>JAWWLV010000088.1:69099867-69114562 GCA_035041135.1 Platyrinchus mystaceus | reverse complement strand
TGAGGAATAAAGACTTCGGATCTCTGCCAGTTGGCCAGGTGTAACCTGGGTAGGGACTTTCTCAGGTTCCTTCATACGTTTGTTGAGGTGATTGCTTATCAAAAGCTTGCCAGAGCATGCACATACAGTAGATTTCTTCTAGAGGCCAGTCCTATGGATTAAATAATACTTGCATAAATGTAACTGAGCGTATGTTAAGCCTAAATGCTGCAGCTGTGAATCGAAAAGCACAAGTTGCCTTTTGGACTTTATTTTTTTGGAGACTTTTTAAGAGAGAAGTTCAGGAATGGTCTTTTGTTTTTTTCCTCTCTTTCCTTGGACTGCTCATTAATTTCCATTGTTCCTTTACATTTTCAGCTGGAAAAGGCACTGACTCCTGAGACATTATTACAGTGGACCAATCCCAGCATGATGGCCAACACCAAAGTGAATGTATTTCTTCCAAAGTTTAGCATAGAAGGTGACTATGACCTGAAGCCACTTTTGGAAAGCCTGGGAATGACAAATATCTTCAATGAAAGTGCATCAGATTTCTCTGAGATGTGTGAGACAAAAGGTGTGGTTTTGTCAAAGATCATCCATAAAGTCTCCTTGGAAGTAAATGAACAAGGTGGTGACTCCCGAGAGGTACCAGGATATCGGATTCTGCAACACAAAGATGAATTTAAAGCTGACCATCCATTTATCTTTTTGTTTAGACATAACAAAACTCGCAATGTGATTCTCACAGGCCGATTCTGTTCTCCCTAAGCAGGGCGTATTCATTATGAAAAAGCACGGTTACATTTGTGGTGGTGCATGCTCCTGTAAAGCTTGTCATCCTGACAATCATCCTTGAAAGGAAATCTAAGAGGTTCATATATTGGCTGGGTAGTACAATGTACTCTACATATGCAGCAAAACTAGTTTATCTACTTATGTTTCATCCCCTTAAGCTGAAGGATTTCCACTGTGAAAAACGCTTCACTGAGAATGAAGCCTCGCAACAAGAACATTTTTTCCTTTGTGACACCTTTTTCCCAAAATGAACTGAGAGCCTGATTTAAGACAGACCAGGAGTTGGAAAGGGCTCTGAGAGGAAGAACTGCATTCCTGCTCCCTAGTCAAACCACTCTCCCTTGTGACCCAGACTCTCTGGATTCCTAGTGTCTATAAGGAGAATTGTGGACATGTGGTGTGAAAGCTCTCCCCTTGTACCTGGCTACACTCTGGTGGTCCAGGGTGCCCTACCAGACCCTGCCAATGCTCAGTGAAACAGTGCCCAAGTTCTGCACCATAGCTAAACTATTCAGGCTGGCATCAGAATTTGCATCTGTAAAACAGCAGTCACACTGAGGCCTATGGATGCCAGAGGCAAAAATCATGGTGACAGAATGTATACCCAGAAGACTCTTCAGCATGAGCTACATCACTTCCCAGATGGGGAGGTTGGACTCTGCTGTATGGCATTTTTTCATTCATTCCATTCAGACATGGAAGATGGGACAAGTTCAGCACAGTTACGAGGAACCCTGTTGTATATATCGTAAGAAAAAGAACATGATGCAATTCAAGGATATAACACAGTTGGATTAATACTGGAAGTGCCACACTTTACATGCACAGATTATCTCCCATTTCTAGTTCTGGATTCAGCATTAAGGAAACTCCTTACAGTTACTTAACCTCTGAAGCATGAGAAAGAAATAAGGACTTCAACTTGAGTGAAATTAACATTGTAATTACTAGTCTTCAAATTCCACATGAGAACATGGTAATCAGATTTAATTTCTATCTAAAGACTGCCTGCTGCATATGTTCAGTACTGATTTACCTAATTACTGATCAGAATAAAACACTATAAAACCTGTGTCAAATGAGCAGTACCTCCAGTGTCAGTCTTTGTGTTCACTGACTGTACGTGTTCACTCTTGACTTCCAATAAATAATAGAAATGGAAATGAACAGATTCACTTAGGCCTCAAAGTCAGAATAAGAAAAAAACCCTAAGTGAATGTCTGGATTGCTCTTCTGGGCCACATGATGATAGGTTCCAGTAAGGAATATGTTAGTAGCTGGTCAGGATATACAGAGAATTCAATTATCTATCCTCAAAAGATGGGAGCATTTTACTTAAGAAATCCTCTTGGTGCCTCAGGTCCGAAAGAAACTGAAAAGAGATTTCTAAATGGGAACAGGCAAGCCCTAGTATGCATACTTTCCACATCAGAGAGCAGTGCCGTTGTTATTGAGAATTTAGAGACTGTTTTGATTCTTATCAACCTATGAGAGAATTCGCAATGATTCAGTAGTTTTTCAGTCACAGCAATTCAGTAGTTTTATCTGTTTCCTTCCCTCTGTGGACCTTTAATGGGCTCTAATGCATTTTAATGCCAGAGGTTAACTGGGGTCTTTGGTGCATATCTTTGAGGGTACTGGGGAGACTAACTTCCACCAAAAACAATGGGAGGTGAGACCCTGCAGACCTCTACTGATCTTTGCTGATATGCATCAGGTATCTTGATACATGGACAGTAGTCAGAAGAATGAAAAATATAAAAACTGCTGTGCAGCCCATCCTGTGTGAGAAGGAATTACCTGCAAAGATCTTTACTGCCTCAATTTCAGTGATACCTGAATGACTGGGAATGATTGATACACCCAATCATGGTCTGATCTGCTTTGGAGGCTGGGGTCAGATTCGTCCAGGGCTATTTCATCACGGTGGTCTCTACTGGTTCTCCTGTATGGGGTGTGTCAGGACACTGTGCATGGGGTTGATACTTAAGCAGCTGCACAGGCGGTCTGTTTAAATGCTGATCAGAGCATTTGGCATATCCCCACAAATTTATGTAAGCATGTCTTCTCCTTGTGATAGCTTTGCCAGGAAGGCAAAGCGAAACACGGCCTTAGGGTGGGGCCCATCTTTCTCCACCTCCTGACTAATACCAAGGTATCCCAGCCTGTGCAAGGCAAGCAGATGTTAGAGATACAAAGCTGTCTTAGCCCGCATAAGGCAAACCTCCTTATTGGCCATTTATAAACAGGGTGCCTTGCTCATGAAACTCTTAATTTTTCACTTCTGCCTCTTCTCTCTACCTGTCCCAGTGTGAAGCCTTTCCATCTTGCAGCACTTCTCCTCATGGAGAAGTATCCATAAGGCTCCTGCTGGTGTGAGAACTGCGTTACAGTCCATTGTTTGTTCCACCCATGTTGGAACACCCCCGTGGGCCTTGGGCAAGAAATCTCATGGGAGGACATGGGAAAATATGTGTGGGTGTTTGTGTATAGGAACACTTATGTGCTGAAAGGTGTTGGTTACAATGGAGAGAGTGAACATAGCTGAAGACTTGTTCAGACTGAAAAGGTGCTCCACCTCAGCTTTCAACAGAGCATTACTATCCAGTGATGGATGATGCCCCTGACGGAAAAAAGCAAGTCATGTCTGGCTGTGACAGGCAGTTGCAAACTGCAGTGTTATGTGCCTAGTCATCTCATCACTTGCTCATCTTCACATTCATTGCCCACTTCCTGTTCCTAGCATTTAGCTGAGGAGAAGGGCTACATTTTAATGTCTGGTGGTAGCAAAAGTTGTTTGTGGGGAAGAGCAGTTTGGATTTGAAACTTGAAAAATGCAAGGTATGGCCAATTGGCCTTACTGGAAAAGCAGGATGCTTTCATTCATGTAGTATCCTAAGGGCCTAGAAAAGACAGAATTTACAGATACATTGACATTTCCCGAGGCAAAGCAGTTAAACTGATGTCAGGGAAGTTCTGAGGGAATATATGGCATAGCAAGTAAAATAAGTCAGTGAAAGAACAATGTCAGTGTAGGAGGGAGGGAAAAAGCACAGAGTTTGGAAGAAATAAAGTCTTACAAGATACTAAAAAATACTTAGACTGTCACTGAAAAGAGGCTAGGACTCACAAAAGCATCACAAGATACACGAAAAGGCAATGTGCATAAATGAATAAGTTTTAAAAATAAAGAAAGAAAGACCTGAGGAGGAAGACTAAAGAGCACTACAGAAACATGAAGGAAGGAAAAACAGAAACAAAGAAGTTAATGGCAAATAGAAGCAAAAAAAGTGAGGAAAAGAATAAAGGTAACAAGAACACTCATTTTATCCTTGTGTCTTGCATTGCTTACAAATGCTTCTTTTTGGATGAGAGCACTGGAGTCTGGCCAGCTGGGCTGAGGCCTTGGCAGAGGAGCAGGGAACAGCAAAGCTGATGGGAGCTGTGCCTAAGGAAAGGGTGGTCCAGCTTCAGCACTAGAAGGAAACTGTGGGAAGGGCAAGATGATGCTGGGAGACCTTCTTTCTCTTTCCTGCTTACCATGTTTGATCCCTGGAAGATCCCACAAATACAAAGCCAGTTTTATGCTTTGTAGGAAGAAAGAAGAGGTGAGAAAGGAAAGACATAAAATTTTCAGGATTGCAAAGCCACATGCATCCCTAGATCAATTTTGATCTCTGAGACCAGCTGCCATAACCCAGTGTTGCACCTGAGCTTTGTCGTGCTGCTTAGGGGAGATCAAACACTGTGCTGATGCAGCTCCATGCTTCCTCTTCTTCACTTCTTTCTCACCTTATACTGGAGACTTAACCTGTGTGATCAACCAATTTTGGCTTTCTTTTATTTTTAACTCCAAGGATTTAAAATAATACCTCCTGGCTGGGGATTCCTGTTATACTTAAAGGAAATACTTCTTCCCTTCTCTAATTAAGCTCCTTCTGTGCATGTAAAACCGACTCCTTAGCTGAGAGAGAGATGACTGTAGGCAACATAAAGCTCATGCATATCCTGTTTGCTCTATGTCTGCAAGCAAGCTCAGTTCCAAACAATCTTGGCATACAAACACCTGTGTCCAGGCCAGACCCCATCAAATTTTAAAGGGACTACACACAGCAGTGCAGCCGTGGATTTCCAGGGTTAATGATCAGTTTTCCAGATGAGGGTGACTTGGCATTGCAATCAGGAGATGTTGCCAGCAGATATTGCCTGCCAAACTTGTTGGGCAGCCTTGAGAGAAGTGCTAATAGCATATTGCTAGGTGCAGGTTTACCAGTCTTCTGTGAGGAAACTTCATGTTGATGGCATTCGCATTGAACTGCAACATGCTGCTATCAGCAGCAATTGGTTAGAGACTGAACAAGAGAGTGGGAGATTTTTGCAATACGGTAGTCACAGGAACGTGCTCCAGAGCTCAGCTGTTGTGCTCTTCATTTAACCTCTTCAGGCAAGAAGGTAAAAATTCTATATTGTTTTTGTTGGTTTTTTCCCCCAAAATAACGTGATTTTTTTTTTTGGCAGATCCAAAGTAGTCTACAGGCTGTAGTAAAGTAAACATCTTGTTTGTAGATGGAGTAGAGGGGGTTTACAGGCTGCAGGCAGCAAGACACACTGCTGAAATTGAGGTGGCTCACACAAAGGAGCTGGTCTTCTGTGGGACATGAATGAGGAATTTAGGAACACATGCCCAAAGCTATCAGTGTAAAGATTCTTGCCTAAATTTCATAGGCTTTCAAATCTGAAATTTCCCCAGAACCTCTCTGTTAATCCACTACAATCTAATTTCCACAGGACTGATGAGCTCAGTGGCTTATACGAGAAAGTAGATGCTTTTCTGCCTTTATCTCCAGAAGGGCTGAAGGGCAGGCTCCTTCAGAGCACTGCTATCTACTCTGGCAGAAATGGGCTTCATGTGAAATGATGATGCTGATGACCTGAGCAAACTCACCCACAGAGTAGGAGATATATGTTAATTTTCCTTCTTTTCTCAGGTTTCCATGGCACAAGAAAAAGCCTTGAATCAGAGTTCACTAGATGAGAGAGAGGGCATGCAATTCTTTTACTACGTTCTTAGGCATTTGCCCTGTACCCTGATCCCCGCTGCCAGGGAAATTGTTTATGTTCCTAAACAGTGACTCTGTAAAATAGGGAGGGTTGAGTGATATTCAGATTTTGTTTTGTTAGTGGGGATGCTAGTCTTAGCCATAAAAATATTAGCTCCTGGGTTTGGCAACAATGTTTAGAAGCTTGCCTGTGCAGCTGCACAGAGGCACAGCAAATAACTTGCCACTGTACCGCCTGCAACATGCCAATGTACATCCACATCTGTTTATGCAGAAATAATTAGCCTAGAAGGAGGTATAGAAGATACTGGAGGGACTGATTCAAACTAATAAAAGCAGTCAGTAAAAAAGCTTTCTGGCATAAAAGTAGCATCCTGAGAGGCTGGGTTGTTTGGAAAATGAAATTGGCACCATTTTGCTTGAAAAGCTGTTTTTTTACTGAAATGTATTGTTTTTTAATTTAAAATATGTCACTTTGGAATTGTTTTGTGTCACTTAGGAATAATTAGAATTTCTGTGTTGTAGGAAATTTAATTTTTCTTATGTGCTCTTTGTCCCTTTCTCTCCAAATCAGCACAGAAACACCTGAAATTGTCTTTTTGTAAGAATGGCCATGAAAAATAAGAAAGTAACTTCTACCAATTTTCTTGTGAGGAAACAGCACTATCTGTCACGTGGTCTTTTTCTAGGATAGACACATGTAATTTCTGCCTATTTTGTCTTCCTTTGTGTATGAGAGGTGAATGTGTATTAAAGCACCTTAATGGAAAGCAGATTGAAAAAGTAAACCATGCAATAGGAAGTACCATGTGGGATCAGGGAAAAGGGGTCCCTTCTTATTTACCTTTATGAAATACAGAATTACCTTAAAACCCAGGCTACACCTCTCAGTCTCTCTGCCCTATTTACTGGCTCCTTCTGTTGATTGAATAATATAATCTAAATACACCCAATAATTATGATAGATTTGAGCACAGTTTTTTTTAAATCTTTTGATAATTTTAATTTTGATTTCATTTACCCTTAGCCAAAACCAAAACTATAAAGGGAGAACAGATCATGAATAGTTATAAAGAAGTGCTTGTCATTTCACACAGGTATGGAAGAAGTTTGTCATCCTTGCAAAGTCTGTGGTATGCAGTGGTTTCTTCTGAAGGAAGCTATTTTTTCTGGGTGGCTTTTGCTCACATACAGCAGCACTGGTAATTTCCATCTGCTGGACTGTGTTAAACGCTGATGAACTATTGTGCAAAGCATCTCCCTTCATCAGTGGCTCTGCACTATCGATGATGCTCAGTGCAGATGCTTAGGCTAGTGCAGAAGAGCAGCTAGGATCTTCCTGGAACACTTAGTTTGCTCTTAATATTGTCCCTCCTTGTCACCCCAAGATTATTTAAAAGTAACATTACCATTTGTTGTGCCCCATGTAGGTGTTCTCCAAATGCCACGGTCCTTGCAGTAGCTCCAAAACTCTAATTGAATTATTACATAGATTATACAGAAGACTTAATGGTGTGGAATCATTCATACCCTTGTGCCCATCCCAATTTAGATTAAGAAAGTTCACTAAATTCTTTAAGTCTTCAGTAAAAAAGTTCCTCAATCAGCCCATACTTCCCTCCCCTTCCTTTGGGTTTCTAGCACAGCTCTCTAAGTAGTTCCTACTTACAAAACCATGGAGTTGGCTGTAGTGTTTGCACCTGGATGTCTCACTGAGGACAGCATGATTGCTTTTGCAAAAGGAGTGGCCTCTGCAGTATGCCAGACACTCGCTTTTAAAACCTGTTCCCAGATCCTGGGCTCTCCCTCCATTCTTTGCATGCAGTCCTTTCCCTGTAGGGTGGGGTGGAGGTGCCTCCTTCCCACTAAGTTTATTAACTCTTTTTTTCTCCCTGACTTATTCTGAAGTTTGGGCACACCTACAATATGTCTCATGGCCTACATGACTCATTTCACAGCTCCAATTCAGGTCTTTCAAGAGGTGTGGAAGTAGAGCAATAATAACTTCAGAACTGAAGATGCACTGAGTTTTTTTCAGAAGTTTCTGAATAGTAGGATATGAAGGTGGAAGAAAAGAGAAATGATTATTTAGTGCAATGTCTTGTGGTAAGATGACCGCACTACTAAAAGGAAAATGAAAACCATATTTCATACAAAGACACAAATAGCAGAGCTAGAACTACTGTTTTCAGAATTAATGAGATAAAACTGATCTTTGATTTCTCTGTGCAGAGAACGTCCTGGGTCTTTCTCCTCTGTTTTCTCCATTTGTATTAGGTCTCTATGTGAAGTACTTCTGGACTTCAGGGTAAAACAAATGTCTCAGGTATGAAATATATATGAACTTTTTCTTTCAGCATCACATGTTCTTTCCATCATTCAGAAACAGGATGAAGCATTCATTATTGTTGTGCTTTTCAAGCTTATCAAATGGCAAGGAATATCTGCATTTGCCACACATTACACCTTCATGTGTTCAGAAACTTGACTTTTCAGCTCTTCTAAGCCTCTGCAGCAATCTGTCTTAGACTTAGTTTGTTTTTCTGTGGGCTGAGTTCATTCCCATTGTCTGGCACTTGCTGTGGGCTAAGACGGTTTGCACAGACAGATGCTGCATCTTGGCTGAGCCATGTCAACACCCAACGCCCTGGCAACTTCTTCTGGTTCCTGAGTTCCAGCTTCTCATGCAAAATTCATGCCTGGCTCATGGCTGAGTAAGAGGTAGCCTGCACTCTGCATCTGAAGAACAGTGCAAGACATTTTGAGCAGCTCTTTGAAAAAAGAAAACTCTGTAAAGGGCAGAGTGTCTGTGAGGTGGGGGAGCTGTGGCTGCCGTAGAAGAACTCGGCCTCAGTGGAATCGCAGGGTGACAGTAGAGCATTGGCTGAAAGGGGATGGAAGTCCCCAGCACCAGGCAACACTTCCCATGAAGGCTCTAGACCACTCTCAAAGGGGCAGTGACAGCCCAGGACAGGCTGTATAAAGCCCCTGCTGATAAAAGATCCTGAAGTTCAGCTTTTCACAAGCCTTTCCCCATCCTTAAACTCTGGTGACACAGATTGGAGCTCCTCATGTAACTTCGCCTAGCAGGCTGCAGCAGCCAGGCAGCCAGGGCTGAGAAGGAATGCCTGCCTGCTGTGCCATGGCCTTCTGTGGGCACTGGGCATAACAACCTGGCTGTGCACTCACTTGTTTTTAAAATGGAGAGGAGCTCTGGCAGCTTGCTGTGGACCTGACCGATGCTAGTCCCAGTGCTGACTGAAAGGGAGAGCCAGCCAGTTCTGTGCCATGGGAGAAATGAAGGACTTCTCTACATACTGTGGCCATATATTTTCCCCTAAATAAGTCATCTTTCTGAAACACAGACCACAGCTACCCAGCCCTATGTCTGCAAGAAGGCAGGAGTGTATGCTTTGCTTTTCATACATTTTTTCTGATGTGCTGTTCAAAATATTGTTTGTTTGATACTGAAAGTGATGTGGGTTTCTTTTGTTTGGATTTTTTTTTTTTTGGTATAATGATTCCATAAAAGTTTGTGTGATCCCGCTCGTATCCACACAACACCTTTACAGTTCTCCTAAGATTCAGGAGAGGAGTTTATACCCCCTTTTTCTTCACAGTCTCCTCCTTTCAAGGACCAAGCTGAAGTTGGTCCTAACTTGTTCTTAGCAAAGTGAATTGAAAGTAAATGACCCATGGAAAAGGTATCAGACTGTGATGTTTCTAGTACAAAGGAAGAGATTGACACAGATCTTGTTCTATCATGGAGCAGGAACTTACAAAATTTTTTTCAGGGCTCTTGAGCTATTATATTGTTTGGAATTTTTAGTTGTGTATCCTGCCTGAATCTGTGTCTCCTGGAAAACTCAGGTAAAATAGTGTATTTCAATCTGTTAATGTTTCCATATGTTGTTCAGTCTCCATTGCTGTTAATTATGCTGTTTGATGTATGAAAACATTCAATTAAAAGTGATTTTATTTTTATAAACCTGTTGCTTGAAACTCTCATACTACAGCTCTGGTTACCACACTTGGTTATATGCAGGCATAGTTTCTGTCACCAAGTCTCTGTCACTGTATGTTGTTAAAAGAGGAAGGAGTTGTTGAAAGTATGTCCATCAAACCAGTTTGAAGAAGGAAAATGTTAATCCATAGATGACTGATTTCAATACCATGAGCTGAAATAAGACACAGCATGGGATAAGACAGAAAATGGGTCTTTTCTGAGGATCCTCTGTGAGTGTGGCTCCCTTTTCCAGATCCTCTGTGTCTTTGATACTGCTGTGCATTATAGACTGACAAATATGTGCAAGATTGGCTGTTTCAAACTCTAGAAATTTAGAAAACTTTTATTATCTAGCAACAAGTAATGCGATAAACTCAGGGCAGACGGGTGCTTCACTGCATCTAGCTAGACAAGCTGCATTAAATTCCTTCATTCTTTTGTGCTCCCAGGTAGCAGATGCTTCATGATGGACTCCATTTCTAGACCAGTTACTGAGTTTTGCCTTGATCTCTACAATAAGCTCAACAGAAATGCAGAGGACACAAATATTGTCTTCTCTCCAATAAGCATCTCTGCTGCCCTGGCCCTAATCTATCTAGGTGCAAGAAACAACACTGCTGCTCAGATAGAAAAAGTGAGTATTAACAAACCACGCCGAGATGCTTCCACATTTCTTACTGTTCCCTTAATAGAAATGTTGGGCATCTTAGCATGACACATGTGCAAGAGTCTCATAGGAAACCTGCACAAATGCAGTCACAGATGCTGCTTTCACAGTTGTGCTTGGTGCACTATGATACTTGTCATCTGCTGGTGTGAATCTCATCATGCCCCCAACGCAAGAGCAAGGAGCAAGAGCTGAATGGAAGGAGGGGGTACAGCACAGTGGGGCACTCTGGTTTTTCACCAGCCTGCTGTCAGAATATCAGATTTTGTTTCAAAATTACAGATCAGCTTTTCTTGCCGTGGTTGTTATGAGAATCCTCAAAGTGTGTCTGGGGAGAGCTGCAGAAACCTGAAGTGGTTACACCTGTGTGGCTGGAAGCATTAGCTCACTTGTCACTTATGACATTCAAGAGTCAAAATGTCTCACTTCACAGAGACCCTTCAATCACCGTGCCTTTACTCCCTGCAAGCCAAGTTGTGCTTTCCATAGCCTTTCTTCTCTTTTCCTGTTTGAGTCCATGAGTGGTAAAAACCCCAATAATCTTAAGGCAAAAGTTCTTGTCAGTAGCTGACTCTGTACTGGTACATTTTAATGCATCATATTCCAACTCTGCCGTGTGCACAGTCTGACTGCTGGGTCACCCACAGCCAAGGTAGTTGTGCTCTCCTCATGAGGATTCCAGGCTGTGGTGGGTTGACCTTGTCTGGTGGCTGCCAGGTGCACAGCCAGACATTCTCTCACTCTCGCTCTTCTACAAGGACAGGGAGAGAAAATAAGATGAAAAAGTTGTGGGTCAAGATAAGGACAGGGACACCACTTGGTAATTACGGTCATGACAAAACAGACCTGACTCATTTTGGAGCTGGCTGAACAAGCTCAGTTTGACATGCAGAGTCTGTTCTCTTCATACAGGGGCCTGCAGCCCCCTGGCTACCATAACAACGCCACATCAACCCTATACACAGGGACTGCTGCTTGTTTTAGAAAAGAAATGGGGACTGCTTAATATCAGTATCCTCAATAAAAAGAGAGTAAGTCCATGTATGATGCAACATTACTGTAATGGAGAAGCTGCTGGAAATTTTTCAGTGAGATATTTGCACATTAGAAACAAGGCCTGGTTTCCATTAAGAACACCGTGGTTTTGAAATATTTCCTAAGCTGATGCCAGTATTAAGAATGGTTGCAAGAATCCAGTTTTGATGTTTTCAAAGAAAACTATTTTTATCTCTGTGCTTGGGGCAATTTTTTGTTTTGAAACTTAAGGTAACTGTAACAATGAAAATCAAATCAAATATAAACATTCTGAGGTAGTGAAGAGTAACATTTTGAGGGATTAAATGCAAGTTACAGTTGCCATAACTTGTCATATTCAACTGCAGGTGCTCCACGTCAGGAAATCTGCAGGAGAAATGAGCCTTGGATATGATCAAGAGAATGCAGCCCCAGAAATGGAGCGAACAGAAAGCCAGGACAGAGAGTCTTCCTTCTCACAGGTGTGTCCTTGGGTGGGGAGCACTGGAACGCTGTCTTCACTGTGAGGTAGGTTAGTAGGGATAAAGCACTGGTTTGCCACTGGAGGGAGTCAAGATCACAGACTCAGAGTCTGCCTAATCCTCTAGGAAATGCCTGATAGAAGGTGTTATTTTATTAAGGGCCAAATCTTCCAATAAGTCAATACCAAAACCTTCAGTGATCTCATCTGAAAGAGGATCAGGCTACAAAGCTTGGAGTAGCTGGATTTAAAAATGACTTCAGCAGGAGTTAGCCTTACAGTGTAATCTAATTAAGATGCAAATTAACAACCAAAGCTATAGAGGAATCACTTTAATTGTTGTGTTTGTAATAATCCCAGTGTAACAAGGATGGAGACCTTAACCATAAAGCGTTCCAGACATTGCTTTTACAACTACAAAACCTCGGTGAAAGATATGTTTTAACCCTGGCCAACAATCTCTTTATACAACAAGGATTTGAAATCCGGCAGGTAAGTTACCTGTATCTGCTAACTGCTGTGGGCCTGACCTCAAGCTTCCCTGTAACCGTGTCTCATTGTTACCCCTCTTGTGTATGCTTTGGGTACTCAATGTGCTTCTTGGAGCTACATCTCTTGGGGCTGGTGGGAAAGAGACAAGATTGTCAACTTTCAGTTATTTTATTTAAAAAACCCCAAACACCTTGTGGATATCAATGGCTACAGAACAAAAATAAAGCAGGGGGTTGTTCACTTTTGGCATATGTCTACACTCAGCCAGAGGTGAACCGACAGCCAAAAACAGTCCTGTTCAAGCTGTCTGTAAACTGCCTACTTCTAGGCTTGCAAATGGCACAGCTGGGGCAGCAGTAAGTTTGGAGAGGGTTTATCAGCTGGGATGTTGAACAGGTTCATGCACAGAGCTGCTGTTCTGAATTTCTTGCTCCTTTCTTCCTGAATGAAGAGTGGTCTTGAGATTACTTGGTAAGGCTACCTTGCTAGTCACATCTTTACTTTTCTCTCAGTTATTTTTATTGGGCTGTTTGGATACTTGAGCATCAGACAATGTATTTCAAATTTTCTCTCTTTATTGTTTTTTTATCTGGACATCGGTTGTGCAGTTCTCTATGAGAAGACTCTTCTGGCTTCCTTTTTATTTATTTACCTTTTTTGCTTATACAATAGAATAATTATCTCATCTGAATAAAATTCAGAGAGTTGATGTTTCCAAAATGAAACTTTGCCTTATGGAGTCAACAGGTCTCTCATCATTTCTAAAACACTGTTGAACCATTGATTTCTTTCCAAAGGGAATAAGTGCTTAATAGACCTGATCAAGTCATAATCTTTATTTTGCTTTACAGCAATTTCTAATGTGTACCAAGGAACTGTATGGAGCAATGCTGCAAACAGTGGACTTTCATGGTGCTGTTGAAGCCGCCAGAAGAAAAATTAATGATTGGGTTGAGAGTGAGACACAAGGTAAAACAAAGAAAAACCATTGTCATACTCTCACTGCCTTCTTACACTGCTTCAACAAATGAAATTCCAGAATATGAAAAACAAAGGCCTGTCTACATTTCTGTGTGTTCACTCTTATGCTGTTTAAATATAGTTTGCCTTCCTATCCACTCTTGAAAAATTAGAGTAAGTTACCAGATATATTATTTCTGAATTAAAAATGTTTGTTGTCAAATACTTTTGTATTCTCACCCCTATGGCTTGCATGGTAATTACAGTAATACCTATAAGGCTTGACCAGACCAACTGCTTCTGCAAACAGCCACAAATTCAGATGCAGCAGGGGATGGAAGCCGTGAGATTCATGGTGAGACTGGGAACAGCCAGGAAGAGCGGTGGTGGGGAAAGAGCCCATCTGGGGACCAGGTTGTATGTAAAGCAATGCCCACAAAGATGACAGACGTGACCATCAGCAAGACTCACCATCACAACTGACATAATTTAACCAACTGTTGCTCATAACAGGACTGCAGGGGACATTGGCTTTTGCTGATTAGACTAAACATGATATCTGCCATTTTCCTTTAGTTTTGCCAGATCTGCAGTAGCAATGGGATGAAGATTTTCTAAATCTTCTGGCTGAACATAAACCAGAACTTCATTGGGAACAGGCAAATAGATTTGATGGCTTCTGTAATTTCTCAGTTGCCCATTTCCTGACCAAGCCTGTCCTTATACTGGCAGAGCGGCCTGTGACTGGTGTGGGAAAGACCTGTTAACCCCAGTTGGCTCCCAGTAAGAGAGCTGAAAGTTCAGAAGCCACCTCAGACAGGGTTAGGAACCATCCTTGCTCCCCAGAGCTCATATGAAGCCTGTGGACCTGCTAACTCCTACCTCAGTCTCTGTGTAGAAATTCAAAAGCTCCATGGCCAGTTAAGTGCTGTGCTTGGTAGGAGGGGAAAGATGCCCTCATGCAAACCAAAACATGTTTAATGGTGCTATCTCCTTTACCATGGTAAATGTCACCTGGCACTGACACTGACAGCCAGCTAATTTGGTGACCCCCAGTTACCCTGTCTTCCCTGGCTGGAAACAGTGCAGAGGAATCTACCATTTGTTTACTTATATTGTTCCTATGGGGACCCCTGGTGGCCTAGCGGTTAAGATGCTGCGCTCTCAGCGCCAAGGCCGCAGGTTCGATTCCCGGTCCTGCTTCAGGGTCCCCCGGGTAGATGGAGCTCGTCAGCCCC
>JAWWLV010000088.1:69075310-69089289 GCA_035041135.1 Platyrinchus mystaceus | reverse complement strand
ACTCCAAAACTTGGAAACCTGCAGTCGATTATTGAGCTTCACAACTGGGACAGAGAAAACAAGAACTGTACAACAAAATAAAATTTGGTCTTATTCTGGTCTCTTCTGCCTATAAAATTTTCTGCAATTACACAGTATGCATTTATAAGCTATTAAAATATCAGTGAACTGGGATTAGTGGAGTTATGATAGGTTTACACCCAAGCCTGAGAACAGAATTCAGTCACAGTTCTCTACCTGAGTTGCTCAGATACCTGGCATAGCAGGAAGGAAAAAAGGGTCATCTTGAAGTCTCAGTTTAGAAATGAACCCACACAGTTGTGTTTCTCCATGTAGCACAAAGGCAGACAAAGGGAGAATATGAGTACATCCTGTAGCTGGTTTCCAAATGCAGGGGGAAAAAATTAACCATGTCTTAAATATACAGTAAACTGCAGCTCTGTGAATGAAGACAGGTACTTGGAGGCTTTCCCTACTTTCAAATGAGAAGGCTTGCTGGCAGGATCAGAGCTTTGAAGTCACCCCACAAGCATTTGATGGTGTTCCAGATCCGGTTTACCTCCCATGGCTTACTGGTAATATTTACTTTGTACAAGATGGAGGTTTAGGAAGAGTCAAATGGTGCTTTCCCCTGGCAATTGGACATCATGTTCTGTAAAGACATTCTTGTTTACATCCAGTGTTCACTTAAGATCAAAATAGCAGGGACTGCTTTACATACTCTGCATGAAATAGTGGTTCTTGGGAGCATAATGCTTTAAAGTCAGATTTTCTTAAATATCTTCTTCTGTGTAGTATTTGTATAGTATTCTGTGTAGTGTTCTTATCCTATAGTAGATATTTCTTTAGTATTTTATTTTATGAAGGTTGTTGGTAAGTGATGCTGGTCACAGGTTCCACATTAGATTATTTTAGATTATAAATATTTACAACCAACTGGGATACAAATATCTGGGATTCACATGGTGATGTTTCTGGGTTACAGGGGACGCCAGAAAAGAAGAGGCTGTCAAATTTTATACAGGATAATATGAGAGCAACCACTTTATCAGTGGTAAAAATCAGTGGAATTGAGAGAAGAGATGTAGAGAACTTATTTTCAGGACAGTTCAGTAGTCCTTGGTTATCCTAGGCATGTAGAAATTTGACTTGAAGAACGATGAAATGATATATTGTACAAATTCCATGGCAGGATGTGGAAAACACACCATCTGTACATCCATATTATTTTGTGGCCTGAAGAAGAACAAATTCTCTTTTCACACCTCCTCTGGAACCTAATCAGATTACATTGACTGAAAATTTGATCCTGTGTTTTCAAATTATGCACCTGTCAGCTCCTCACAGGGCTTGGCAGTTTAGGAAGGGTGTTTTCAGATCTTATTTTGTTTTCAAAACTCAGTCATTAACAATATGTGCACAATATTGGCAAACACATACACTCCATTTCTGGACCTACAATGCATCTCATTTCACTAGCTGTAAGGACTGGCAAGAGTATCCCCACAATAACATTTATGCAAATAACATATTAGACTACTGAGCAACTGCATAATTTCACTAGCTGTGGAAACCATACCACAAGGATTGTCACGCGAATGAGGAAGAACAATTACTTTACATCGAGACTGATGGCCAAAAGCAAAACCTTTCTCCTCAGAATGGTGAGAATTATACAATGGGCTAAAGGGCTGAGCAGCCCTGAAGGGCATTTCAGGTTGCCAAGTCCATAATTTGTTGAAGCAGCTCAGTAACTAACAATACCCACAGTGTTTTGGGTAGTGTGATTAGCGTAGTGTTAAGTTCCTGGTCATGAGTACATCTACAATAATTACATTTTATGACCAGGGAGACAGTCCCAAATACTACATCTTGTACAAAGGATAAATTGACTAATAAGTGTTTACATGACTTGGCCAGTGGCATATATCAAAGTTTAAAGATGACTGGATGTAACTGTTCTAGTTTGCAGTCAGGACAACTTAAAACAAAGTTGAGTTAAAACTCCAGGAATAACAAAGCACTGAAATGTAACAGAAGCTTGGAAACTCTTTGTGTAGAAGCTTCAAAAACCAGGTTCAACAAACACCTACCAACTGTAATCTAGGTCTTTCATCTCACCTTAGGGCATCAGAAACACTAGAAATCTCAAAGCTCCTTCCAGCCACACAGTTCTGTCACTTCCAACCGAAGCTACACAACAACAAATCAATTGCATGAGAATATCTATTATCTTTTCCAGTGGCTAAGCAATAGAGAATAACAGCCCCTTTTTAAAAATGCGAGGGAATTTTTCTATCTACTGAATCCCACAATACTGACTGACAAGAAAAGCTATGCCCTGAGGCAGAGCCGGGAGAGGAATACTTACGGACATTCTGTATTGCATGGCTTTAAAAAAATGCTGCACTTTTTATTTAGGTAAAGGGACTTGGCTTGTAAAATGATTTAAAGTGCCACAAAGGGATGACATCCAGAAATACTGTAGATGATAGTACTCTCAAAGCCTGGATCAGCATTATAAAACAGGGTCATTATGCAAAAATATTTGTCTAGTCACAACACGTTACGCTTTGGAAGTCAGTTAAGCAGACATCCTTGCTTACAAATGGAATTTCCTATTAGTCATGGCTCATGAACAGGTGAGCAAGAGTGTGAGCAGAGAAGGTAACACAGGCAGAACTCGCTGTATTGCTAGAGCTATTTTTGGATGCTGGTAAGATAAGTGAGTCAAAAATGAAGAATTTTTGATGCTATTCTGTGTCATGCCTAAATTTCCCTGGAGAGTAAAGGGGTTTCATTGCAATCATGGAAGAGCTTCTGTTGCAGAAGGAAGTTCAGGTGGGAAAAAAACCACTGATGGGCTCACCTTTTCCTTGGCAAGTTGAATGACCAGAATGAGGTGCCTCAAATCTCTGCAAAGTTGACACACATAATTTCCTGCACTCTGTTGCCAATAAATTCAGTATTGGAGGGTCAGCAGACAGAAGCACAATTTAGAAGGTGATACTTGCTTTTCAATAGGTTCTTGACTCATACAACCTGGGGATCACAGGAATTAATATCAGACTTTGCTCACGTGGTGCTTCCCAAATGAGTGGAGACCATCAGCACAACTGAAATCTCTCCAGCTTCTTCCACTACTTCAAGAGGTATTTTTCAGTCATGCTAATGTTTCTCTGGATCACCACAAATAATTTATCACTCTTAATTGCTCTCATATATTGGATAAGGCTTGTTATTTGTTGAAGCAGATGTCTGACAAACAGGGAGGGCCCTTTTGGCTTCATGAAAATCATGGGAGTCCTTGTTTTGTTCTTACTATTCAGCAACTCTACTTATCTAATGATACCTTTACTCACAGCAACCTCAGACAAATCAGGTACTCTGTAATTACCATCTGAGCAGGGTGGTAGCAGAACGTGCATTTTGTCAGATGAAAGGGACAAGAAGAGCCTTTGCTGTCAAACTTGAGATCAGTTTCCTCAACAGGAATCTGCTTCCCTGCTGCATCCTGCGGACACTGACAGCAAGTGAAGCTTATGGCTGCAAACAGTGAGAAAAAAACCACGGGAGAACTGTAGGAGTCCAAGTTTCTTGCACCCTTTTGCAGAAAAGAATAGTCACAAGGGATATGCTGTTCTGCTACAGAGTCATTGTTTCTTGTTGTGAGACTGTGTCCTGCTGATTGACATCACTGAGTGGATCTCTCGTTCCTTGTTTTAGTCTACTTATGCTTATTTCATCCATGCAATCAGAACTCTTTATGGTTTACAAATCATACAGAGAAGTCTTCGTTCCCTTGGTCCTGGCCCTAAGGCCATCAGAAACATAAAAAAAATGTCATTGGCAAGTGAAGAAAAAGTTTGAGGCTTTCAGCCAAAATGACTGAGAACAGGTAAATGGTATTGTACAAAACTTGTCCCTAAGCATGTGGCACTACACTTATCTAAATGTAGAGAACTTTAGGTGTAGAAAGCAGCTCAGCCTGTGATTCATTCCTCTGTACCTGAAACCAACTTTACTACGACAGGTATCTGACCACCAGCTAAAAGGTCTGTCTTTGAAATCTGCATTCTTGCCAGAGTAGTTTAACTACCTGGAAGAAAATCTGTCCCTTCTATTGTACTTGCAGTACTTTTACAACTTAGTCTTCCTTCCCACACAATGCATCTCAGCAACTACTTTTCTGTAACCCTTAAAAAAAGTCCTCCTGTTATTTATCCTTTCCTGCTAAGAGGCTTATTCATGGAAAAGAATGAAGAGAGTCTCCTGATTTGAGACTACCATGACCTTCTGCAATCCTCTTCACTTTTCTCTGTCCTGAAATGAACCTCTGCATTATTCCAAAAGCAAGAAGGGAGTCATAGATTTGACAAATGTGGTGCAACTCCTAGTCCAGCTCCCTGTTCAACAGCAGCATGAGCTATAGCTTTGTTTTTCCCAGCAGGTGCTTGCTTAGCGAGTCTCCTCAGAACTTACAAAGCAGGAGATCCTTCAATCTACTTGAACAAAAACTCCTGGGTTTCTTGGACATTCCCATTAAAAAACGGTGCCTGTCTGAGCACTCTCTAACCCACACTGAACTAGCCTAGAAGAGAAGGAAATATCAAAGGAGGAGACTAGAAGAACAGCAGATGATGTTCCTTTCTGCAAATCAATGCCAGTCCAGCTCCTTCATTAGCTATAATTTGACCAAAGGCAGAAAATGATCCATGTGAAACAAATATCCACCAAATGGAACAACGGAGCCACAGTTAATCTTCAGGTTAACTCGAAATGAACAGAAGTACCTACAGAACCAGGGAAATAATAAACAACAATAAAAAAACCTGTTCACTTAAGACAGCTAAGACAAAGTATCAGAAACCTAAGCAGGGCTAGGAGAGTAGTATTTTAGTCTGGTAGCATATTAGATAACTTGAACTTTGCCTTAACGGATTGCTATACAGAAGAATTAATTTCAAGGGTACTTGTGGCTCTAGCCCTGTGCCTAAAGGACATGATTTATTGCGCATCAGGATTGCAATTTTCCATTCACTATATCAATTTGGACTAAACATTGCCAGTATTCCTGAAGGAGAAATACTTGTTTGTGTCTAGCTGCTTGAAAACTGTCTCCCTTCCTCTGTTCTGGGAGATAACTGGGTGCTACCCTGACTTACAACTGGTACATTTCACGGCTCCTACTTGTATACTTTCCCCTCTTATATTCCACAATATTTTTTCCTCCAACTGTGCTGGTAGGGAAAGCTGGTCTTGACCGTGTGAGTGTGGGGTGTGCAGCTGCCGATGGGCCCCAGTCCCAGCTCGGGCGGTGTGGGTGCGACTGACAGAGTGGCTCCTGGATGGTTGGACAGGGAAGTTTCCTTAACAGTGAGGAACAGGCTCCGCAGGTGGGTTTTGAAGTGACTGTGTGGAGAGCAGCCAGAAACCAGGAAAGCAAGCCCGACACTTCTTTGTGAAGTTTTCTTGCCCCAGTGTTAAGCAAGTTAAACCAGACTCTGTGGCTTTCTTTCCTTCAGGCAAAGTCTGTGCAGGTCTAACCCTCTTGTCCTCAGGGCGTGAACTAGCAGCACATTTTTGATTTCTATTTCCTCCCAGAAAAAGATATGAGAAAATTCAAACCAGAAGAGAATTAACTAATGAGTACCTTATGACTGACATGAAACTGCCTTCAAAGCTTCCTAATAGCAGAGAAGCCTAGTATCTGGTTGGGTTGATATGTAAGTATGTGTTAGCAGTGATAACTAAGTATTTCTTTCAAAACAGTGATTTAAGTGTTTGTGCTTGCATATACTTATGCAAATGTTTGCCCACCCACACACAATATCAACCTAAATGTGAAGGAAGATTATTTTACAGGAAAATAATCCCAGAAATATACTGCTTCTTATAATTAGGTTGCTCTGTCCCTGCTGCCTATGCCTCGCTGAAGCAGTATAAGGCAAGGATCAGACATCCTCAGAAACACTGACAAAAATGAGAAGTCCTGGGCTAAACTTATGTCATATATCAGTGTCTCGTGGAAAGCCTGCCTGGACAAAGCTCAGCAGTTTTCCTGTTAACAAATCTGCAGAATGCAAGGTTTTGAAAGAAGACTATGTGGACAGGGATAGCTTCTCTATGTTTTGCCTCTTGTGCCACAAAACGCCTTCCCTACTTACAGTAGAAATATTGGGAATCCCCAGAAGAAGATCTCATATTTCCATCAGTAAAACCTAGGCCAGTGCAGACAATGCATGGAGAGCCCTTCACTGCAGTGCCTCTGCAGAAAGCACAGCACCCCAGGAGTACCAGAGCCAGTCTGCATGTGCTGTGTGGTTGTTGTGAATGCACATGTCGTGTACCCCATCACCGCAATGACTGCGGATGCTCAGCTGCAGCACACCTGAGGTACACACCCGGCACAGCTGAGCTGTGCGTGTAACGTGCCCTCCCCTCTAGGACATCATGCAGATGAAAGCAAGCTACTGTGTGTCCAGGCTGTTGGATATTCAACAAATTCTGGAACAAATGGCTAAATTCATCTTCTGCATTAAGGACAGAATTTTCAGTTGAGGCAGCAAACATGTAGGGAAAGCTCCCAGAAAGGAGAGAGAAGTCTTGAGAGGCACGGATCTGGAGAAGGCAAAGGGAGTTGCTCTACCTCCACCTTGGAACCACTGCCTTATGTCACAATTGGCCAAATAGGTGGTTCTGTATTTTACTTTCCCTTGCTACTCTGCCACCAGCAGAGGTTTTAATAATTAGTTTCTATTACAGAAACATATGTGTTTGCATTCAATGATGTCAATTCTGACAGCAAAACACATCAAAATTTGTGGAATTTCTTTTTTACAGGTAAAAAATTGCCTAAGATCTCCATTGTTTTTAGGAGTTTGCTTTCTCTTTTATAACTAGATAGAATTTTTTTACATCTCACTATGCATTTGAAATTGTGGCTTCTTTCTGAACTCTTAGGGACAAGGAAAAATACAAGATTCCACAAAAGTTCCCCTGATTATACTAACTGGTTGCAACAGACAGGAATATGATTCATCATGAGTGAAAATTATGCTGCCACTGGGAGTGGCAATGGTTTTATATCCCATTGCTCCAGAAGGCCCATCGACAAGCTCAACTGTCAAGCTGACATCGTGAGTTCCAAGGAGAAGGTAAATTTCTCCATGATCTTTAATTCTAAATGACAGAACTAAGAAATGTCTAAGGATTTATATGTGCATTAGTGACATTGCTTAGCACATATATATGCTATATGATATATTTTGAGGAAGTGAGAATATTTTTAAGTTGCTGTGCAATGTTTTGGATTACATTAAAATGTATGGGCTGTATGATGAATTTGTGCTTAATTTACACAATGGTTTTACCAAATGTGTTTCTAAAGAAGATCAAAACCAAATCATTTCCCACTTCTTATTTATGACCCAAATTAGTAATTTATGAGAGCATAGTTTTTCTACACTCTTCCATCTTTTAAATATTTATATGGATAATTTAATTCTTATTGTGTAATGGGGGAAAGATATCTTCCACACCTGTGGAGAAAATTATTCAGACTCAGTACGAATCATACAAAAAATTACTTAAAATAGTGGAACCTCTAAAATACAGCACTGACTTTCTAATGGATCAGATGTTTCTACATCAATTTACTGGGTGAAGACACTGGGTTGTATAAGAGAAGAACTCCATCCTAGGTGTAAAATATGAAGAATTTTGCTGAACATTCAAGATTATCTGCTTATAGTAATTGTGCTTGTAACTGAAGTATATTTGGGAACACAGTTTAAGTTGCAGATAAAAAGTATGACTGGAATTTTCTACTAATACACAATGTGTCTTTGTTAAAAATCTTACTAAGTGAGCCTGTCTGTAGTTCTATTTTTTTACCAAATGTTTGTTAAGCAACTAGCCTGGGAAGGACACAGTATGTGAGGCACAGATGATTAATACTCACGAAGTTTTTAGAGAGACAGAGAATGAGATATGATCAAGGCTGTAATTAATAAGGGTTATGCCTGGAAGACTCTAGGCAAGAAAGATCAGTATATAAATTGAGCTGGCACTGTGGTTAGGACAAAGGGCTAAGTGAAAAAGCCATAGTTATTGCTTGAGCTGGAGAAGCAGCTCAACTCGGAATACTGCTTCTGCAAATGTGTTTTTCCTGCCATTCAGGGTGCTGATTTTCAGATTCACTTTGAAATCCCATATGTGTTGTACAGGGAATCTTCTGTGAAGTGCAGAATAATTCAGCCAAGCTATTGCAGAAAACCTTGCTATGCTCTGCTATGGCATCTAAATGCAGCAGGTGTAAGGATGAGAAGCCTAAATTATTTTTTCCCTTGTTTCAGGTGATCGCAGTGCCACAATGTGCTCTCTCAGTGCAGCCAATGCCAAGTTCTGTCTTGACTTTTTCAGAGAGCTGAGCAAAAGAAAAAGAAATGAAAACATCTTCTTCTCCCCGCTAAGTCTGTCAGCTGCCTTTGGAATGGTTGTCCTCGGAGCCAGGGGCAACACACTCGAACAGATTGAGAAGGTAGGTTGCCTTTGCTCTGAAAAGGGGACGGTGGTGTGATATGATCCAAGAGGCTGATATAGTTCCTAAATAGCCAAAGGATTGGTGCACAGAGAGAGGCCTTTAAAAATACATTATGCTGTTCCTAATACCGAAGTTCTTCATACTAAACATTATTATTAGTAATTGATTGTTCAATGAATACATCAGTGCTAAAGAAAATGTTTTGGAGGTATTCCCGAACTCTTCAGGACTCAGAAGTGTTCCTGCCCTTTGATATGGTCTTCTGCCTTCTCTGGACAAGAAGTGTCTTCTTTCCTATGAAGAAAGATTTGAAAGATTTGAAAGATTTCATGCATTCACCCCCTACTAAAACTACTTGTTCACTTGCAAGGATCTTAGAGTAAAGAACAAAGGGAGCTTTCCTCAGTGACTGTGTCTGGCTGTGTTTTGGGATAGGCTTGCAACGCTGCTTTGAAGTACTGTCACTGAGCTGCACTTACTCAACATTTACATTGCAGGTATTTCATTTCAGTGAAGTTTTGAGCAATGTGGGACAGAGCAACAGAAACCCTACTGAGAAGGTAAGATGCAATTGCTCTGAGTGGAAGCAACAAGAACCAGTTTGTCAGCCCTTTTCCTTGCAGATGATCACTTAATCAGAAGGTACAGCAGTGCTGATCAGGCTCTCCATCTAGATTTGCAGACCTGCTTATTACTGTTCCTTTACTAGTTATTTAAGGGGCCTTGTGAGATCACACATTTCAATGGCTAAGCCTTCTCATTACAGGTTTCTAACCAAAACAGCAGTACCAATCTAAAAAGTGAAAAGTGTTTCAATTGTTACCTGCAAAGGTTTGTCTAGAGAGCATGCCAAAGGCACCTTGGAGCTTGCTTCTCCCAGTCTGTAAACCAGCAGTCTTTTGCTTAGTGTGCACAGAGGCATTGCTGTAGGACTCAATGTGACTTGAAGGTGAACTGGTTCTGGCCTGAAGGGGAATCATTTTGTCATTCTGTACATCTAGCACAGGGGGAGTAGGAGGTGGTGTCTTGGTGCATTTATTCCAGTGCCTGTATCAACTGGGTGGAGTAGGGTTTCTCATGTGGAGAGAGGCTACAATTCACCCTCAGGACCAGCTTTGCATAGAAAAGCTCAAGCCTGCTATGAAATGTCTGCTTTCTTGTCTGAAGTGTGAAGAAGCTGAAGGAGTCCATTCCCAGTTCCAGGCTCTGTTGGCTGAAGTCAGTGAACCCAGTCCAGGATGTTGTCTCACCATTGCCAACAGGCTCTTTGGAGAAATTACTTACCCGTTCTTCCAGGTAAGTGGCCGTGGTGTCCCTTTTAACAGCTCCTAGGAGTGACAAGCTCAGCAGAATTTCTTCAATCATGAAGCACAAAGGGAAATGGAACACAATGGCTCTGTCAGGGTGTGCTGACAAATGACTGCACCTCAGAGCTCACAGTCAGGGAGCCTTTCCATCTCACTTGCCCAGACATGGGGCAGAGCATGAGGGAGCCAGAGTTAAAGCTTTTAGATGAAGAAACAGACCTATGGTAATCGCTCTCTCCTGGCATTCCAGAAAATGTGATAGCAGTGATCACCATCAATGTATCCTTGCCATGCACTCCCTGTGTCTAACAGAGCTGGTGCTTGTTGTGTCATTTCTATCCCAACAAGAAAGATCTGTGTCCAGCAGAAGACTACTCTCCCTCTCCCAGTGTCTTCTCTGTTTCTGATGAAATGATTTTACCCACTCTCCCACCTTTCCCTTAAAGTCTATGCAAATATAGGACTCTATGATTCCTGATGCTTTTTCAAGCAAGGCTTAAAAGAAGCAGCATCTTTGAGATTTGTGTCTACTAGTCTCATTTAAGTGTAATTGACCATCTCAGAACATTCTTGTGGAACACTGATGCCCAGACAAGGCAAGATCATATAAATAATTTACTCAGGAAAATAGACTTATGGTGTTTAAAAGAGTATTGGTAGGAACAGTGCTGTTTAATCTCTGTAATGACTTTTCTCATTTGAAGTCAAGATTTCATCTTGCTTTCAAGATGCTTTCTTTTGTGCTCTAGGTGAACAGAGATTTTCAGAGCCAGAAAAAGGTGACCAGAAGCTAGGAAAAGTTTTACACTTAATACAAGTTATAAATTTTACAGTGTGTATATCCACATTGAGTAATACAGATACATGTACAGGCAGAGATCTCATTGTGATAACAGTCCTGGTTATTTGTTCAAAATAAGGCAGTCTTCTTCATTTGGTGATTGGGGAAGACAGGCAAAATAGCAATGATATATGAGCTTCAACAAAAGTACCACATTTTGATCTTAGATATTTTTCACTGTGCTGAGACATTACTGCTGCTGATTACAGCTTGAAATTACAGAAAAATATGTTTTCAATTTTTTTTTAAATAGTGTCTCTAAAAATTGAATGTTTGAGTTATTTCAATTAATTTCTTGCATATGCCTTTTTTACTTATTCTTTTCTTGCTGATCTACTTCATGGAATTATCCTGAAACCATGAAATTATCTTATAAAAATCATCACGTTGAAATAAAATTCTGAATCTTGTACTTTCTAGCAATATTTGGATTCTACAAAGAAATTCTATCGAGCAGAACTGGAACCAGTCAATTTTAAATACACTGAAGAAGTAGTCAGAGAAAAAATTAACTTCTGGGTGGAAAATGAGACAAAAGGTAAAGAAGAAAATATGCAGGTTTTTTGTTTGAAATTGAACTAGTTAGGGATATCATGTATGAATTTCACTTTCCACTTTGTTTTTCTAAAGGGAGAAGGTTTTTATACATTAAACAACTACTGTTTTATTTGTTTGTTTTTTCTCAATAGGAAATAAATATAGGAAGAGGAACAAAAATGCCTTGAGTTCCTGGCTTCCAAAGCTGTACATAAGATTTTTGTTATTTGTCTGACAGCACTATACTACTTTTCAGATTTACAGAAATAACTATTAATAGTTGAAGTCAGCTGATTGCCTGAACAAAATAATTCTTTTTAATTTATTATTTTTAAAGGTAAAATCAAAGACCTATTTGCTGCTGGTTTTATTGATCCCTCTACTGTACTTGTCCTGGTCAATGCTATGTATTTTAAAGGAAAATGGGCAGTAGAATTTAAGAAAGAAGACACTAAGGAAGCATATTTCCATCTGAACAAGGTACAGTATGGAAACTGAAGCAGCTGGGGGATGGAAATCAGATACCTGTCCACTATAATGACAGATGGAGCTTTCCTCCTCTCTGTTATCCCAAAACAAGACAGGGGTCTTCAGCCAGAACAAGAGAAGGCTACATCTTCTCTCCAGTTTGATAACCAAATAAATTACTGTTTGTACCAATTAACATCAGAAGCGGGTCTTGTGCAGCTGAGATCCTGATTGAGTCAAAGCCGCTGAGCAAATGCACTAACTTTGTTGGGGATTTTGCAACTAAGGATGCCATTTCAAACGTATTCTGGTTTGGGATTCAAACTGAGGATTCTGTTCCCCTGCTACTATTTATGAACAGAACAGTGTGTGCTTTCAGGAAAAAATGAGCTGAAGACAAACTATCTCAGGAGAATATATACATTATTCATGAGGTATTTATGTTTATGGTTGCATAAGATGCATCAATTTTCTCATTTGACATGCCAGAAAAAAGAAAGATGTAACGAGGAAGCTGTGAGTAAAGTAATCATCCACCAGTAGAAAGGGAAGAGTAGTTTTTATGCTTCTAAAATGGATAACTTCATTGGAGCTACAGTTGAGAGGAACAGACCAATGCTACAAGTACGTTAAACCCATGACCAGCGTAAATAATGCTTTTGGACTGAACTCTAACCTCAATACTGAAACAAATTAATACCAGGGTAATAATTTCTGTATTTTCCATTTAATATGTTTCATGTGTTCCAGAATGAGAGTAAGACAGTGCAGATGATGTTTCAAGAAGGATATTTTAACATGACCATCTTAGAAGAACCAAAAATGAAAGTCTTAGAGCTCCTGTACTTTAATCATGAACTGAGCATGTTCATTCTTCTTCCTGAAGATGACTGTGAGGACTTTACTGGCCTAGAACAGGTAATACTTGATTTTCTCTCTAGTAAAATACACAGAGAGCAATACTTTAACATTGCTCCAGTATGGTCTGAAGCCAAATGGAAAAAAACAGAACTTTTTTTCTTTCCATTCATTATGGTGCCATTCATTATTATCAATACCACCTTGCAGCTTGAATGTACCCTCACCTATGAAAAACTAGCAGAATGGACCAGCTCCACTAGGATGGAACCACTGAAAGTGAAAGTATACCTGCCTCAGTTCAAGATGGAGGGAAGTTATGTTCTCAACAAAACTCTCCAGGAGATGGGAGTAATGAATGTTTTTGACTGGGGAAAAGCTGATTTGTCAGGAATCTCTGAGAAAGCTGGCCTGGTTGTGTCCAAGGCCATCCAGAAGACAATCGTGGAAGTCAACGAAGAGGGCACAGAAGCAGCTTGTTCCATGGGGCTTCTTGCAATGCCTCTGTGTTGCCCACTTACCTATGAGTTCAAAGCTGACCATCCATTCCTTTTCTTCATCAGACACAACCAAACCAACACTATTCTCTTCTTTGGAAGATATTGCTCTCCTTAAGTGGAGTTATATTGGAAGTTAGATCTTTCTCCCCACTTACATCCAAACTGGCAAGCAGTAAGGACAGAAGACAAAACAAAAGACATTTCTCTTGGCTTTATCCTTAAGTTCAATTTTCTATTAAAAATACTAACTGGGAAGAGCTAAATTAAAGATAAAAGCTAAAAAACATGAACTTTGGGCATGTTTTACTTTTAGGAGGCCTCACTAAAATGATATCTATCTTCAAATATTATGTGATATTTGCCAAAGAGCTGTAGGCTTCTAGAGATGTCTGCATAGACAATCTTATTTTGAGGCTTTCCTAATGCAGTGTGGATCCAATAAACCCATGATTTTAGTGCCCTAAAGATAACTGATATATTCACTCACACATAGCAGACAGGAAGACAGGGATCTGCATTAAAAGGGTAAGCTTAGGTACTTGGTTTCTTTTAGCTTTACCTACCCAACCTTTGTAGGTCTGAAGGAAAATGACACTTTGTAGGGGAGTAGCAAAGCATTCCCATGGGACCTCCCTTTTAAATGTTGGTTGATTTCTAAGCTGGTCTTCTCAGGAGTTGTTCCAAAAGACCAGAGAAAACAGAAGATTTTCTGGTGTAATTTTGCTTGTTCCCAAGCAGGGCAGAACCATTGCTTTATTTTTTTTCTTTCTGTTAAAAGCAGAAAATATATGTGTGAGAAAGTTCTCCAACTTTTTCATAAACTTACACGTAACAAAAACAGGGTTTCAGAATAATTGGAGGCCTTTTCTGCCAAGGCCTTCTCTGTGATGGCTGGGAATGAAACACATAATTCCCACAGAAAA
>JAWWLV010000088.1:69062271-69072374 GCA_035041135.1 Platyrinchus mystaceus | reverse complement strand
ATCATATTGCAGTAGACATATGAAGTGTAGAGTGTACAGAGAAGGCAAATATATTAGATGGGCACACACCAGAAATACCTACATGCCCTCTCTCCTTGAGGAGCTGGTGCAACAAAATATTTGTTGAGAAAATCTTGGACAGTATGCAGAAGCTGGCCATCTTAGCAGGGCCAGTTGTGTCCTTCCTGGACATGCTTCACATAGGACCACCAGGTCCACACATGACAGATACATTGAGCCAGAG
This sequence comes from Platyrinchus mystaceus, assembly GCA_035041135.1. Taxonomy (NCBI): domain Eukaryota; kingdom Metazoa; phylum Chordata; class Aves; order Passeriformes; family Tyrannidae; genus Platyrinchus; species Platyrinchus mystaceus. The sequence goes on along the minus strand of JAWWLV010000088.1, from coordinate 69,072,130 downwards.
TATACAACGAAGTGTGGGTGTCCAGGAAGGCTCTTCATGGAATACCCAAAGACATGCTTGACCAGCTGCTGACCAACAGCTGGAACTCTAATGTGACTATGTGGAAATGGGAGAATAAGAGAAGATACACAGCTCTTTGCACACAAAATCTGTACCCTCAAGCAGTAATGGTTTGATAAACATGGATAAAATACAAGCTACAGCAGCCCAGCTCACAGAATAATGAAGATTGAACAAGGTGTCTTTAGATTTTCCTACTCTCATTGCTGCTATAACATCCTTATTCTGACCAAGGAAAGTGAAAGCCATTCCAGTTATCAGACTCTGCATGTACTTGCTTGCATTTCAGCAAAACAAACAACACTGCTAAGGGTAAAGTAGCTCCCTTTCCCTTTCACAGAGGGTACACTTACTGCTGTATGCTGTGTGACTTAATATGTACAAATTTGGATTTCTGTTATCCACTCCTATGGCCTTTACAGATGCCAGATTTGGTTTTTTTACTGCTCATCAAGTCTATTATTCAATAAAGTGTAATAGCTTTTTACAATTGAATTATATTTTATATTGTGCATTATGATTGTCTAACAGACCATGAATGTTCCTGCAGATAGATTCCATAGTTTATTCACCTGCCACAGTAAAAAAGTAGGTATGGAAGATCTATGAGAATGGCCTGTGCATGTACCATGGGCCTTGTTGCCATGACCTGCGGAGAATGAAAGTTAAAACTGACTCTCAATCATCCTTTAAATCCTACTGGCTGGTTTAAATAAATTTCTGATTACCTGAATATTCTGGGGTCTGACTTACCGCCCAGGAAACATGTAATTCCCAACTGTTCCTCTAATTCTTCCTCTGCCATGCCCATCCTCAGATCGCTAATTAACCTCAATGCTGTTGCTTTAAATCTTTACATCAAAATGAGGTTTTTAGCAAAATGTACTTTCTCCTCAGAGCCTTTCTCCCCTCCTCCACACGTATGTGTAGATCCTATAGTTTGACCTCAGGTAAAGAACTTCAGTTTCACCTAGGTAGAGAAATAGATGTGGCTGTGCTTTGAAAAAATATAAGCTATTAAGCACACCACTCTTTGGACTTCAGGGACGCACTTCTGCATTTTGGCAGACCAAAACACCTTTCAGTACTATTTGGCTCTCGAAAAATAAACAGAAATTTTTAGGTTTGTTCTTACATGGAAAAAATCCGTTTCAAATCCCTCTTAATAGAATGACCATCCCGCAAACTGGCTTTGCTTGGAATTATCTAATTTTAGCAATATCAGATGGTCACCCTTCATGAGGAACTCCTTCTGTTCCACTGGACAGATGCTGTAGAGAGTTATTGCATATCTATTAGACCTTCAGCAGACAGCCCAGCATCCACTTTTCCCTTCATGCTTGGTGGGAGTACTGCATTGAGTGCTTTCTGCACCAACAGTGCCTTACAGGTGAGAAGAAGAGAAACATCTTGTTTTTTTGGGACTAATACAGTTTTTTGCTCTCCCTGGTAACACAAGACTCTTTCCTCTGCTATATCCATGGATGCTTGCTAACAATTACTGTAGTGGGAACTATTTGCTCACTCCCAGACCACAACACTACGACTAGGTCATATTTTCCCGTAATATTTTGGGATCTTTACTGTGAGAATCACCTGACATGATGTTACAGCTAGGTTTATTAAAAATGTATTATGTTTTGCTGAACATATTTGTAGGGTTGTTTTTTTCTCATGCTTTTTTTGTGTTTGGCTCTAGTTACATAATAGATCTTAGTCACATTAATGTGTAAATTCAAAAGAGCCGCATGAGATGTAGCTTTAGACTTGAACTCAGATTGCTTTGGTACAGCCTTATAAGTTAATGCAAAAGCTTAAATAATTCAATTTTTAATCAGGTTTTACTTCAAAAAATAAAGGTTGATTTACTGCAGATAGAGAACCATTGGTCTACTCAATGTTTCAAAGTGCAATGAATCAAAAAGTCATGACGAAAGGCAGTGACTGAAAGATAACTTCTTGAAGGCAACAGTGGGAGTGTCTCATGCAATATATATCACCAACAGCTCAGAGAAGCTGTTTGGGTTCAGCTGGCAAGCTGGACTATTGCATGCCTCTTTGAAGTTTGTGGGGTAAGTATTTCTCCAAGTAAAATATAATTTCTAATTTGTATTCTTTGTTATGGAAAAATAGGTGATATTATGTTTAAGAACTTAAAGGTAAATATAAGACAGGTATACAAAAAGACAGCATATATAGTAATTTTACTTTGCCTTATCAATATATCATATACTGTTTGACTGTCAAATACTTTCAGGTGTGCGAAGTATGAGTGTTTGTGCACCACAGCTTTGAGTTGAAATAGCTCTTTTTCACTGAAATTCTGTTGTCACATTTAAACAGTTCTTTTATAATTTTAATAATTGTGAATAAGGGTATTTCTCTTTTCTCAATCTCACTCTCTGGAGGGCCCAGGTGAGGTACAGTGTGATGATTCATGAAGTCTGTGGTTCCACAGTCATTAGAGCCAGAGGCCTCTCAGGTCACATAATCAACCATACCTGCTCCAAACTGTGGATATGCTCTATTCCTCCAACTTTAACTGTTTTAGAGACAGAAGAAAAATATTAAACTTCCTTAGCCTTAGATTCTAAAGAGAGAACAACTGCATGTTTCAATGAATATCTTTAATATGTCACATACATTTGCATCTACAGGACCTGCACCTGACTGAAGAAATGCAGCTCTATGCTGTTTCAAGCTGTACTGCCAAACCCCGTATTTAGTATATATGTATATATATATACACACATATATATATACATACATATATATATATGTACATATATACATGCTTGTGCTTTCTCTCAACAAAAATCATTAGTGGAGATTAAATGTCTCAAACAGGACTACAGGAAAGAAACCCCCCTAAATTTATATTTCAGTGTCTAAGCAATTGGCTGGGTTAAAGAGCAACTTACTCTTATTATTCCTATAAGTTACAGGAAAGCAACTTCCAAATTTGTGGCTGGTTGAACTAAGCATGGTAAGCAGTACACTAGGAAATTTAGTGAGTTGACTACATTTGATTTAAAGATCCAGAGCATTCTCCAGAGCAGCCACAGAAGAAATGAAATGTGAAGTTTGCATTGTCTCAAACATCATTCAGAGTCCTCTGGATGGCCATAGGGAAACTCATCCATTCAATATTATATTCATCATATTGAGTCATGGCTGAAAGATCTAATTCCTAAAAGGCAAGTACAAGATACTGTCTTGTTGATGAGATAGAATCTTGCTGAAAGAAAAAAAACGTGTTCAGATGTAAAAATATTTCAGTAAGCACAGGATTTGTAGGCTTCACATCATTCACTGGTTCAGCATCACAAACCCAGCAATGAACTAACAGTTTCTGGGCTGTTGGCAGTACTTTTTAAAACAAGCACTGCATATCACCGCTATACAGTCATATTTCTGTTTGCTTTAGATAACGCAGATTTCACAATGGGCTCCATCAGTGCAGCAAATGCGGAATTTTGTTTTGATGTATTCAAAGAGCTGAGGGTTCACCATGCCAATGACAACATCTTTTATTGCCCCCTGAGCATGATGGCAGCCTTGGCCATGGTCTATCTGGGAGCAAGAGGTAACACTGAGTATCAGATGGAGAAGGTAAGTTACATAAATGGATACAAACTCTCTTTGATCCCATTCAAAAAGGCAGCAGATTACATCTCTGTGACTCCAGTTGAGGGGAGCAAGTCACAAGGTCACCTTTGGCACTGGATTCAAACCTGCGTAGAAAAAGAATGGTGTTCCAAACTGTGAGGTTTGAATCTGAAGCTGAGTTTTCACTTACAACTCTATTTCCCCATGAAGGGCAAGAGCAACCTTTGGTTTTCACAAAGAAAGAGCAGTCTTGGAGAATAGCTAAGGCAGGTCTCTTGTTTCAGCTTATGTTTTCTCACAGGCCTGATTCCTTCCTCCCAGTTGGGAAGGACAACTTGAAACATACAAAAGATTAAACATTCAGAAAACAAAAGTCACAGTTATAAATACAATGCACTAAGTTTGTAGCTGATTTATAGACTAAATGCCATTAACTGGAAGAGATCTACGCTGAAAATCATAGTCACAAATTTTCAGTGTGGCACCTGGTTTAAAGCTCACATGAAATTTCTCTGTTCATCTATGTGCTAATCAGACCTGGTTAGTCCAAACCTACAGTTTTAACACAAACATCAGTGACTTTCAGTGGACTTTACATACCTAGTTTCTACTTTCAATTGCAGGTTCTTCATTTTGACAAAATTGCGGGACTTGGAAGTATCCAGACCAAGGTACAGAAATCTAAGGTACATTAATTTCTCTTTCACATTTTTCTCCTGAGAACAGACTGTTCTGATTGTGCTTTTAGTAGGTTCAACTCCTTCCTTTGTAATTTTCTTAATTTGAGAGAGGTAAGTTAAAAAAATAATGGAACAAACCACCAAAATCCGAAGAACAACACCAGCAAAACAAACACTAAGCAAATAAACAAACAAACAAACAAACACAAAGACCAGAAAAAGAAGACAGGCTGTACGTGTTACACCAAAACAAGTGACAGGACCAGATAGCATGTTTTGGGCACTAGGCTACCTCCTTGTGTAAATGAGCTTCTGCACACCAGCAGGTGCTGCTGGGGGACAGGACTTGAAATGGGCTCAGCACCTGGAGCCTGGGTACAGCAGGCAGACTTGCAGCTGAGACTCCAAAGTGGGACAGGAAGATACTTCAGCAGAAAAGAGCCCAGAATTCTCAAAGGATGGAAACTAACCACACTCATACTAAAGCTACGGGGACTTTTCCAGCCTCCAATTGTCACTGCCATCCCAAGAGTACCATGAGGCATTCCAATACCCTGATACCACCTGTATGCTTTCATCCATGTTAACCTGCTACCTCTGTAATGATAACACAAGCCATGGAGCCTGGCCTGTCCCCATCCACTTGGGATCCAAAGCACAAGGTGGGACTTAAAAAGAGCAAGACTTTCCTTTTTTTAAAATCTTTTTTAAGTAAAGGCAGTATTACCTAGAGCATTTAGGGACTGGTAAAGCATTTACAAAGGAGCAGTTCAACACAATTATTCTCATAAAATGAAGTCCCTGCTACTGTTTATCATTGCGCAGTTTTCTTACATGCTTTTAGCCTGTGTCACCTGGAACACCGCTCTTGGCACATTAGACAGTTGATTCATTTTTTCACTATATTATGAGACACTTCCTGACTCCCTTCCCATCTAGCTCTCTTCTTTCACCTGCAGCTTCTGCAGAAAGCTGCCATGAAAATGCAAGCAGCAGGTGTGAACTAGAGGTCCTATATCTATGACAAGCCACCAGTTGCAATAATTAACACCAGCATTTTTCTTTTTGCCACCTCATTCCTAAGCTTTATGGTTTCAGATGCATCAGTGAGGTTTTCTTCTTGTTATCACCTAGAATGAGTGCCTTCATATGCTATGAATGAATTGTAAATCATTAGTTGCTAATATATTGAACATCCCTCCCATGGAACTCTTAGACTGTATTATATGTTCATTTGCAAATGTTCAAACACTGTCTGTTTTCAAATGTTATTTGTAGGTTATAAATAATCCTCTTTCTTGTAAAATAACCCTCTACTTTTATATCTTCCTATCAACAACTCAGTGTGGCAAGTCTGTGAATATCCACTTACTGTTTAAAGAAATTCTCTCTGATATCACTGCACCAAAAGCCAATTATTCACTCCATATTGCCAACAGACTCTATGCTGAAAAGACAAGTGCAATCCTACCGGTAAGTGATTTCTTACTAATCCCTGTGTAAACCTGTAATCCAGGAGGACTGGCCAGAGTAGGTGATCTGTTAATCCCATGGTCCCCATCAGTGTGGATTTACAAGGCTTTTCCCTTTGCCACTGCCCTGGCAATAGTGTGAATGGAAAGCAATTCGAGGCAAAAAATATGGCCCTATTCAAAAATGAATGGTTGTTCGGTTTTTTTTTTTTTTGTTTTGTTTTGTTTTGTTTTGTTTTTTGTTTTTTGTTTTTTGTTTTTTTTTCCCAAGAAATAATTTGACTTTGGCATATTTCTGCATTTGAAAGCCTCATCTCAAAAACAGCTTCCGAAAGTGTCAAAATCTTTCTTTTGTATTTTCAAAAGAAAAGATAAAAAATATTCTGAATCAAAGAAACTTCTTATCTTAAAAATAAGGAAAAAATTTTTTTAAAAAAGGAAGTAGACATAAAGATAATAAAACAATCTGAAAGGAACCTGAAAATGGTGTTTGGATCAGACTTTCTTCCAGAAAAACATTTTTTTATTATTAAATATTTTATTATTATTAAATATTTTATACTTAAACATTTTTAATATATACTTTTAACTGGTCAAGTAACAAAAATTTCAGGTCTGAAAATGTCCTGGACTAGAAGAATTTTTCTAGCTCAGTTTTAACAGATTCTTCCAGGAAGTAAGCAATGAGAACAGCTTAACCATGACATCACTATAAAAATCACATTATCCATATTTTATTTCATTTTCATACTGTTTTTTTTTTTTTTTAATGACTATTTTGGTGGCTACAATTGATGTCTTTACAGATCTATGTAAAATGTGTGAAGAAACTGTACAGGGCTGGTCTGGAAATGGTCAACTTCAAAACAGCATCAAATCAAGCCAGACAGCGCATTAATTCCTGGGTGAAAAATCAGACAAATGGTAAAGTCAGACAAGATTATGAAATATATTTCCCTCTGACAACTGTATTTTACCAGCTTCTGGAAAGACTGAACATTAGAAGAGAAATTTCCTCCTCCTGTCTCCATTAGTGGATATTTCCTGTGGAAAGTGATGACTGTTGCACCAGTGTGGCAGTGACAGTGTGTTTTAAACATATTTGGCAAAGGCAGAGATGCCAGAATATGCAGACTTTATATGCATGCTTTTTGTGTCTGAAGAGCTTAATTTACCCAACGTTAATCCCAGCTTCTCTAGAATATGGGCATAATTATACAAGCATATGCTGTACGGGTAAGAAGTGAGTTTCCAGGACAGAAAGTAATGCAGACTAAGCTGTTGGTGGGAAATGAATGATTCAGAAGCTTGTGTATGTTCATCATGTTAAGGTAGGAGGAAAAAACAAGAAAAATTGTGAGAAGAAAATACAGTAAGAAAGAGAAAATATATATTGGTGCTTCTGTCTCCTTTTCCTTCTTTTCTATATAAATCTTTTTTGTCAAATCACTGGTAAAAAACATCCCTGGGGATCTATAACACTCTTGAACCTACCTGTCTTCTTGCAGAAATGTCTGGCCATGTGCCAATTTTCAGTGTATTAAATCAGCCTCATGAACCTGAAATCCATGTGTAGACCTTAGAAGTAGAAAAAGTTAAATCAAGCAGCAGCATGTTGACTGACCTTTAAAATGCAAGATTACTGCTATGAAACTTACCCCTCTATGCCCTGCTTGTTTCTTAAAGGCCGTATCCAAGATTTGCTTGAACCAGGATCTGTTGATCTCCATACTGTGCTGGTCCTTGTGAATGCCATTTACTTCAAAGGGATATGGAAGAGCGCGTTTAGAGAAGAAGACACTCGGGAAGTGCCCTTCAGTGTGACAGAGGTGGGGGGCACAGACACAGCTTCTGACCAGGGAGACAGGCTATTGGCTTGCACAAACAGTGGGCTGGGTGTTATAAATACAACATTCTCTGGTCATCGGCCAAGCTGGGCCCCTCACTGTCAGATTTGCAAGAGCTGTGTCTGACCAGAAGAAAATGGAAACACAGCTCTATTTCGAGGCAACATACTTGAAGATCAAATTCTGTCCCTTTCAAAGGGCTTGTATATTTAACTGACCAAAAAAAAATTGCTCCCCAGTCACATCATCTCACATTTTTGTTTTTGCAGGAAGACAGCAGACCCGTGCAAATGATGTATCAGAACAGTACCTTCAAAGTGGGGAGAGTGGCTGAAGAGAAAATTAAGATCCTGGAGCTTCCATATGCCAGTGGAGAGCTGAGCCTGTTGGTGCTGTTGCCTGATGACATCTCTGGCCTGGAACAGGTATGACTCTGGCAGGGGAAGAAGAAGAGAAATCACTTCAGTGGGGCTTGGCTGCTGTCAGATTTTGTGCTGTCCCTTTACATCCCAGTTGCCCACACAATGGCTGGGCTGGGCTGGCAGGGGAGCAGAAAAGCCACCCAGGTGCTACCAGGTGCTCAGGCAGAGACTGGCCTTTTAGGAGAGCCCTGGACTCAGTTTTATAAAATGAAGGTAAGGCAGTGTAGTGCTGCTGTAGCCCCACAAAAGAGGATGCATATATGCCAGATTTTATTTGTTTTAAAATTGAGGTAATTTCACACACATACCATCCCCTGCCCCACCCCCACCCCCCCAGCTGTAAACTGTTGAGGAAACATTGCTAAAATTGTTGAGAATTAGACATTCTTTAAAGGAATCACTGATGAATTTTTTAAAATAAAATCCTCATCAAACATCATAAGTGGGCTGCTTTCAAAAATTACTGTGATTATGCCATCATAGAATGAAAAATTAAGTTAGATAAAACATGATCTTTAATAAAACATTCTTGATTTAGAAATTGTGAAACCAATCTAGATAAACAAGCTGATCAAAACCACTTCTTCAGTTAAGACCTCAGAGAGTCCTAAATATGGAGATGGAGAGGAAATGCATGGAAGATATTTGGAAATTATGCATCAAGCAGAAAAGAGACTTGAGTCTAACTGGATGAATATCAATGGCAGAAATAATCTATGAACATACAAGGACAGAACTTGAGAATGTCATAGAAAGTAAAAGAAAATGTCAAAACTACTTTAGTCAGGTTGAATCATGCATCCCCAGATGCATGAAAACTAGTAAAAGAAATGGGTTTGTGCTTTAAAGAAAAAAAGAGAAAAGTGGGACAAGTATGCAGTAAGGCAAGAATATGAATATAATCTACTGACTGCGCAATATGAAATGAAAATGTTGTCTTTTTCTTAAAAGAAAATGAAGCAAGAAAATGAGTGAATGCAGAATGCTAACAGGAAAGAGAAAAAAAATGGACAGATGAAAGGGAGAAACAAAACCTGAAAAATTAATTTGGTTCAATCACTTAGAGTTATCAGTGTGTTAAAAATTTACCTATCTGTAACCAAGAAAGGGAAAAGGCAATGCAGTCTGCATTATATGAACAATTACTCTTATTCCAGCAATATTTTTGAATTATAAAATAGAATTACTAAAGATGTAGAAGAATTTGCATTTGTTAGGCACTATCAATTGTAGGTAAATTTTTATGGCCTGTTTTTTTGCAGTCACTTTCACAAGCTGACTAATTTGCTAGGCTGTGAAATTGTTGGGTTATGCTTTATGAGACAAGATTAATTGGACAAAAGGGGATGCACCAAGTTGGTAAAGAACTGAATAAAAGGACAGTGGCACAGGCAGTACTGGAGAAGGACGTCAATAGGATGACTGTAAGAACCACTCTGGTTAGTTGTTTTTTTTATGATAGCCTTGACTGAAATAAAGAATTTGCATTTGTAACCCGGGCATTTCATTCCCTGCCTCTCTTTCCAGCTCGAGAAAAAAATCAGCTTTGATAAACTTACAGAGTGGACCAGTTCCAGTGTGATGGAGAAGAAGAGGGTGAAAGTGTACCTCCCACGCATAAAGATTGAGGAAAAATATAACCTCACATCTGTCTTAGCAGCCCTGGGTATGACTGACCTGTTCAGCCCCTCAGCCAATCTCTCTGGCATCTCTTCAGCAGAGAGCCTGAAGATATCTGAGGCCATCCATGAGGCGTACATGGAAGTCAC
>JAWWLV010000088.1:69048516-69061492 GCA_035041135.1 Platyrinchus mystaceus | reverse complement strand
CAGGGGAGACCTCATCACTCTCTACAACTACCTGAAAGGAGGTTGTAGCCAGGTGGGGTTTGGTCTCTTCTCCCAGGTAGCTATCAATAAGACAAGAGGGCATGGTCTCAAGCTCTGCCAGGGGAGGTTTAGGTTGGATATTAGGAAGAAATTTTTTACAGAATGGGTAATCAGACACTGGAATGAGCTGCCCAGGAGAGTGGTGGATTCTCCATCCCTGGAGGTTTTTAAGATGAGACTGGATGTGGCACTTAGTGCCATAGTCTAGTAACTGTGGTGGTAGTAGATCAAGGGTTGGACTTGATCTCAGAGGTCCTTTCTAACCTGGCTGATTCTATGATTCTGTGGTTCTATCCTATGATTTTACAATTGTCCTGCTCTGCTCTGTGCTGGTGTGGCCTCACCTTAAATATTGTGTGCAGTTTGGGGCACCACAATATAAGAAAGATATAACGCTGTTAGAGAGTGTCCAAGGGAGGGCTGGTGAAGGGTCTGGAGGGGAAGCAATATGAAGAGCAGCTGAGGTCATTGATTTGTTCAGACTGGAGAAGAGGAGACTGAGGGGACACCTCACTGCAGTCTATAACTTCCTCATGAGGGGAAGACGAGGCACTGATCTCTTCTCTGTGGTGACCAGTGACAGGACCTGAGGGAATGTCACCAAGTTGTCTCAGGTTTAGGTTACATATTAGGAAAAGGCTTTTCACCCAGAGGGTGGTTGGGCACTGGAACAGGCTCCCCAGGGAAGTGGTCACAGTACCAAGCCTGACAGACCTCAAGAAGCATTTGGACAATGCTCTCAGGCACATGATTCTTGGAGTGTCCTGTGCAGGGCCAGGAGCGGGACTTCAATGATCCCTGTGGGTCTCTTCCAACTCAGGGTATTCCATGATTCTATGAGTCTATTTCCACATTAACATAGAATATGGTATGATAAAACTGCATCTTTAGAGGAAAGAAGCTGGTGCTACGTGTCTGACATCCATATTATTTGAATATCATCCGGATATTTGTGATAGAGACTAAATTGTTTTTCAGAAGTAAAAACAGCTATTTTACCAAGTATATTTTAATTTTTGTGCTTTAGAAATTAAAGCAGTGGTATGAACAGTTCCAAGAGATGAAAAATTTCGACACCTCAAGGCTTATCATAAGCAGTTTATTGACTGTCTGCGTCTCTTGCAGCCAGAAGCATCTGGCTTCTTGTAGCCAGAAGCAATTGATTCAGTTTGTTAAATTTAAAAGCCTATACACTTAAACAATAAGAAGACTTGAAAAGGGTTACATTTGGAAACTTTCTTTTCTATGATTATTAAACTGGAAAGTGCTTAAAGTACAAAGTGACCAATGTTGTTTCCTGAATGACAACTAAGGTCAAAATGAAGAATGGGAAAAAGCAAAGGGGACACAGGGCTTACAAGTAAATACAAAGCTTTCCCTTTCCCTAAACAGAAAACAGGAGACAGCAAAAAGTGCAAATTCAGCAATACTGGACCAAACCTGTAACAAAACACCAATGGTTAGGATGTGGTCCTGTCCACCACAGGCTGGGTAAAACACAAAATATTTAAAGGGCAGTGGAAAAGTGTTTGCAATTGAAAGCAATTGAGCATATATGCTTTCAAAAGAAAGGAAAAAAGGAAGAAAGGAAGAAAGTAACAATACTGAAATGTACTAAAAGTTTTTACTTGAAAAAAAGGCAAAAATATAAATAAACCTGGAAAACCTCCTTGTTGCTACTGGCATTTTTGTCGTAGCCTTCCAAAGGCTTCTGATTTTTTTGTTTTCTGGAGAACTGTGACCCTGTTTGTCTGACAGACTGCAGTGCATGCTCTAGATGGAAGGAAACACATGGGGGGTAAGACAAAATCTGAAACCTTCTACATATCCTGATGTAAATAACACACCTCCAGAAAGCACAAAGAGAGGTCCAAGGGTCTGCCACTAAGAGGCAACATTGCTCTCCATACAACATGGAAACAGTTGTTGAACATGCCATACACTCCTCATCTACACCACAGTACTTTCTTTGAACATTAATATGCAATAACCACATTGTCTCCATGTCCCTTGAAGTTTTCCTCACAAATTCACAGAACAGCTGAGATTGGAAGTGACTTCTTCTGATTCTCTATTCCAAGCTCCCCCCTTCAATCAGAGTCAGCTATGGCAGGTTGCTTGGGACCATGTTCTGCTGGGTTTTGAATATTTCCAAGGATGGAGGCTCTGCAGCTTCTGTGGGCAACCTGGATTTACCTCTCTCCCCATAAGAAAATGTATTTTCTTATGTTTAAATGTAATTTATGCTATTTGGGGTTGTGTCTATTCCCTCTTTCCTGTTCACAGGAGAAAGCCCGGCTTCATCTTCTCTTTACCTTTCCATCAAGTAGGTTATGCACATGTGTAAGATCCCCCCCAGTACATTCTCCTCTCCAGGGCAAAAAGTCCCATCTCTCTGAGCTTTTCCTCTCATGACCAACATTTTAATCACTTCATTATCTTTGAGGCTCATCTCTTGTCCTGCTCCAGTACATCCACACCTCTTTGCTCTGGAAAGCCCAGAGCTGGACACAGCATTCCAACTTTGGTTCCACCAGTTCTGAGCTGAGGGTCAGGATAACCTCCCTTTACCTGCTGGCAGAGGTTTTCCCAAGGCAGACCATTGTGCAGTTGACTTTCTTTGCCACAAGGACACATTGCTGACTCATGGTCAACTTGGTGTCTGCAGGGACTCCCAGAGTTCTTTATGGCAAAGCCAACATGATGGCACAGACATTTGTGTAATGACATCTCTCCTTTTCTGCAGCAGACTTTTCCTGCAGAAGAAGCAGGAAACATGTTAGGAATATTGTTAAGAATCTCAGTAGGCTACTAATCAGAGGAGAGGAAGGCTTCATGGAAGGATGTCTGTGTTGAAACTAACCAAGAGGTTAGTTTATCCTATTTTGTGCAAAAGACAAATGCTATTTTTCCTGGGAGTGTGTGCCAAAATAAAGGACATGCAGGGCAGACTTCCAGTGAGTGACAGGAGGTAAAGTGACAAGCATGGTGGCATGACCAGTGTTAGTCACAGACTGCCATAAACAGTCTTCTCTGTGGGGAGGGATGCTGGTAACTAAGTTCCCATATGGCACAGCCAGTAAATTGGTTGTGTCAGTGGCCACCTGTCCTGTGCCATGTGTATGGTGGGTGTACCTGCTGCCTCCTCAGGACCCAGTGAGTAAGGTCTTACACAGCCTCGCCCTGGCTGTTGGCTGATTCCATGGACTTCCATGGAGGGATGAATAAGGGACTTTACATATGCTGTGGTGGCTGATAAAGGGACTGCTCTGTGTGCTGGTTCAGAACCTGTATAGCAACAGACCCTGGATGCTGTGTGTGCTGCTAAGCAAATTCAGTGAGCAAGGGTGAAAGACTTGTCACCAAGGCCATCACAGGATCATTCTGAAGATGCCTTCACTAGAGAAATTCACTCTGCCAATATTTAGGGATCCACGTTCCCATCACAGCCTGTGAATGGGCAAGGCAGCACTGCAAGCAACCTTCAGAATGGCCCAGGGCTGCTGCAGGAAGGTGCCAGGTGGGCTATGAGCTCCTGTCTGAAGGAGCTCAACCAGTCAGACTGGGGAGAGAACACAGTCCTAGAGGACAACGGAGAGCGAAACCATCATTGACAGCTGTGGCACCAATGGCAGGTACCTGAACAATCACTGGCACTCACTCTGAGCAAGACAAACACGAAACAGTCAGCATGGTCCTTGCTACTGACAAAAGAACAGCAGCATGGATGTGAACAAAATCTTGAGTTCTGCGTGGGATGTTGTGATTGGATGAGAGGCTTTGGTCTGTGAGCTGACCTGGACTTCATATCCCTTTGTAAAGATTCAAATGTCCAAGAGTCTGTTGGTTTAGGGACAGCTTCACAATGAAATGCCCAGCAGAGGAAAGGGCAGCAGAGCCTTAGCTGACCTCTTTCTTGGGACAAGCATTGTCAAAAAGGACATGTGGATAAACACATCCATTTGTGTTTGTGCTGCATTACACAGTTGTGCTGGACAGGGCAATCCATTATCTTTTATCCCAGGAAGTGTTTCAACTGCAGGAAGTTTTGCTTAATCTCACTAGACTCCATGACAGATCTAAATTCACCAAGTTGACTCGGCAGTACCTCTTATATTTTTACAATTCTGTGCTGATGGCTATTCATGATCACGATTTTTACTTACTTGTGGAAGGATTTTTTTTTCTTCTACAACTTGCTTTACATTACTCATTAATAAAAACAAAAATTAGAAATGCTAACAAAATCAATAACTTGGGTTATGTTTTAACATGCTTCTCGAGGAGTGGACTGCCCCTTTTCAACTGTAAAACAAAAAATTCCTTTTGCTAATGAATATATTCAACTCAGAAGTATTGAACACCACAACAGCAACATTAATGCTGTGAGTTGGCTGTTACAGAACTGTGCTGACTCACTGGACATCTTTGAAGCTACTAAGTTACAGGCAGTCTATGATGGTACAAATGTGATTCAGGTAGATAGTGCACAAATGCCAAGGTGGATCACCTGTGGTGAGCACACCACTAGACAATTTGGTTGTCAACAAAAAAAATTCAAGGCATATTTGACAGTTAGAAGTGACAGGGTAGAAGATATTGGTTAATCCTTTGACTTCTGAGCTGTCAAGTATACTACAATGGACTACGGCTGTGAGTATTAAAGCCTCTCTGAGCAGTAACAAGGCAGTCCCAAATGGAAAGGCAGAAGGGACAGCAGTTGCAGGAACAGCTTGCAGTATAGGAAGCACTCCCAATTGTGTGATTAAGGATTTACCATACACAGACATGTGTACCTGTTTGACCTGTCTTGGTAGCATCATTTTCAGATAAGTGGGACTCACAGCAGTGGTGACCACTTTACATACTGCTCCTGTATCTCTTTACAATATATGAGCTCCCTAAGTGAGTCAAGGTCTAAAGATCTTTCCTCAAAAGCACTGTTGCTGCATAGCAAGGGTTGTAGCAGACTGGCCTGGGCTACACACTGTGCCATGTAAAGTACTAGTGGTATGTAAGTGCACCAGTCCAGACTGAGCTCTTCATGGTTTCTATTGCATTAGCAGCTTCAGCTAAACAGGACTAGTAAGGACTGTGTTAGGGAGAAAGGTATGGATGATTCAGAGGCTTTCCTCTTGCACAGGCAACTAAAAGGGTTAAAAAGTCCACCTCTAGTCTCTTGAGGCATAATTTGTTCTAGACAATTTCAGAGGCATTTTGTGTATTGACTTTGGATTTCTCTTTTAAAATCACATGGCATTTAGAGAGGTCAAAGCAGTTTCTTTTATTGTCTGTCCATTCTTTTATTTCAAAGGAATTATGTGACTGCTTTCTGCTTTCTATTGTATATTATGACTGTCTTGCAGACCATGAATGTTTCTTCAGCTGGTTTGTTCAGCTGATGTGCCATGAAGTTGCTTGTAGAAGACCTGTAAGAATGGTCTCTGTATGTACAAAAGGCACATTTTGAACCTAGCATCTAGTGCTGTGACCTGTGGAAAAGAACAACTCAAACTACCCTTCAAAATTCTAGCACCGAGTTCAAATCCTTTTCTGGTAGCATCTGACTGGGATCTAAATATCCTGATTTAAAATTTAAAAAGCAACAGATGTCTTATCTTTCTTATCTTCTCAACCCCTCTTTCCCCAACACATTTTTCTTTAGCTCTGTAATTCTTTTCTGTGCAGATGCTCTGAATACTGCTTTTGAAATTAAGTTGTACTCTCACTGAGGGTTTTTGTTGCACTGATGTGAGGCACAGACTATGACTATGTCAGAGTTCCTTGAGCTGGATTGCTCTAGCTGTGCTTTGTGAAACTGTGTCTGTGGTCTTTTACAAGGCAGCAACTGACACCAGACAGTTGCTTACAATTTTTTTGCAGAAAAATCGACTTCAATATTATTAAATTCAACAACTAAGATTTGAAGAATGTGCTCTTTGTACTCTTTCTCATGTTCCCTGGTAGCAGAATTTTCTCCATTCCTCAGCAAGAGCTATGGATTCTGGTAGGAAGAAAAACTAGTTGTATTGGTGGTCCAGCCAACAGTAGGAAAAAAGTTGCAATAAGTTCAGTGTGGGCATTCTACAGCAAGTAATCCTGCATATGCTGATCTTATCAAAATGTATGAGTTCACAGACTGGCGATGCTGGGAGTGATCTGGCCTGTCAGTACTCACAGCAGAGGAATAATAAGGAAAATAATACAAAATTCCTTACAGACATTCTGCATGACTGAATTCCTCAACTTTTATTTTTGTTCTATTTTCACAAGTTATGCTACACTATTTCCTGCCATAACCAAATCATACTTACTATTCAAGTTCCACTGAACAGCTTTTATCATTATTTGCTTCAGACATTTCAATATGCTCCTTCCTTTTCTGCAAGGTTTCACACGCTATGAATAATGAATCTTCCTTTTTTTTGAGATTTTAGGGTAAAATCCTTTCATTCAGACTTTTTTGTTTGTTTTAAAGAATGGACTTATTCCAAGTAAAAGTCCATGTCTGACATTGTTCTCCATCCATCACTTTATCGGGTAAACACAGCATGGGGCGTGTCACAAAATAACACCAGATATATTACAAGGGATTCGTTAAGTCTGCCCCACGTACAGCTGAGAAGCTGTGCTGTTACCTTCGCAGGTGAACCTGATAAGGTAAGCATTTCTTTCAATCATGATTTAAGTTCTAATCTACAATTTAGAAAACATTTTGAGTATTTTACAAAACTTATAATCAGACTGATTTAACCTCATGTCTATGGCCTTCAATATCAGCTGAAGAAACAAATTATTAGAGGATGCCTTCTGCAGAAACTTTACCTACCTTCACATGTGTGTTCTGTATTATTTTACTGTTTTACACTCTGCCATGCATAAAGTATTTGTCTGTATGTACTTTAATTTTGTTTACTAACTCTTCCACACTGAAAAGCTGCTGATGTGTTCCAACAGACTTTCCTCCTTCTTCCTCTATTACTTTAATTTTTCATTTAGAATCAAAAGAAAAAATTGAATTTGTTTAAATTCCAGGGGTTGTGGAAAATATTCTCTGAATGAAATTAAGGAATGTTCAGGTGACCTCAGCACACTGCAGCTCTGTGTTATCTTTAGTAGTTACATTTTCAAAGATTAATGACAAAAACATTTGCTTCATGAATCTCTTTCTTCACCAAGAACAAAAATGGAACTTAAAATCTAAAATACAATAGTAAGCAGAATAAGTGAATTATAAAAAAATCTACCCTATATCACCTATATGAGCAGTTCCATTTGGAGAGAGAATGATCATCCATTCTAGCAGGGGAGAAGTTAAATGCACTGTTTTTCAAATTATCCTACATTATGAGATGACTGTCGCGTGAATGTGTTGATTCCATAGGGAGTGTGATACATGTAGCAGAGGACCCTGGATTTTGTTCTCTAGCAGCCACAGAGGGAAACAAATTGCATGAAGATCCTCAGGAGCTCATAAGTTATATGTGGTATAAACACTATACTGTTGCATTAGACTTTACAGTATTGTATTTTCTACAGTGTGTTGTCCTCTTTACTAAGAAATCCTTCCTTCTGGGGCTAGATGAAATGCTAGGTGCTGGAACTACAGGGAAAATTTTACAAGAATATTAAAGGAAGGGCAGAAAAAAAATTTAAATATCGGATATGTGAAGATCTATGCAAACTAAACACAAGGGTAAACAAACACTGTTTTATTAAAAGACGGATTTTATTTTAAAAGTGCCGATAAAAATTAAAGAATTTTTTTTAAAACAGAGTGAGATATTATTGAGTCAATGATGGATGGAATGTATTAGTCATAGATGTTTGTCATAAACTGGATTAATTTATTAAATCATTTGTAGTCTTCATTACTGTGCCTTCATTATTTTACTTAAAAAAGGAAGGTAGTGTTGTTAACATTTGAGACTTCTGATAAAGTAGGTGGTGTAAGAACCTAGCTTCCATTTACACTGGGCTGAAATTACAGTGAATCTAGTAAATCTTATGCTGTTGCTTCAGCACATTTTATTCTGGAAGTAACTGTAGTTTGGGCTGCTCCCCTTTTAAGATCACTAATCTTAAAAGTGATGTGAAAAGCTATAGTGAAGAACCTGCTTTGGAGTCTCAGAAAAATTAAGATTTTGAGAACAAACTTATGTGCGGTTTTAAGGGGTGAGAAATTATTGTCAAGAAGCTTCCTTCAAGGTAGCTAATACTCTTTGCAAGATTTTTAACAATATGGTATACATGTACAGAGAAAGACAATTTAAGTTTCAAATACAGGAATCATCAGCCTATGCACAGCTGGCAGATGTCCAGCATTTTGATTGCTCATGAATCAAAAAGCATGTCTGCCTTTTAAGTCCACACCACTGGATTCTGTTTGTTGAAAAAAACCCTGTGCACCAAGTTCAGGGGTTCAGGTATACAGACTTTATTGCATTACAATTAACATATTCCATCATAATAAGTCAGACTCTTTCTGTTTGCTTCAAACAATCCAGGTTTCACAATGGGCTCCATCAGTGCAGCAAATGCAGAATTTTGTTTTGATATATTCAAAGAGCTGACAGTGCACCATGCCAACGACAACATCATCTTTTCCTCCCTGAGTTTGATTTCAACCCTGTCCATGGTGTATCTGGGAGCAAGAGGTAACACTCAGTCTCAGATGGAGAAGGTGAGTTACTTACATGGGTGTAAAGCGACCTCTATTTGTGCTAGTTGTTCTTTCTGAGTAACATCACTGAAAAACATTATCCAATGACAAGGTTCTCATCTATTTTAATGCACTTTTATATTAAGAAGTAAGCCAAAGTCACAAAATGGAGAACTGAATCAAGAGTTATATAGAGAAAATGATAAAAAGAATGTGTATTTTCACTATAACAAGCAGTTGGCTTTAACATAAAAAAAAATCTTAAGAACAATAGCAAAATAGATTACCAGTCAGTAACTTTTATTATATGATTATTTTTCTAAATTCTCACAACTTTCAGATAACATAATCAGATTTTTTTAATATATAAAAATGATATATCTCAAGAAGAGAGGAAGACAGAATATTATTAGCTGTACAAAATTTGTAACTCAATTAATTTGTAAATATTAACTATAAAAAATATAATCTAAGCAAAGAGTGGTATTTACAGTTTCCAAGAAGGCCGCAGAAGGCATAGACCAGTTGTAAGCTCACTTGTAAATTTTTAGTTAATCTGTGTTCTCAATTAGCACCTTTTTTTTCTAAGCCAACAATTTTACCTCAAGCATCCTGTGTGAATCTCAGAGTCACATTATTTTTGGTCATGCATGTAATTTCTACTACTGGTATTTTCTCTTGCAGGTTCTTCACTTTGATAATGTTACAGGAGATAGAGACGCTACTGACTCCCAGGTAGAGAAATGATTTAATCTTTCTTTCTGTCTTATTTACTCCTTAGAACCAAACAAGAACTGTTCTGCCTCTCCTTCTGGCAGTTTCAGACCCTGATAAAAACTCTGGCAATGGGCTCAAACCAAGGGGATATGTCGAGAGAGGGAAGAAGGGTATGATTCACCAGTTTTTTAACAGGGAAGGACAGCAGGTTGCTCATCTTTCATCAGAACGAGTGATGGCATGGGGCAGAATACTTTGGGCACCAGAGTGCTTTACTGGGCAAGTGCTGCTGGAGGATGGCATGGAGCCAGGGTACAGCAGTTAGATTTGAAGCTGAGAGACTCCAAAGCAGGGCAGGAAGATGCTGGGCAGAGAAGAGCCCAGAAGTCTCAGTGACAGGAACACAGTGGCATCTTACAGAAAGCACGTTTCAGGGGACTTGTCTTGACAAGGGTGAACCTGCCAGTTCAGTGCACCATCACCACAGCACCAGCTGTCCCAAAGGTGACAGCCCTATGTTTGTGTGGGAGGACTTTCCTGTAGCATGACTCTTAACTGATAGGGATATTTTAGGATCTTACTTCCTGATGCAATCTGTCTTCTTATTTTCATGTCATCACCTCAGTGTGGCCCTTCTGAACAAATCCACAGTACATTGAAGGATCTTCTCTCAGACATCACCAGGCAAAATGCTACATACTCACTCAGGATTGCTGACAGAATCTATATTGACAAAACATACCCCGTTCTTCAGGTGAGTTACATCGGGAACTGACTTCCATGAGATTTCCTGTAAAAGCCCCTGTGACTCTACCCTAGAGATGTGCCACCAACAATAGCCTGCTGTCTGTCAATGAAGAGGTGGTTGTGAGCCATGAGAGGAACTGGTACAGAAGGAGTTTGCACCTTTCTGTGGCTTTTAGGTGGCTGTTAGGTGGTGGTCAGGCAAAGGTATAATGGCATAAAATAAGCCCATGTTACAAGTCACAGAGAATGGTCAAGATGCTGTTTTTTTGCTAGAAAAAGGGCTTTTAATGAAAAACGTAACTTTTAAGGGGAATTAAATACATTTTATGAATTGAAATAATGAAGACCAAAATTGTCAAATTTGGATTTTTTTCAAAGCCAAATATCAAATCTTCCCAGTGAAAGGAAGCTTTGTTTTTGAAATTTAAAAATGTAAGTATTCAAAATAAAAAGTAGACAAAAAGAGAAAGAGACAAACATTGTCTGTCCTTGAAAATGTTTGTTAAACAGACTGGTTTGGTAAAATAAAGAAATTATTTCAAAATCGTAACTGAAGGCCCTATCTCATCAAAAAGGGCCAGACCTATATATATGAAGCAGCCTTTGTTGTACAGCTTTAAGATTTTAATTACAGGAAGACAGCTGTTGACTGTTCAATGTCTTACATGTTCAATGACTAACGTGTTCAAACACAGGAGTAAACATTCAATGTCCTTTTAACCATTCTGCTTTGTGTCACAGTCTTGCTTTACGCATCCATATAATTCCAAGTTCTCATGAGTCTGACAACTGCAATCTTTCTGCTTATAGGAATACTTGAAGTGTGCAAAGAAATTCTACAAAGCAGAGCTGGAAGAAGTTAACTTCAAAACAGCTGCAGAGGAAGCAAGACAGCTCATTAACTCCTGGGTGGAGAAAGAGACAAATGGTAAGGACTGAAAAATTGGTAGCAGATATTTTCTCCCACCTACCATAAACTATATCTTTGTCTTCTGCTCCTCATAATGTCTAGAAAAAGTGGGTCAAGCAGGAGCAGATTGCTTATTGCTGTGAAAACAAAACCCCACAAAGCAGGACCCCTCACCCTCATCCCTACATTGCAGAGATTGGTGCATACCAGAGAAGGTGTATCTTACCACTCCCTTCCCTGTCTCTTTATTAAAGGACGGATTCAGGATTTGATTGTGCCAGACTCTGTTGATCTCGATACTGCGCTGGTCTTTGTGAATGCCATTTACTTCAAAGGGATATGGAAGACCGCGTTTAGAGAGGAAGACACTCAGGAAGTGCCCTTCAATGTGACAGAGGTAGGAGGGCACAGACACAGCTTCTGGCCATGACAGCTGTTGGCTCACACAGCCAGCAGTCTGGGTGTTACAAATACAACTTATTGCTGTCACAGGTTGGGTGATTTAGTTGGATGCCTGGCCTAAAGCCAAGTGCTTGGCCTAAAGCCAAGTGGTGTTTGCAAGAGCTGTGTCTGACCAGGATTCCAGGGCACACAAGTAGACAAGAAAGGTAAATGGAGACACAGCTCTTCTTCAAAGGCAACATACTTGAAGATGAAACTCTGTCCCTTTCAAAGGACTTGTACATTTGATTGACCAAAAAAAAAAAACCTGCTTTCCAGTCACATCATCTCACATTTTTGTTTTTGCAGGAAGACAGCAGACCCGTGCAAATGATGTATCAGAACAGTACCTTCAAAGTGGGGAGAGTGGCTGAAGAGAAAATTAAGGTCCTGGAGCTTCCATATGCCAGTGGAGAGCTGAGCCTGTTGGTGCTGTTGCCTGATGACATCTCTGGCCTGAAACAGGTATGACCCTGGCAGTGTAAGCAGAAGAGCTATCACTGCAGTGGGGCTTGGCTGCTGTCAGACTTCTTGATGTCCGAGTTGTCCCAGCTGTGCTGGACAGGCAGAGGAGCACAGAGGTGACCCAGGTGCTACCAGGTGCTCAGTTGTATAAGATGAGGGTAGGGCAGTGTAGTGCTGCTGTAGTCCTGCAGAAGAGGATGTTGCCATATGCCCCAATCACCATCAGGTATCAGAAACCGACACGAAGCTGGATATTTATCGCTTTGAGTGATTTCAAAGTTTGCTAAAGCAGAAAAGTTTATCCTAGGGGAATTAAAAAGTGGAAGTGAGGAGGAAAGCCTTCCAAGAGGTGACTAAAAGAAAAATGAGAAATTTAGCACTAGAAAGGAATGACAGTGAGGAAAGGTATCAATGAAATATGTTCCAAGAGGAATAGTTTTAAGGCCAATTTGATTTGATGTTTTAAAAAACTGTATTTTTACAAAAAAATACTTGAACTGATGAAAAAATTTTCAGATTACAAAGTTTTGAGGAAATTTCTCAAGACAGATGAGATACAGTTCGTAGTCAGGAGGAAGCATACAGGATAAACAAATGCATTTAAGGTTAAGTATTGGTTCTACTGTGTTCACAAAGTAAATATGAAAAAAAGAGTAACAAGTGGCATAAACACATTTGTTAAGGCCACTGAACTTTTGTTTCAGACATTTCATTCCCTGCCTCTCTTTCCAGCTCGAGAACAAAATCAGCTATGAAAGACTCATGAAGTGGACCAGTCCCAGTGTGATGGAGAAGAAGAGGGTGAAAGTGTACCTCCCACGCATGAAGATTGAGGAAAAATATAACCTCACATCTGTCTTAACAACCTTGGGTATGACCGACCTGTTCAGCCCCTCGGCCAATCTCTCTGGCATCTCTTCAGCAGAGAGCCTGAAGATATCTGAGGCCATCCATGAGGCGTACATGGAAGTCAC
>JAWWLV010000088.1:69018720-69032225 GCA_035041135.1 Platyrinchus mystaceus | reverse complement strand
TTAAATATTTGGCACTGCAGAACAGATTCTTCTCAGATAAGCAGCTGTTATGCCAGCAGCTTGAACTCCAAAGGTTTTATATCTCCACTCCTGCACACTGATGAGCTTCCTGGGAAGTTCATGTTAGCTTGACTATTTATAGTTATTGCTTGGTTTGACAGTTTTCAACATGCTCCCTTCATACCTTCAAAAATTAAAGTATCTGAAAACTGAATATGAGTAGTACTGGAACGGTTAAAGCAATTTCAGAAAATAAAATGTATATGACATACTGTTGTTGATATGAACAGAATACAGTCACAGGATATTGCCATTTGGAGGACTGCAGTTTAAATAGGAAAAGTGATGTAATGAATCAGAGTTCATCGAAATGACTTCATACTAACTCAAAGAATTGAAATTATAAAAAAAAGGCATTTGAACACAGCTAAATTTCTTGAGTAGTAACTGACAGTTCGGACATTAGTAATTAGGTACCATTAAAACCCGGTCACTTCACAGTCTTAAATGTAGATAGAGCTTATACCTCATAAGTACTGAATTATTTTTGGAATATATTTCTAAAGAAAAGAAGATAAATAGGCAATTTCACCTTTGGTGAAATTTGCTGAATAGCCATTTCATTAAGAAAATTAATTGGCAGTGAGCCTATTAAAGAAACAGAAATCAGGACAGCAAAGTAAGATTAGCTTTTCTCTCTAGACATATTAATCTGCATACACCTAGAAAACATATCATGACAAGAGAAATCAGTTTAAGAGAAAAAAAAACGCAAACGGTTCTGCATTGCCACAAAAGAAGTTGTCCTGTCATCTCAGAGATCTAATTTGTTTGTCTCCTTGCAGCTTGAGACTGCAATCACCTTTGAAAATCTCAAGGAGTGGACCAGTTCTACTAAGATGGAAGAAAGGAAAATTAAAGTTTATCTCCCCCGCATGAAGATTGAGGAAAAATATAACCTCACATCTGTCTTAACATCCTTGGGTATCACTGACCTGTTCAGCTCATCAGCCAATCTCTCTGGTATCTCTTCAGCAGAGAGGCTGAAGGTGTCTTCAGCCTTCCATGAGGCATTTGTGGAAATCTATGAAGCAGGCAGTAAGGTGGTAGGCTCAACAGGAGCTGGGGTGGATGATACAAGTGTCTCTGAAGAGTTTAGGGTTGACCGCCCTTTCCTCTTCTTGATCAAGCACAACCCAAGCAATAGCATCCTCTTCTTTGGCAGATGCTTTTCACCTTAAAGATAGGGAAGCTGGAAGAGTTTCTGTCTCTCATAGCAAGACCCAAAATACTGCATTATCAAGGGTAAAAAGAAACACATACTCTCTCTTTCATCCATAGTTTCTCAAATGAGAAGGCTTTATTTAAAAAAAAAAAAAAGAAAAAAAAAGAAGGCAGAGAAATTATGCCATGAAAACAGAGGCCCTTTGCCCTTCCTTCCTGCAAAGGAAGGATTATTTACTTATGCATGAAGAGTTAATGGAATGAAAATTGGACCCAAAGAAAGCATGAGCATGAACAGAGATGTTCCTGGTGCAAGTTAACAATAATAGTGCTTAAACATCACACTGAAAAAACACAACCCACTTTATCAGCCGAAGTGTTATGGGAAAAAAAAAGTGCAGCCTTCTAATTAAGTCAGGTTTCTCTATGGACAAATTTTGTGGTGACTTCTCTGGAATTAGTCACTGGATAGTTCCCGGATTAAACTCTAAACTATCATACTGGTAGGTACGGTTGGTACTATACCAACTCTGACAAAGCAATTGATTTTATTTTCTGCTCCTGATCCTGCAAGGCTCTTCCTCACTTTCTGAAGATCCATTATAGGAATCTTATAATTCATATTTCTCCTTAAATCTTTTTGGCTTAATCATCATGACCAAATATGGCAGGGTGCTGTTCAAATTTTCTTCAGGTATCCACATATAATGGGTCTTGCAGATGTACTCTTTCACTCCTTTTATCATAATAAAAACATGTTTAAGCAAATGCATTTTGTTTGGAGTATTTCAAGTGCACCTGGCATAGGATAATCCTTGTTATGTATACAGGTTGGGGGACAAGAGGCTGGAGAACAGCCCTGTAGGAAGAGATCTGGGGGTTTTTGTTTGATGGCAAGTAGAATATGAGTCAGCAGTGCCCTGGAAGCCAAAAGGGCCAATCACGTTCTGAGGCACATCAGGCAAAGCATCACAGGCCAATCGAGGGAGGTGATTGTTCTGTTCTACACTGAACTGGTGTGGCCTCCCCTCAAGCACTGTGTGCAGTTTTGGGTGCCTCAGTGTAAGAACATCACACTACCAGAGCGTGAACAGGGGAGGGTGACCAAGATGGTGAAATCTCTTGAGGGCAAGAGTTGCAAAGAGTGGCTGAGGTCAGCTTGTTCAGCTTGTTCAGCTGTGGCTTGTTCAGCTTGGAGAAGAGAAGGCTGAGAGGTGACCTCATCACAGACTAAGACTAAGGCTTCCTCAATGAGGGCAGGAGGAGGTGTTATCTCTCTATGGTAACCAGTGAGGGCATGAAGATATGGAATAAAGCTGCATCAGGGGAAGTTTAGATTGGACATTAGGAAAAGTTTGTTCACCCAGAGGATGGTTGGTCACTGTAACAGTCTTTCCCAGGGAAGTGGTCATGGTGCCATGCCTCTAAGAATTCTAGAAGCATCTGGACAATGCTCTTAGTCATACGGTTTATTTACAGGTAGACCTGCGAGGAACAGGGAGTTGGACACCATGATCCTTATGGGTCCCATCCAACTTGAACTATAATATGTTTCTATGATTCTTTTATCAGAATTTGTTCACTGATTTCAGAGAAGTAAGGAATGAGAGGCTGTCCTAACTCTGGGCTACAATATTGATAAGCAGCCTGGAAGGCAGCTGGATATGTGCAGAATCTACATGCCACTGAGACCACAGCACTGCCTCAGAGAGCCCAGGGGAATGGGAAATGGGAAGGAGTTTTTTAGTTATCTTTATGGCTGGTTTATAAAACTTTATGGGCTTTTATTTAGTAACTAAAGAGAATAACCATGCTAAGAGACATGATGTTTATGGCAAGTTACAGTTTTTCTCCAGAATTAATTATTCTTCTCTTTGTCACTGAAGCAAGAAAGGAAATAGAACTGTGAGGAACTGCCACAGAGAAGTACCAGAAGAGTGAAAGAGAAAGGTTTTGGAGGGTGCCATTACTGCAAGCAGGCTGTGCTCTTTCCTGATCCCAGTGTCTACAGCATAGCTTCAGTACTGGGTGGTCTGTGGTGGAATGTTTTTTTCACTTCCACCACACTGTATTTTGCTTGTTCTACTTGTTTTTGCTCCCTCGCTTCATCCTCCAAGATAACACATACTTTGGCAGGACCTAGAGGACATGACTTGCTGGGAGCAAACACGGTCTTGCAAAAGAAGGAAGATAATATGACATCACCTTCACTAGTGTGTAAATAGTTCAAATATTTTCCATCACTTTCCTTTATCTTAGTTGATTGCTTGTCAAAAGATAACAAATGGAGAAATTCATTGCAAGAGAGCTCACAATGTGTTTACTATTGACTTGGAGTTTCTGTTGATCTGGACATGGAAATAGGGCACCTAAAGTCCTTAGAACACTTAGCTTCCAGTAGATTTGTTCTAAAACTGCATTATTTTTCAGGCTGTTATAGTTCTTATCAAATAAAACATACTTCTTCACAAACAAAAGGCACAAAGAAGTACATTTGCTCCTGTATGTAGACAATTTCAGTGCCACCTTCTGATTTCTGTTGACTTCTCCTGCCAGCACAGGAACAAGCAGTCATATTCCTGTCCTCAATAGTCACTTCCTTAACCAGCTGTGCAGTCTGTCCATTTCTAATACACAAAAATAAAATAAATAAACATCCCCCCCAAAAAAATATAGCTCAAAAACAAAAACAGAGAAAGGAACATGCATTCCCAGTCCTATATTTTCAGAGACTGAAAACTTTGAAACCAATTTGGGACTTGGTAAATCACACTCCCATTAAGGAATGGATGCTGGAGTTCTCAGATCTTAGAGAAATATTTGTCTGACCACTAAAATTTTCAACAGCCTTTCACACCTGAGGTATTGTAGTTCATATATTAAGAGTACATAAAGAGCAGGACTATAAAGCAACAAGCCCGGATCTAATCCCAAGTTGTATGCCAGATACCAGGCCCCCATTGCCCACCATGGAACAAATCCTCTCCTTTGTGCCAACAGATGAGGCTACAGCTTCTTCTCTCCATCATCAAAGAAGCAAAATAGTAGGACTATGTCACAGAGACTTCAGCCTTTTGCTGTGTCATGAAGTACAGGTAGATTGCCCTCTCATTTACCCCCAGTATTTCTTTCAGCTCAAGTACGGAAGAAGGCTCATACTCACAGATTTAGGCTCCATCTTTAGAGGCTTTTACTGCTCTACCACTACACCCCATATATTTTTGCAATTTCATATATGCAAAGAGACAAAATTAATTCAAAGGATTAGTGAGTTGTGCAGATAGAAGACCACACATGCTTGCATTCCTGTGATCTTACAATGGAAAGATAATTCCATAGAGATGACAGAAACTGATCCTAGGGCCTTACTGTTTATTTCAGTACTAATTCTTCTAATACACAAGGATTAAAATAATATTGCTTATCTGAAAAAAGTCAGTTATTTGCAAAAACTGGTCTCCTGAAGTTCATAGAGTTATAGAGCAACTTGGGTTGGAATAGGCACCTAACAGTCATCTGGTCTTAACGTCAAAGACACACCAAGTTGTTCAGGGCCCTTCACAGCCAAATTTTGCATATTTTTAAGTTTGGAGAATCCACAATGTTCTGACTAATTTAATTTTAAACAGAAATGCAAATATCACTAATGTATAAGAAGTGTCAACTATCTAGCCAGTTTAGCTTTCTACCACCAAATCAGAGTTGGCCATGTGTGTGAATAAGTCCCACCAGTTCCTTCATTTTGAGTCTCCCCTGCTCAGTCCAAAAAGCCCTCACTGTTTCCCCTCACTTTTACCCTCTTGGAGCCAACAGAAAGTACCTCTGAAAATCCCAAGGAGTGTTCAGTCACTCTGTGAACAGCAAATTCCTAGCATGGTTAACAATGCTTAAGAGCAAAAGTCAGATAATAGACAGTTTCATGCTACACATTTTTAGTCCTAGTAGCATAATTTATACTTTGTCTCCATTTTGTTCTATGTGGATTATCAGTGGAATATCAATTGTACCTGGCTTCTCTTTCCTCACTGTTAGAGTATTAAACATATCAAGATACAGAGTTTAATACCATGTAGTCCAACTGTCTTGTGGCAGGAACAAATGCTCTTACTTGCATTCTACTCCCAGGAAAAAAATTATTCCAAACTAATTTTGTGCTTTTATTTCTTCAATTTGTTCATCATTTTCCTACTTTTTCTAAATGCTAGAAATAGCATGTCTCAGTCTAAAATCATTGCAGGCAAACAATGAAATTCTATTAGTGGCACCTTCAGAGAACAGGAACAGGTTCCTGGAGGTGAGGAAATCCTTACAGTGAAAGGCTGACTTCTTAGTCACACAGGTAAAATACCAATGTTGTGGCTCTGACAAGAGGCCAAAATGGAGTGGGAGAATAGTGAGATGCCAGATGTGTTTCTGTAAGGAAGGGAATTAAAGGACAACAAAGAAGGCAGAGGAGGAATCACTGAACTTCATAGAGCTATGTGTAGGAGTAGTTCCTCTTTCCTCTTCCCTCTTTCATTCTGCCTCATTTCCCTTGGATGCGGTTCATTAACTACTTTCCCCAAGGCGCTGACTATCCCCACCCTCCCCATGACCTCCTTTTTTCCTCCTTGCCCTTCAGCAATCTCTTTCTTTGGGCAGTGAAGGAAAACGGCAGGGCTGGGGTCAAGACTTGTTTCTAAGAGGAGAAATGTCAGGGAGAGGAAGAAAGTGGGAGGAGAGTGTTACCGCTCCTACTGCCTAGAGGGGTCATCTGCCATGCAATTATGCTGTGTCAGCTACAGAGTCCAAGCTTCAACTCAGCTGCATCTGCAGGAGGTAAGGTGAGGGCCCATTTCTCCAGCCACAAGCAGAGAGCAATTGCTCTGCCTCTCCTTACATGTCCTCTGCTAACTTTCTTTAGCCTGATGTTGCCTCTGTACCATTGAATTCAAAACACTCTTCACCTATGTCTTGGTCACTCTGTGTTCCCAGACAGCGACTACATAAGCAAGGGATACTAAGAAAGATAAAGGATATTAAGGAACATAAAGTCAAAGGTCTAGAAAAGGAAGACAGACCAAGAAGAAAACAAAGTCTAAAGCAGATGAAAGACACAACTGCACTAGCTTTAAACTACACAGAGAAGAGCTAAAAAAGCCACAAATACCAGTCCAAAAGATAATGGAGCCATAAAGATCTGCATGCAGCTGAACACAAATGGAAAGGACAGCTACAAAGAGTTTGGAAATGCTTTGGTAAAGAAGAGCAGATGACCATCAGGATAGTTTAAAGAAGGTCCTCAGTGCAATACTCTGCAAGTTCACACTTTTTCAACTCTCAAAAAACTTTGAGGAACAAAATGAAAACTTTCCATCTTATTTTACCTGAGAGCAGAAACGAACATGAGATCATCTTGTCTTACTTGTCGTGTATTATATCATTAATTGCCCCTTGGTCACTATTTCTAAAAGCTTGCTAACTTGAACCGCATAAAATGATGTCAGGTTTCAAGAGGCTGAGATTCTTCGTGCAACAGGCAGGGAATGAGAGAGATGGAAAGATGGAAGAATCTTGCAATGGCAAAGGCATTGATAAGACATGTTCAAGTGATGCTAATGACACTCCAGCTCACCCAAGGTCCTTGTCAATCTGAGGGGGAAATTCCGTTCCAAGCCTCTCTTTTTGGGGTTACTCTCTTCCATGACAAAGCATTGCTGCCTTTGTATGTGCACTTCACCAGATAGTTCAGATCAGTTCCAAGGTTAGCCTAAAAGGCATGAAACTGTGAAGGGCCAGCAAGTGCCAAACAGGTTAGTGAATAGCTAAGATTTCCTGTACACTTCCTTAAGTGAGTATTGGGAAAATTCTCTTGATAAAAATTCCTAAAAATACCAACTGCCTTGGGAAAATCCTGGTCATTTCACCAAGCAAGAATATTTGCAGTCAAGCTGTATGAATTAAAGAGCAAATGTTTAAATGGGTTTCTTAAAAGAGAGTCCTTCCTCTATACCGTGTTCTTGCACATCAGAACAAGGCTCCTGTTTAGAAATGTGTTTTGAAGATACATTGACTTGATATTCACATTCTTCATCCCATAACTTGGCACATCTTGCACTATTGCACTGGAACAGGAAGCAGGGACCAGCTTTCTGATTCAGTAGTTGTGCAGCTGACATACAGTTACACCCTTTGAGAGGTTTCTTCAGAAAAATGACAAGTTTCAGCTAAAATGCACACAAGCCACATATACGTCATTACTCATAATGCAGCACTGTGTATCATGAGTGAGAAATTCAGGCCACTCTTCCCACTTTTGATGTCAACTGCTACCTAGGATACTTTTTAAATGCTCACCACCTGAGTCATTCAAAGGAAAACTGCACCCTTGCACATGTGAAAACAGCGTGCCTATTCATTAACAGATAAACTATCTCTCTTCAGATATAGAGATCAGTCCTTCCTCAGAAGCGTTGTGCTTCTTAACAGAGCAGAATTTCTCAGGACAAACACTACCTTTCCTAATTACAGTGTCTAAGCTAAAGCATATAGAAGTTATACCGAAGTATGATGAACTGTGCCAAATTTCACCACACCTTTGCTTTCTGCAGACGTGGAGCAAAATGCCTCAATAATATTTATACAAAAACCTCACCACACCCTTTGGAAACTCATGAGGTTTTAAACAGTGTTACAGCATGTCAGCAAGGATTGCTTGGCAAGGGAAGGCTTGCAAATTTACTAGCAGGAGACACACCACAGATCACTATCTACTCTGTTTCAAAATAAAGACACGTGTATTATCGACCAAAGCTTTAAAAGGAGAAAAGATACCCAAAGAATGAATCTCTTTTAAAAACTATTTGAAATTTCGGGTTGATACAAACTTATTATCTTACATAAAATTCCTTAGAGCACAACCCAAAACCTGTCACAATCAGCCCAGGTGACACATACAGGGCTTTTTTTCAGCTGACAGTATTAGGAAAAGCTCATGCCATGCTCTGGGTGACAGAGGCATCACCCAGAAAAGAGTCCTTCTTAGCACTGAAAAGTTTATGTTTCTAGTCATAGAATCATGGAATATGCTGAGCTGGAAGGGAGACATCAGGAACATTGAGTCCAACTCCTGGCCCTGCACAGAACACCTCAATAATCACACTGTGTGCCTGAGAGTGTTGTGTTAACGCTTCTTGAACTCAGACAGGCTTGGGACTGTGGCCACTTCCCTGGGGAGCCTGCCCCCTTGTGAGGGGAAGAGGAGGGGCAGGCACCAGTCTTTTCATCTGATTCTATGATTGGTACTTGCCCCTCTTCTTCCCCTCACGAGGAAGTTGTAACTGCAATGAGGTCTCTCCTCAGTCTCCTCCTCTCTAGGCTGAACAGACCAAGTGACCTCAGCCGCTCCTCCTATGGCTTCCCTCCAGACCCTTCACCATCCTCGTGGCCCTACTTTGGATGCTCTCTAGTAGCTTTATGTCTTTTTTGTACTATGTTGACCAAAACTGCATACAGTACTCCAGGTAAGAATGCACCAATGCAGAGTAGAGTGCTTAGCACTCTTATTATTTCCTCATTTTCTGTGCCCCTCCTTACAGTTTTTAACTTTAAATCACACAGAGATTTAAAAAAAAAAAAAAAAGTTACATCAGACCTCCAACGATATTGAAATCTTCTCAGATTTCAAAATCCTTTTCACCCCCCTGCTTCTTGTATCTCGTGAAGTCCTTTTAAAGGTTTCAGGACATTTAAAATCCTTTCATGTTTAAAATCTACTGGCCTGCTCTGGCTCAGCCAAAAACTTGAATAGAGTGCTCTGCTGGCTGAATCAGAAATTCTTCACTCCCAAGTAAATAAACAGTGCTTACACTGG
The DNA here is from genome assembly GCA_035041135.1 of Platyrinchus mystaceus. Classification (NCBI taxonomy): domain Eukaryota; kingdom Metazoa; phylum Chordata; class Aves; order Passeriformes; family Tyrannidae; genus Platyrinchus; species Platyrinchus mystaceus. The sequence continues at coordinate 69,023,149 of JAWWLV010000088.1, read as the reverse complement.
TATAAAACACTTGAGAATGTCAGGAAAACTGAACAGCTTTCCTTCAAACACCACTTTTTCTTTTGATCTTCCCTGAAATTTAGAACATGTTAATTTTGAATTAAAAGAGGTTTCCAAGAGCTGTTCAGAGTTGATAGCTAAAATAAGCTACCAATGAGCATGAAAACCAGCCATGGAAAGTTGTATCATAAAAATACTGTGGGAGAGGAGAAGCTACCATTTTCCTGCAATAGGAAGTCTTTCTCTCAAGACCCTCAAGAGCCTTCACAGAATCACAGAATAATGTTCTGTTCAGACATCAAACATATCACCTACTCCTGAACCCAGATGCTAATGAACAGAGCAACACACTGTGCAGGAAAGTCAAAATGACGTGTGCAAAGTTACACTGAAACTGGAGGAAAACAAAATGCCTTTAAAAGGCTGAGATCTGGCCAGGGCACTGATACCCTGCCAATATTTGTTCTAACCAAATGGAAACATGAATGACTGCAGTGACAGGGCCCACAGGTTTACTTCCCACAGGAAGGGCACTATTAACACAAATATAAGTCCTCTAGTGTGCTGTTGTGTTGACTTAGTAAAGAGTGGGAGTGAGAGTGCCACTGCTACTGAGTCAGCACCAGCACCATTCAGAGTCATGTCCTCTGGTGATACTAACTTAAAAGGATATTAGAAAATATTATCAACCCATCACATGGATTTAGCATATTTTGTCCTTCGAGATGAGTATAATTCTAGTTAGCATGCTATTTTTATTTTTATTTCCTAACTGCCAGCTCAAGAAGTGTTCTAAAAAGGTAGCTTTAAAACCTTGTGCAAAGGCACAAGCCTCTCATTCAGTCTAACCCCGCATCTCTGTGTAAACAGAACATCTCAGTCACTTCTTGTAAGGCAGCAAGCAGTATCACAGGGTAGCAAATTAAGTTACCCCTGCTTTAAAACCAGAAAATCCACAGTAATTGCTCTAAGGGATGAAGTCCTTTCAGGGTATCTATCACTCGTTCAACAACATGGCTAAATTTGTGAACATTACTCAAATCATTTAAGCCTTGGAAATCACTGAAGGCCAATGTAAACAGACTACAACTTTCCCAGGTGTAATGGAAGCAATTAATCTCTCCTACACTATGCTGCTGTCTAGAAAACCTAACAGATGCATCTAATTACAACTCACAGTGAAACATGCTCCTTATGCATTGCTACAATTTTAACAGACCTGAGGGGCAGGAAAACATCCAATTAAAGTAATGTGGCACCTCACAGGTAGGAAAGCAACTTTAACAAAGCTTTCCTTTCCCAATTATATTGATGCAGAAGGTTCACCATTGGCAGGGGATTGGCAGCTGCACATCCATATGCCCTACACCAAATTTTCCAAGTATTTCCATGGTTCATTCCTCATTACAGGATCCTCCATGACAGCTGCTGACCTACAACATAAGTCCATGTTTAATCTGTGCTGCATAGACAGCAGGTCAGAAGAAAGCTCTGAAGGTAGTTTATGCCATGGAGAGAGACCCTGTGAGTGAGTCCTGCTCAGTGTCAAGGAGGAAGCCCTGGAGAGCAACTCCTATCCAGGTTTTCAAGGTGGAGTTTTCAACAGTGCAGAGAGGTAAAAAATGAAATAAAGGGCAAAGGTAGGATTACACAGAATGTTTCATTTAGGGGTCAGAGTGGAGATGGACAGCTACAGGAAGGACAACGGAAGAAGGGACAGCATGATTGCAAGGAAAATCAGGGAAGGAGGTATTTTTGTAGCCAAGGAAAGAAGAAATGGAATGAAAAATAAGGAATAGATCTCCGTTATGCTACATTGGTCAAACAGCTTTCAGATTGGGTGGGGAAACAGAAATGAAGTCTAATTTAAGACCCATATTATATTCTAGTGATGTTGCCACTGATAGTACAAGCAAGGGTCTAGTAGCTGTCTCTTAACCTTCCCTATCTCACAGTGGCAGCATTTCCCTGGTTGTACAGTCTTAAAATCCTTCAAGATTAACAAAACCCGTTTTTCCAAAACTGAAACCCACCAGGAATGACCAATACTTTCTGAGAAGGAAATGGACAACAGAAAAACTCACACATAAGAAGTCACTCTCTTTTTTTCTGTCTGTCTGTTTCTCAGAGATAAATTCTGTCAGACGAATCATAAAAAAATGTAGGTCAGCAACTGCCTTTTTTTAAACTCTCCAAACCACGAAAGAAAGGTTCTTCAAAGTAGTGTGGGTTCAAGTTGTTACTAGCCTGTTGCCACAAGATTGTTTATAGAAATAGTTATGTAGTCAGTTTTGTAAAGTTCTTGTATAGTATCATTCTTACCATCACTTCACATCCTACTCTGAGGTGATTCACCTCTTCCACAGGGATGTGGGCTACAGGGCAGAACACATTGCCCAGTCATGAGTCATAAGAACCTTTGCAGAACCGGCCAGGCACACTATAAATTCACCCTACCCTTCATGTGAACTGCAGAAACCTTGGAGATACCTGGAGCAGCAGTGTTTCTTCCTGCAGAAAACAAGGTACTGTAATGATTTCTAGATACTATTTATTTCACACATTTCTTGGATGATGTTGCTTTGTTGACAAATGCATAGGAAAAAAGGAAGCAGGGATCTGACTTGGAAACCACTGAATGCTGGGGAAAGTAATTAGCTAGGATTGCACAGGCATAGTCTAGAAGGTTGGAGTCTTAAAAATATACAGGAGGAGCAATTTATTGTTCAGAGTTCTATAATTTCTAGGGCTCACTGACTAGCATATATATCACAGCAGAGTAAGAACCACTGTGTTTGCTTAAGTCAGCTAATTTGTTCTAGTGCTCTTTAGTTCTTAGAATTATCAGATCAGCTCCTGGTATGCAAGCTACTTGGGGGAAAGACTGTTTTTATTCTAAGGCCATCCTATACAAATCAGGAAAGCTCCTAGTCCCTGTCTAGAGCTCTCAGCTAAACCTGCAAGACAGATGGCAAATAACAGCATTCGTTGTCTACTGATACAGAAACCTTGTTCTGCAGAAGAACTGGGAAGGTAGGATCTGGGCTAGCACTGTAAAACAGAGCTCATGACACTTTTGAAAGACAGAAAGGTAATTCAGGATGCTTAGCATGCAAGAGTTGTGGCAGTGCTTGCTCAAGCACAGGAAGGAATCTTTTGTCCTCACCTAAATGAATAATTTGACTCTATTGTTACCAGAGTATTTGTTCACTACAGCAATAAGCATCAAAATACTCTTGCACAAACTGAAGCATAAAATTTGTCATAAGGGACATATTCTCTGTATTCTCTAGTCTCTCTCTCCATATTCTCTAGTCCAGGCACTGGTGAGTAACATCATCAGCTGTTACTCCAAGCTGCTGTAAAAGACATTGCAGCAAGTGTCTTGGTGAACAAATATGAAACAAGATTGGAGGCTGGTTTATCCCTAAAAATGATGGCTAGTGCCATCAGTGAAACAGAACATGTTAAACTTTGTATGACCTTATAATAGTTAGTCCTCCTCATTCTTCATATAGATAGTTTTAGAAAGCCTTTAAATCACAAAAGGAAGTTCAAAAAGTGAAGAGAAACTTGCAGACACATAGCAGTCATAATTAGTGGTTTGCTAATAGCATATATTCTCCCTTTCTTTGCAGCTTCAGAACAATGGATGCTTTAAATAAAGCAAACACAAGCTTTGCTCTTGATTTTTTCAAACAGCAGTGTCAGGAAGATAATGACAAGAATATTTTGTTCTCCCCTTCAAGTATTTCATCTGCCATGGCTATGGTTTATTTGGGAGCCAAAGGTAACACTGCAGATCAAATGGCAAAGGTGAGTCTGGGCTTCAAAAAGTAGGTGTCTGAAAGGCTAGTCCTCCTGGAATAATGTCCTCCATGCCAGAATTTTACTGTGATGGGACAGAGGAAAGCCATATATGTGTAGAGTTTTGATTAGAGTGATTTTTCTGCTTATGCCAGCTCCCGTTTCACCCCTGATGTGCTTTGCAATGAATAGACCAGTTCTCCACTTGTGCAGATAAACTCTAATCTAGTGTCTGTGAATAGGACCCTAAGAAATGACAGAAGTAGCACTGGTGACATTGTCACCCATTAAATTTCACCAGCAGAAACAAGAGATCTTTGTCCCAAAGCTCAGTGACTTGAACATTCACCAGGGAGTAGGAGACCTGGATTCTTAGAATCATAGAATCATAGAATCAGATGGGTTGGAAAGGACCTCTGAGATCATCAAGTCCAACCCTCGATCTACTACCACCACAGTTAATAGACTATGGCACTAAGTGCCACGTCCAGTCTCATCTTAAACACCTCCAGGGACAGAGAATACACCACCTCCCTGGGCATCCTATTCCAGTGTCTGATTACCCTCTCTGTAAAGAATTTCTTCCTAACGTCCAACATAAATCTCCTCTGCCAGAGCTTGA
>JAWWLV010000088.1:69006539-69018620 GCA_035041135.1 Platyrinchus mystaceus | reverse complement strand
TTCCTGATCCAGGCCAGGATGCCATTGGCCTTCTTGGCCACTTGGGCACACTGCTGGCTCATGTTCAGCTTCCTGTCTAAGCTAATGTCTTCTTCTACTCTGTCACAGAAAATTCCCATCTCATATCTCATCTCATTGGAAATGACCCCACAGAAAAGGACTCTCCCTTATAGTTATTATAAGTTTTGCACTTTGCTAAACATAAATCCACATCTCCAAGATTAGAGAAGAAACAAGTTGAGACTACAACCCTTTCTTTAGGATGTATATTTTACGGGCAAAATCACTGACTGAAATTGCAAAGTTGCACTTGTTCAAAGCTCATGGTTTTGGCACGTGTCAGTGATGACAGCTCCAATGCACGGTTACCTAACACCTAATGCAGTTATCTACCTCCTGTCGTAGGAGGTGAGCCTTGTGAATTTGCATCTGCTTAGGCAGAAGTTGTCCCACCTGCTAGGGCAGTGATTTAACTCCTGATATACAGGACAAAAGAGAGCCAGGAGGGTAAAAGTGATCTTCTGTTAGGATGAAGAGAAAACAAAACAAAAGGGACAGCTCTTCTGAAAAATGTTCCAAGGTTGGTTGTACCCCTGGGTAAGGTGAACAAGACCAGAGAAAGGGATTTAAGGCATGAAACTGCCTGCACAATTTTCAGGCTTTCTGACACATATGCACGCTCCATTTAGACTTCTGTTTTGATAGACTCCATCTGGAGATAATTGGCTCTTCCTAAAGCATAACTCCAAGCAGGCAGATTCCTCTGTAAAGACCAGGTATGTAAGAGTTTTGCTCTGCACCCCTCAGCTTAGTGTGCACAAGCCATTTTGTACACATGAGCCTCAAGGCCTAACCAAAGATTTTATATTCAGAAAGGCCTGAATAAAATCTGAGCTTGACTGTCTTCATCACCAGTTCCCATGACATCACTGAAAATTCTAACAGAAATAGCAAATTTTCTATTGATCCATTTATTATTGCTTTTTTCCACTACAGGTTCTTCACTTCAACAAAGTTGAAGGAGCCAAAAACGTCACCACAACCATAAGAATGCAAGTCTATTCCAGAACAGAAGACAGTCTATCAAATCGATGTGCATGTTTCCAGAAGGTACCTCACCCAAGCTAGTGACCAAGCTATGGGTGTGGTCACATCTTTTCTTGCTTGTATTTTCCTTCCACATTTGCATTTGCTTGTGTTTGCCTTCATCAGATTTAGTGTACACAATTAATTGGTACAGCATCCTGTGATACCTTCACCTAAAGCAACACTTATTACATGCTTCCCCTTTTTAGACAGAATTGCAAAAACTAATCTCAAATTTGCAAAATTTAATATTTGATGTTATCATTCTCTATTAATAGATCTCTTGTTCTTTCTCTCTTAGCTTGGAGGGCAGATTTTTTTCTCAAATTATTACTGTTCAAAAGCTAGGACGCTTCCTACCTCAGAGAGCTACTTGCAAGGAGAGAGCTGCCCTTCCAAACATTTGATTGCGTCATCAAGACAACGAAACCAAAACATTAACTTTCCAAGATACCTATGCTTGATATGTTTCAGAAATTAGTCTCCATTTCAATTGAGCAGTTAACAAAATAAATTTACATGTTGGGATTTCCCAAAGTAGGTCAATTGCCTGCAATAAATCTTAGAGAAATGGGAATAATTATATTCCTGAAATATTTCTTTGCCATACTGGCAGGCATCTTGTCCCAAAGTATATGTAATTGAACATAGCAGAAAAATACAGAAAGGCAAATGTAATTCCTCTGAGTCAGTAAAAGCTCTTTTTCCTTGCTGACAATTCAGCCATGGTGGTGTCAAGCTCTTCTCCGTGCTCTTTCCCATCATCTTTTTTTGTTGTGGGAGTGAGCCATTTCGCTGCAGTCTGCCCACAAAACCCCAACTCCCATGAGTTTTGATGAATGGCCACTTGGATCTCCATTCCATGGTGGGAAGATTTATTTTAGGGGTTATGTCAACATCTCATTGGCACTGCATGAACAGGAGAGGGATTGTTCCACATGAGTAATGCTTGTCCTAATTGAAAGAATTACTAAGTGCTATGGGTAGCACTATGTGTAGTGCTATGAGTTCAAACAGTTTAGAGATTAAGTGTCTGTTTATGCCTCTGATTCCGATACAATGACAAGGTGAATACAGCACAGGTGGAGACTTTTAGTTTACTAATTCACAGCTTGTCTCCCTTGAGCTCATTCGAGAGTCTGAGCCAACATTCATTTAATCCTTTTGTTACATTAATATAAATAACTTACTGCAATTACTGAAACATTAAGAAAACCCAACAAAACAAAAAAAAAACAAACAACCAAACAAACCACAAAATTTTAAGAGAGAGATTAAGAAATTAGGGGCAAACCTTCCATGTAACACCCTTGACTTTTATAAATGAAAGGAGTGAGAGAGCCAAATCTTTATACATTGTTTAACAACTACTCTCTGTCTCTCATTCTCTGGATATCCTAAGTTTCATAATCTTCACTTACAAACCCTTAAATATTTTACATAGTTCCGGCTCTTAAAACTTACATTGTGTACCATATCTGCAACTTTAAAATGATTCTTTCAATACTGACAAGTTTAGAGCCCCTCTTCTGTTGTAACAGAGGTAACAGATCACCTGAAGAGAAATACTTTACTTGGAGTTGTATGAAAGGAAAAATTGGGAATTTTAAACTATTTTACACAGCAGATGAATAACATCTTTTTTTTTCTTTATTCAAGAAAGAAATTGGCAAATCAGATAATATCCACACTGGATTTAAAGCACTCAACTTTGAAATAAATCAATCTACTGAAAATTACCTGCTTAAAAGTGTCAACCAGTTATATGGAGAAAAATCATTGCCTTTCAGTAAGGTAAGCCTTTTATTCAGATTATGCAGTGCCAGTAAACGTTCATAATCTCTCTACGACAATATAAACCACATACTTTAAAATATTTTCACTACATTTGCAAATCATATTATTATCCTTATCATAAGTGTTTTCTATGAGACTTTTCCTGAGACTTTGAGCACTAAAATTTTAGTTTTATGGCATGTGTATCTAATCTCAGAATCACTTGCAGATATAGTTAGACAAGAACATTTAAACTGAGCATTTCCACTAAAAAAATACACTGCTCCTTTTGCAAAACACTATGCTTTCATTCATGCAATTTTTATCTCTGGCTGTAGTAGCACTCATATTGGAAGAGAACAAACCTAATACCAGTGTCTCTTGCACTGTAGGAATATTTACAGTTAGCCAAGAAATATTACAATGCAGAGCCACAATCAGTTGACTTTGTGGGAGCAGCAAATGAAATCAGAAGAGAGATCAATTCCAATGTTGAAAAACAGACTGAAGGTAAGTTCCAGCCTCTCCTCTCCAAATTAAAAAGAAGCCATTTTGCCTTCTTTGTACCCAAGGGGACCACAGCAGGTAAACAATTAACCTCAGAAAGGTAAATCAGGTCAGTTTTCCTAAATTACTCATCTAGTTACAAGCTTAAAATTAGTGTCCTCCATCTGAATGTGGGAGAAATATGTCTTGTTCTTCTTCTAATTCTTCAAGATTACCCCAATATATTTGCAAATAATCTCAAGATAGATGGGTGCTATGGCAGCACTCACAATTTCCCTGGTTTATAACCACAGAAACTGTGCCAACACTCGCACTGAAACAGTAAAACTGCGCAGATGTGTGAATGTCCTTCTATTTTCTCTAGGTAAAATCCAAAATCTTCTGCCTCCTGGATCCATAGATTCACTCACCAGGCTTGTCCTGACAAATGCACTCTACTTCAAAGGAAACTGGGCAACAAAGTTTGAAGCTGAAGCTACCAGGCAAAGGCCTTTCAGAATAAACACGGTATGGGAATATACTGCCCTATATCCTACATTGCATGTGGAGAAAACTGAAAGAGAAATTCCTGTCATGCTTTAAATCCACGTGGCATTATAGTTACTTCATTTAAAGCATACAGTATATTTTCTTCACCACACCTTCAGCACTAAGGCTGCACACACATAGTAGGCCCTGAGCCACAAGTAAAATTGTCAAAAGCTGACTTGTAAAAAGCTTCCATTCTCTGAAGGCAGGAAGAATAAAGAGGTGAACAAAACTATATGGGTTAGTTCTTTACATATTCATTTTTAACCATACAACAAATCAGAGTGGAATACAGCTTCCCATAATGGGAGTCATCTGAGACAGCTCAGGTAGCTTGTCATGCCTCCAAGTGCCTTTCCAGAAGACCAGGAGTCCTCTGAAGATCCTGTGTCCTAGCCATAAGGATATCTCAGACACACTGGGCAGCTTGTAGAGTAAATACAATAATCATCCACTGTGCTATTTTAACTCAGTCCTTTACTGTTCAGAGTACAAATGGAAACTGTCTCATTTGATTTGTTGCAGCACACAACTAAACCAGTGCCCATGATGTATCTGAGGGACAAATTTAACTTAAGCTACGTAGAATCAGTCCAGGCTGATGTTCTTGAGCTTCCATATGTCAATAATGACCTCAGCATGTTTATCCTGCTACCAAGTGATGTCACCGGCTTACAACAGGTAAAAACAACTGAAAACATAAATCATCTGAGAAAATAAGAGTGTCAGTAATTTACTTACTTTATGCACGTGTGAGGTAAAAGACCAGGCTGCAGTCATGTTTCTAGGAAGGAGGGCACTGATCAGGGTCAAGGTGAAGCAAATCTCAAATTTGGTCTAGTAGTGTGAACCTAAACCTCTTGGAGCTTCTTACTCTTTGAAGCTAGCACAATTGTGATTTCCAGTGTTGATCAGTCTTGGAAACAAGTAACCCAAACCCATAAGTTTGCTCCTCTTCCAGCCCAACAAAAATAAGGACAGCCAGCCAGCTCTGCTGAGATCCACTGTCTGTAATGATTCAGACAGATACGATTTTGTTCTAAAAAAAACCCACCAAAAATTGGGCAGAATGTTCAGAACTGATACGTATGGACACTGCCACCTTCTGTAAAAGACTGATTCTGTCTTTGGATAATAAACTCTTTAAAAATTCTCATTTATAGGGTGTTCTGTGAGGGGGAAAAAACCCCCTGAGCTCTTTTCAATAAATTCTAAAATGCAGGGAAGACAGAACTGGGAACAGAAAATCAAAGTAACTCTCTTATATTCCCTGACAATTATTGAGAACAGTTCAAATACTGCATTGACCAACCATAAGCAACATTGTTGTTTAGTCAAAAAGATTTCCAAACAGGCATTTCCCTACTGTTTTCCTTGTACTCTTACAACAGCTTGAAAAGTCCTCCATTTAAGAAAAGAGAAGAAATAGCCCCTAGGGCACAGGTTTTTGAACAGTCTGTAATTTTCCAATTCTCTTTTTACTAATTGCAGCTGGAAAGAGAATTGACTTTTGAAAACTTGGCTTCATGGACCAACCCAGAACTAATGGAGAAAATGAAAATGGAGGTTTATCTGCCAAGGTTCACGTTGGAAGAGAGATATGATCTCAAATCTACTTTGAGCAGGATGGGGATACAAGATGCCTTCACAGAAGGTCAAGCTGATTTCACAGGAATGTCAAAGGACGGTGAACTTTTTTTGTCACAAGTTTTTCACAAGTGTTACCTGGAAGTCAATGAAGAAGGCACAGAGGCAGCAGCTGCCAGTTCAGCATCACTGGCATCACGAAGTCTTGGTGCTACTGTTATTTTTGTGGCAGACCACCCTTTCCTCTTCTTTATAAGGCACAACAAGACCAAGACTATCCTCTTCTTGGGAAGGTTCTCTTCCCCCTAGAAACTCAACAATTACTAAACAGGTTATTGCAACAACAATAATGAACAAAATACAGACCACAAAGTGTGCACTTCTGTGCACTTCTTAACTTTCCTTTACTGTTGACAAATCTCTCAATTTTAGAAGAGAGTACATATTAAAAATTACCATGAATTCATGCCTCTGGCTCATTTTCCTGTCCAAAGAACCTGAAAATGCTAGCACTACCCTGTAAGTATCAGACTGTGCACAGAACAACATTGGTGTGTCTTTTCAGTACTTTCTGAAACAGAACTGCCACCATTCAGAACACATATATTTTCAATATGTGTTTTGGTACCTAAGAAGAAAAGAACATCTTCCTCCAGAATGCTGCTCCATCTCCATTAGTTTCAGCTCACTATGCTGATTCCTGCAGGAGGGTTACCTCACTCACATTCTTGTCAGTTTTTTTACCAGCTTTGTGGCCTTGCAGAGCTGATAATGAAATAAACCTGCAAAATTCTCTGTGTTCCTGGTACTGATGCTTCTTTTTTTTTTGCATGAAAAGAGGCTAACACATGTTCTTTCTAACCTCTGGCCCACAGCAATTGGAAAATATTGAACAACACTACAGAACTGGAGGAAAAAAAACCTTGAAACCTTCTCCTTTGTAATCTTCCATCCATACAATAACGTTTCCAGCCTAGCACTGCACTGCTTTGCTCTCACTTTGCTTTGCCACTTATTCCACTCATTTGAGGCAAGATCAAATGGGAGAATTAAGTCTAATTTAATACAAGTAGTATGTACTCCCTAAGTGCTTTCAGGAAGATGACACGCGAATTCCCCCCGGTCATATTTACTCCTGTCACAGCTCTTTCTCCTAAGGGAGTGCCCTAATCAGTCTTGCATGTTTGCTGCGAGTGCTCCTGACTACCTGAGAATTCACAACAGAGAACAAAGGACTGGTGTACTTAATGGCCTTGCATGCACCAACAGTATCTTACTAGGAACACATCTTCTTGGGACAGCAAGACTCCCTTTTCCTGGCAGAGAAGAAACTGCTTTCACTGAGTTGTTTCTCTTTTAAGAGCTCAGCTGCTTCCAGGGTTCCTTCTGGTTCTGCTTCTCAAAGGGGAAGGAGCATAGGAAAAGTGTCATGAAGCAAGTGCTTTATATTACCCCTATACAACCCCAGCAGCACTGCCTTCTGCCTGTCTCAGTTGCAAAACATGACCCTGTGAATTCAGGTCTAATTCTGCCATGCTTCACCTAATACAAGAGCTTCATGTCCCCATGGACAAGCATTTTAAGCACTTCCTGATGTGTCTTGGAAATAAAGACAGGAAAGCCACACCTGGGAGGCCAAGGAGAAACAAAACCATGATAACATGCAAACAAACTCACTCACAGGCCTTTAAAGTCAATGGAAATGTGAGTCACCTTTTCTCTCTCCTTCAACTATTTTAAGCATGATTGCAAAGATGACAGACTTAATGTCCTCTTCTCAGTACCAGATCATTACCAAGTGGCAGTGGCCACAACACTTGAAGGGTGCATTGTATATTAGGGAACAACCTTTTTCTGGGTTAGCAGCCGTGCACTGGAGAAGGTTGCTCAGAAATGTTATCTCCATCCTTGGAAGGGCTCTGGCTAACCTTATCTACTGGTGGCCCTGCTCCAAGCAGGAGATTGACCTCTGGATGCCTCCTTCAATTACTATGTGTGATTTTTTTCTCTCCTGTCAAAAGCCACGCTGCCTTGCCATCTCCCTTTCTCATCCTTCCTGTCATCCTTGCATGTTGACTAGCAAAGGCAGCTAGCTTGTTCACTCTCAGCATACTTCTTTGGGATTTGGGAGTCTCCTGGCTTGGGCTTTCCTACCACCTAACCATTCAGTGTACCTTTCTGCTATCCAGATTTTTTGAGGACTTACTCATCATACTAAAACCAACACTGGTTTAAATTCTAGCATTTCTCCATTGCCTTGCACAACATTGATTTCTGCCATTTTTTAGAATTCTTAACCCACTCTGTTTCTGTAATCAGTCTTGCAGGAAAATGCTTAGCACACAGTTTCCTTCCTTTCTTTCACCTTCCCCTGTCCTCCAGTTGAATCTCACAGTAGTTGCCACCCACCTTCTTTCACCACTGTCTCTCTTCTGGGAATGTAGAGTGACAACTATGGTGCCATGTTTTCCTCCGTTGTATGTTTTCACTCCAACCTTGCTCAAGCCCTCCCAGTGGGGTTGTTTCAATTCTTGTCCTCCTTTACTACATGTGAGTACTGTGCAGTAACTCAGCGTTTTGCAGTGTTTCTCTCAAATGATTCCCATTCATGGCCGCAATGAGATTTCTTTACCAACAGAACCAGTGAGGTGTCCATCCCTTACGCTCTTCATGGTCCTTCATGGCTTTGGCTCTGTCTGTGCTTGAAGCTGGACACCCAGTGTCTAATTCAATCACTAAGCTTGGTGTTTTATGCTGATGTACTGAATTTGAAACCCAGGAGTCACAGCTGCACAAAGCCAGAGAGGAGAATCAGGCCCTCAATATCTGTTTAAATCCAGAAGAAAAAAAAAAGTATTGCGTAACTTTTTACTAGTCACTTATTTTAAACAATAGACTTGTTTTCTCCACACCACCAGAAAACCTTTGGAATGCATGACCTGCTCTGCTATCCTGTCAGTAGTTTACTGTGGTGTAGCAACAGAGCTGAGATTTTAATTCCATTGCCCTTTTAAAATGTTTAAAACTGAAAAGTGACAAGGTCAACAAAGAGGCCAAAATTACGTAAGATCTTCTGGGGATGTGACAGAAAGGAGCTTTGGGTAGGAGGAAATGACATGGATGTAGGAGAGAAGGAAAGGGAGGTGCAAGCAGTACTATGTTTCTTAATTTAAAAATTGGTTAACACACGAACTCAGAACCTGACTGAGGAAAAGACCCAAGTCTTCTCTCTCACGGGATCAGAGGTAAATATTTAAACTAAAATATTTAAACTTAGATTAGTAACTTCTACAATGCTTTTAAAAAGCAATCTGTGCCATGCATGACTGTATAGATAAATTATAATATACCAGTGTTATAGTGCATAATTCTTGCCTTGTGTTTTTCTAAATGTCGACCATTAGAGAAAATAAATCTTGAGCCTAAGGAAAACTGCCAGTTTTGGGCAGCATTGATTACAAGAAGGAAAGTTTTCTTAGGGCAGTGACTGCCTTTCAATTAAAATCCTCAGTTCAATAAAGGCATTCCATATTTCAGGTGAAGGCACATTAAGAGACTCAGAGGAGTATTCATTAGCAGAGAACAGAGAAAGTTCCATCCTGATGCTCTCTTGGTTGTGTTCTCCAAGGGGGGAAAATCACTCAGTGGTACAGACGTGGTACTGAGAGCACACTGACTGCCAGAAGAACTGTAGTGGTTTGGCAACCAAACACTTGATAAATATCTGTAGAGTTCAGAGATTGCTCCACAGTTTCTGATTTTCCATTCCATAGATACAATTATTAATAACAACAACAACAAAATCAACATTTCTGGTCTCTTGAGGGGAAAATTACATGAAGCAGGTACTACTGGGCAGATATCCTAAAGTCTGGAGTACTTATAACCTCCACACATCTGCCACTTTCTGGGGAAAATAAAACTGCTGGAACATACAGAAGGGGTGGTAGGTACACATAGTGAATAAAACTCCATCAATCTAAATGGAAATACCAGTTTTGTTATTCATGATACTATTCAGAATAGGTGGTTGGCCAGGAAAAGAAAATGAGCCTAAGAATTATGCCTAAATTCTTTCACAGTATCAGCTCTCAATTCTATACAGAGCCAAAATGAAGCAGCGGGAAACTCAGACATGTTCTGAACCAATGCACTAAAAATGCATTTACAGTCCCCTGTGAACAACACTTTGATAAATGGTTAATTAAGGACAAAAAGGAAGAAAAACACACAGCTTACAAATCTGTATAGTTTTGAAAAGCAAAGGCAGAAAGAAACATGAAGAAAACTGCAGCTCTGTAAAAGAGGACATATTTATAGTTAGAGGAAAATATTTGGCTAACAAAAAAACTAGAAGAAATTGCTGCTCCTAGCAGGTGGCAAACAGTACCTGTGTAGAAGATAAATACACAGCTATTAGTTTTAATTGATGTCAATGCATTGTGTTGCACATGTAACATTTCTCACTAATATGTTTTGTGTACAAAATTTTAAACATTCAAAAAGTACAATTTTGTCTGTTGCCTCTTTCCAGGCTGTAGCAATGGAAGTGGTCTCAACCTCAGTTGGCAAGTTTACGGTTGATCTCTTCAACAAGCTGAATGAGACCAACAAGGGAAAAAACCTTTTCTTTTCCCCTTGGAGCATATCAGCTGCTCTGGCTCTGACATACCTTGGTGCAAAAGGGAATACAGCAACTGAGATGGCAGAGGTAGGTTGCTCATGAAACATGCACCCAGAACAATGCAAGCTCCTGTATTAGCTACAAATCTGAGTGTTAGAAAAACTTGCCACCATAATGACAAGGAAGCAAGGCACATAACAAGTGAATGGCAGATTTTAATAATGTCATAGCACATCACTTTCTTCTCCACTAAGAGAAAGGGTCCTGCTGGTATCGCATGCTGAGCACAGAGGTTCTCTGAACCTGACTTCTTCTAAATTATTCGACATTTTCTAATTTATCTTATGATTCCATGACTTGGTCACAGATCGGATATTGCCTCTGAGAAGCAAGAAGCTGATGCCAATAGCTCCTAACTAATTGGTAGGAGGCTTGGAGATTCCTGCATTCTCCCTCTCTACTCTGACCAGGATGCATTCTTCTATCTTGATTTATGCTTTACTAAACAACTGCCTGACAATCCAACAGGAAAACAGGAAGGGTTTTGGTATATCCACAGTCCCTAACCCAATCCTACTTAATGTCACATGGGCACACTGCTGGCTCAGAAGGAGCTGTGGTGCTCAGCACTGCCCAGCACTCTCCTCTGCATCACTGCACTCCTGTTCAGAGGCCTTTGTACCATTTTCATGGGGAGAACCATTTGGGCTTGCACAAACACATTCCTGTTGCTGGAAGCAACAGCTGTGGAAGGGAGATCTGCCTTGCAGTGTGCAAACAGAAGCACTGTGTTGATGCTCTGGGAGAGGGACAGAGCTAATCATTGTTATCCTATGGGATTTATGTATACTGCAGCTTCAGCATCCCTTTGATTAGTCACCTGAGCAGTAGACAGCACAGTGAGTTATCACAGGGAGTGAAACAAGACAACCATTTGATCCCCATTTGTCTTTAAGTCACACCAGTTCCTCCATGCCTGTTTCTTACCTTTGGAAACTCTGTTTTCAGGTTCTTCATTTCACTCAAGCAGCAGAAGCTGAAGCCTCTTCTTCTGTGGCCAGGCCTTCTCGGGGGAGACCGAAAAGAAGAAAAATGGTATCTATTAGAACTGAAATTTCAAGACAAAGAACCTCCAGAATCTAAATGTTCAGATGCAGCTTTAGGAGTCCAGTATTTATTGTCTGCACCCCCCTTTAAAGTACAAATGCCCACATACTTCACAGCAGGTTGAAGTTCAATTCCTTTCATTCACTCAGACTCTTAGAAGCATGAAAGGACAAGTCACTGGGATAGTATGGAAGATTTGCTATATGGTTTGATCGTAAACTTGGAAAAATAAAGAGTAAGAAAGGGGAACACAAATTCCTCTCCCACTTACATCACTTAGCATATTTTGAAACCTTTGTGCAAAAATGCAGTTGCTGAATGTTTGGTTTCTTTTCCAAGGATCCTGAGAACAAGCAAGCTGCAGATATCCATTCTGGTTTCAAAAAGGTCCTGACTGCCATCAACAAAACCAGAAGCACCTACTCGCTGAGAAGTGCCAACCGCATTTACGTGGAAAAAACCTTCCTATTATTGCCTGTAAGTTAAATCTCAGAGAGGAGTAAGAAAAGGCACAAAAAAAATTTCTCATTTTAATTACTTGATATTAATAGAATAGGTTTGAAGCTGACCCTGAATACTGCAAATGAGAGCTCTGGACTCCAGTGATAAACTTAACTGGAAAATACCAGTCGGGCTGCTCACAGAATTTAAGGATACATTGCCCTTTGACTGTACTGTAGGGATTCTTTTCCATGCAATGTGCCTTTAGTATTTGAAACCCTGATAGGTGAAATTGTAAATGAGACATTAAAATAAGTGTGTGTGTGGCCAGTCTTCACGAACGAAGACCTGGGAAAGGTCTTTTTACCTTTCAAGCCTGTGCAATGGATTTTTTAGGTGAGACACAGCCTGCGCTGAACTGAGCC
>JAWWLV010000088.1:68978914-69006439 GCA_035041135.1 Platyrinchus mystaceus | reverse complement strand
CCGGGGGACCCTGAAGCAGGACCGGGATTTGAACCTGCGGCCTTGGTGCTGAGAGACCAGCATCTTAACCGCTAGGCTATTAAAATAAGTACATCCACAGTATGTGTGCATCCTTCCTCACTTCTCCACATAAAACTTGGAACAAATATGGGAAATTTCTGTTCTTCAGTTATTTCTTAATTGTTAACCCACAGTCCAAGAGAGTGCAACAAGCAGGATCCTACAGTCCTCAAGGCCCAAGAATCTATGGAGTACAAGAGCTAACAACTTCCCTTTGGGACTGAAAAATAGTGTAGTCTCTAGCATAGAACATTTTGGTTGTTTTTTTGTTATTTTTCAGACATACATACAGCTCAGTAAGGACTACTACAAAGCAGAACCACAGAAGGTTAACTTTAAGACAGCACCAGAACAGTCCGGAAAGGAAATCAATGCTTGGGTTGAAAAACAAACTGAGGGTAAGCTGAGCTCAACCCCAACATCTCTGCTCTCCCACAAAGTCAGCCTGCCATTTCCTTTGGGCAGGTGCCCTTGCTTCCCCAGGTGCTACTGCAGCAGTCTGTCATGCCTTCCAATGTGGATGTGGACAGTGAGCAGAGATGTGGTGGGAGGACAGAGGAAGAGCAGCACACTTAAACAGCTTCAAATACCTGATCCAGACCTCAGTGAGCTCCTTGGGGAGACTCCCATTGACTCTGCTGTGCTCTGCATCAGCTGATCCTCCAGTACAACCACTGTCCTGGCACTGTACCCATGCATCACTGGCAGGGCAGACAGAGGGGGAAGACAGCTGTGCCTACCAGTGTGCTCCAGGGCAAGTGAGGATGCCTACCCAGTTGTGCCATCCTGCACTGGCCAGAGGTGCTGTCCTCCTTCCAGCTGGTGCAACCAGCTGATGAGGCAATATATGGCTTTCTGCTTCTAGCTGCTTGTCATGACGCTGTGACATTCTTGGGGGAAGGAGTAAATCCCTGTCAGTTAGCCAGGAGGACAGGACAGCAAACAGCTTTGAAAACTGTGAAGAAACCAATTGATTCATGTCATGGGAGCATTTTAGGAAGCAGGGCACTGAGGACTTTTTCCTAAGAAGTTGAACTGAGGGAAAAAATGATCAAAAGGTTCACATTGCTGGAATGAAATCTGACTCTTTTGATTTCAAAAGGCAAAATCAAGAATTTGTTGAGTCCACGAGATGTGTCAAACAGCACCAAGCTGATCCTGGTAAATGCAATTTACTTCAAGGCAGAATGGGAAGTGAAATTTCAGGGAGGACATACAGATCTGCAAGCCTTCCGACTGAGCAAGGTAAGCTCCTCCTGTGTCCTTCTTACTGTAGACAGCCTGGTGACAACAGCTACTGCTGAAATCTTTCCATTTCATAAGTCTTTTAGGTATTCTGGTGGTAACTCTCAGTGAAAATCTGGTTACAGCAAAATCTGTCAGTGCTCAGCTCACTGAAATATTAAGATGCTCAGGTAAATGTTAATGAGCTCCAGATAATAGCTACTGTTTCCAAAAGTACTACAGTCACTTAGGCTCTTTTTGCAAAACAGTGCTAAGAATGACTATATTGTAAAAAAATGGTTTTGAAAGCCCAGGCTTCATGGACAACAACTACAAGGCATGTCACAGGTGAGTAGACCCAGACCTCTGAGGTGTGCAGCCTAGCTAGGGCACAAAACATACCTGCTCAAATACAGCTGCAACAGGGTTCCCTGAACTGTTGCATGGTTGGAAGGGACTAGGAGAAATGATAATGGCATGTATCCAGAAGAGACGTTAATGAATTCACATTAAAAGACAAGAACTCTGTGCAATTTCCACACACTACCTTCTGCCTTCTTATTAGCCTGTATACATGGTTTGCTTCCCTGAATGAAGGGATGTAGATGTTAAAGGAGGTTACACACTCCTGACAAGGTCACTGCTTGCCAGGAACTCCCCTCATCATGAGCCCTTTTGCTCTGACACTAGTGTTATCTTCTCTTAAGAGTTGTGACATAAGCAGTAATCAGCTGGCCACTTTTTATCACCAGAGAGAGGAGACCACTGAAAAACTGCACATCACTCATCCTCTTAAACCATAGCTGTTTCTCTGTCATAGTGTTGTAAGGCCATATCCCATGCCTCCTCCATCCCCCTAATTCTTGCAGACATTTCTAACTCTCTTCCTCCCTCCTCTGTTGGCTGCTGTACATGTTTTAGGGAGAAGAGAAAAATCTGTCAGTTCAGCCTCCAATGAAAGCTTTGGGACAAACACTGAGATGAGCAATATAGTCCAGTCAAGAAAAGCCTTGGAAAACTAATGATAAATTGCTGTTTTAAAAGCTGTTTATAAAAGTTTCCTCTCCCTGCACTGTACTGAGACATATCATCCTTCCATTCAAGGAATGATTTCTTATTTATAAATAAATACTTTACAGAACAAGACCAAGCCTGTAAAGATGATGTACATGAGAAATACATTTCCAATTCTTATCATGGAAACAATGAATTTCAAAATGATTGAGTTGCCATATGTGAAACACGAACTCAGTATGTTCATTCTCCTTCCTGATGACATCAAAGACAACACTACGGGTCTTGAACAGGTAAAAAAGCATGATACATTCATTTTGTATTAGCACACAGTCATTAAAAAAAGAAAAAAGAGCAGGCTGGCAACCATATCTCCCTTTCTGAGGACATGCTGTCATGCTGTTTGACCTCCTCCACTAGCTGAGTTAATTTCCTTTGATACTTATCTAATCACAAGAAAGTTCCTCTATGCTGAGCACGCTTAGTTTGGTAGGAACTGAAGAGAGTAAACACTGTGCATAATAAGATCCTTAGCTCTTCAACAGCCCCATGACTGACACCCAATCTTACATGCCAGGAACTCCCCTCAA
Source organism: Platyrinchus mystaceus (assembly GCA_035041135.1). Taxonomy (NCBI): domain Eukaryota; kingdom Metazoa; phylum Chordata; class Aves; order Passeriformes; family Tyrannidae; genus Platyrinchus; species Platyrinchus mystaceus. Next base: position 69,003,551 of record JAWWLV010000088.1, on the reverse strand, counting down.
TAAATGGTATAGAGGTATATACGCTTAAATCTCACTGCACATTCAGGAGGGACAGTACAGCAAAAGTAGTAACAGCCTCTTCCTAAAATAACAGACACCTCTTCCCCATGGCCTGGAAGTTTGATTACCATCTTTTCTCATTCTGTTTGCCCCTCTACCCCCCCACCACTTGTTTGCTGTCTGAAAAACTAAGATTTTGGTGAGACTGCATTTGCTACAATAATGAGATCTACCACTGTAGTTACTACAATTCCAAGTTGTTATTCTTGGAGTCTATACCATTCATTGCTTTCCCCCATTTGATCTGAGCTGAACTGTCAAGGTGTAGTGCCCAGGACACAGAGTGGCAGTGAAAGACCTTGCAGGAAGAAGTTTGTTTCAAAGCTGTCATGGAAATAAGTGCAATAATATTAACACCACACACTGTTTCTGATAATCAGTAAAACCAGTTTCTATTTCATGCTTTCAGCTAAATATTAAAATGCTTTTTAAATGCATTTGCTGTTTAAAAAAATGTTAAATTCATTACATTGCCGTGAAGTTAATTGATAGTTAATTAATCATTTTTCCCTTGCAAATATCAAATTCCTTCTCTTTCTTTAAATAACAGCTGGAAAGAGAACTGACTTACGAGAAGCTGTCCGAATGGACTGATTCCAAGAAGATGACTGAAACTCTTGTCGATCTGTACTTACCTAAGTTCAAAATGGAAGAGAGATATGACCTCAGTGATAATTTGGTCAGGATGGGAATGCGCAGTGCCTTCAGCAGCAATGCTGATTTCAGTGGAATGACTGAGAAGGGTGATCTGCAGATCTCCAAAGTTTTTCACAAGTCTTTTGTTGCAGTTGATGAAAAGGGCACTGAGGCAGCTGCTGCTACTGCTGTCATTATAGAGCTAACAAGTGCACCTGTTGGTCATGTTCTGAAATTTAAGGTTGATCACCCTTTCTTCTTCTTCATCAGACACAACAAGTCCAAGAGCATTCTCTTTTTTGGTAGATTCTGCTCTCCCCTAGAATGAATTAGTACTTGCTCTCAAACAGCAACCAAGGTTCACTGCTCAATGGAAAAAATGTGAACTGCAGTGCTAAAATCTCAACCTTAAGGCATATAGCCACCTGTACTGAAAGTGTATGTTCTTTTCCTTCCATTCCCAATCCCCCCCAAAGAAGGCAGCACCCAGAAACCATCCTGTGCCATCAAAGAAGACCCTTCTACTGCTCCTTTCCACTGTCCTAATGAGACAGCCCTCCACAGAAAACAGAGCATGGAATTTTTCTCCCTTGTATTAAACCTGCTCTTCTGACTTTGTTGTTTGAGAGTAAGGTGGAGTCATGAAAGCCCTCTGCACCTAGCTAGATGCCATCATCTAGCCTATGTCAAATGCTGTCTTCAAGGGAAATGCAGTTCATTCTCTCGGCTCTCCCAGGGAGAAAAAAAAAACCTGAAAAGAAAAAAAAAACTTGTAGAAATCTGTTTGCTCTCTTTTCCTCACTGGGAAGTGAGGAATTTGCATTTCCTTATGTTAATTTCCAATTTAGGACTGTTGGGAATTAACAAAATTTAATACAAATCCAGAATAATCTTGAAATGCCCCTTACCTTCTCCTCTCTCAACACATATAGACACATCACACTTCTTCTCTCCTGCTCTTTCAGCTACTTGAAAAAAATAAGGCTTTGAGGGAAAATTGTCCAGCCCTTAACATTTAATTGCTGACTTCTAATCACCTTGCGTGTTTTCCTCATTTTTCTAAACCTTGTAGTTTAAGGTTGCTGAGAGTTCCAACCAGCAAAAATGCTAAGAAAACTATGAGCAACATTCTTTCTTGCTACCTTTTACTGCTATGTAATCTAAATCCTTTAGAATTTAAATCTGTTTCCTCTTCTTAATTTTACTTAATTATACCCGTTTCCTGTCTAATATCTGCACAGCTTCCTTGCTACCTGTGTTATTGACCAATGTTTCACTTTTACCTTAAGAATGCATCTCAGCAAAGATATTCGTGGCATTGACAGAAACACCAGTGAAATTTTGATTGACGCTTTACTTCATAATTTTACCATGACCTGCATTTAATAAAATAAATTTACTAGGAGTTGTGTTGTTATTCAAAACAATTAATTACTTGGTTTTCTTACAATATCCTGTAGTGTGCATGGCTGGAGCATGTTTCCACTCTTGCCATTCCAAATTAACCACACACCATCCCAACTGACAAAGCTGAAAAACTTTAATACACTTTAAGACACCAGTGTCTTATTTTCAGTAGGCTTCAAATGGGCCCCAAAATAGTTATTCCACATGTTATCCTAGGCATTTACTAAACATACCTGTCACAACTAGAAATAAGAAGTCTGGCTAGAGGCTATGGCCCAGAAGATCACCTTCCAAACAGCCCATTTGCCCACGTTCAACAGCGAACAAGCAATGTGAAAAAAGTGAATCTTCCACACATCCCTTTTGCCCATGTACAATAGCAAAGCAATGCTGCTTTGGCAGCATCAGTTCCCTCTGTTGGCTTGGGAGGGCAGCAGTTGTCCTATCCTATGGCCAAAAGGAATAGCATAAAATTCTGTAGCCATTCTGGTACTCTGACTATGTGTCAGAAGGCGTTGTCTAAGACAACAGCATTTGAATGCGAGGGAGGTACTGTAAAAGCATTTACTCTCAGCAAAATTCCACCTATAATTACAACTCACTCCACCTCCCCAAAAGGTATTCTATGTGGAACTACATCTCCACCCAACAAAGTACACCTGCATCTTCTTCCCTGTACAAAGTGCTGCTCCTAAAATCAGTGCCCTCCCTTGCCTGTAAGACTCAGGGTTCATCTGTCAGTCACCCGTGGCCTACCCTGGTGCAGCCTAGTTTAGTGTTATTGACTCAGCTTTACTGAGAACTTTGTTGTTTAGGTGTGGAAAAGCACATAGGTGGAGGCTTTGCAAAATAAGAAAAATGAAAGCAGAAACAGAGAAGTTATTGTCAGGATGGAATAGTCAACATAGCAAGGCTTCAGAAGGAGAAGCACTTGCATGAGGAGGTATAAAAAATAAGTTTTTTTTTTAAAAATGAAGATTTGGAAGGCGACCATTATCAACACGAAGGCTGAGCCTCTTCTAAGGAGCAACAAAGACCATTTCTCCTCCATTTAAGTGATGTCTAGCCATAAAAGACCCATCAGGGTGGGTAAGCATGTTAATTCTTAGCCTTGTAGCACGATAATCCTATCTCTCCACTGTGTGTATTCCACAATAAGTAATAACTTGGACTTCCTAAATGGTGCATACCCAGCCTGAAGAGTCACTACATGTAAGAGCAAAAGTTTACCCAAAAGGTGGGAAGAGTTCCATACCCAACCCAATGAAAGATCTTCCCACTTCAATTTTTGTGCATCTCCTCACTCATACCACACTGCAAGGCTCTGCAAAGCAATACCTCTAAGGCTCTCTGAGGAACTACAGCACAGTGACTTCCATCTGGTGAGAGGTGCAAAGGGTCAAACAGGCTAGTTTTGGTACCAAACTACTCCTAGTCTCATCTTCTCTTAAAGAGAAGCTTATTCTTCCAGTATAAGACTTGCAATACAGTTGAAAAGTGTGAAAGAGAAGGAAAGGAACTCTATCACGAGTGTAACACTCTTCAGAGCTCATCTAGTGAAAGCAACGCTTGGAGCTGTTTCATTTGTGCCTCCCTGCACTATTTTCATGGTAACCAGCACCTGGCTCTCAAGTCAGGCTAACCCTTACAGAATCAGAGAATCGTTCAGGCTACAAGTAACCACTTGAGATCATCTGGTCCCATCCCCTATGCAAACAGAGTAAGCTAGAGCAGGTTGTGCGGGACCATATCCAGTTGGATTTTGAATATCTGTCTCCACCAACAGAGACTACACAAAATCTCCAGGCAACCTGTGCCACTGTTTGATCACTCTCACCCATTGCCTCTTGTCCTCTCACTGGGCACCTCTGAGGAGAGCCTGGTTCCTTCTTCTTTGTTGCATCCTGTAAGGTATTAGCCAAGTACTAGGTGTTACATGACTGCATTTCCCAGTAACTATTTACAAGAAGACTTGGATTTGTTCTGTATCATCAAAATTTGTAACTTCAGGTTCATGAACTTCTCCTTGAAAAGTCACAGTACTTTGAAAACTAAAGAAAGAAGTACCTACATGAAACTGATAAAACCAGTCTCAGTATAAACACATTGTAAGCATGGACTGCTTGTCACTTAGTGATTCCATGCCTGTCAAAACATGCTTTCAGTTTATCCTTCAATGAAACATGGAGCTTTTGTGTCCCAGTGCAAATTTCAGCTTCATAAAATAATCCCTGGCACCTCTGTGGTAGATGAACTTTATAACAAGCAGAAATGGTAGACACGGTACACAATAATAAAACCAAGAAAATTTACAATGGTTGGTGTACTGTTAGTATTCAAGATAAGGACATATAAAACTCCACCGCTTTCAAACTTCAAAGTGAATACACCCACACTTTTAAAGGTTTTATTTTGCCATCAATAACACGCACAAGAAAATCCCTTCTTACATATTTTTTATAGTCCAGTCCTTTACAGTTCTACTGCAACAGATGTTATACTTGGTTTATTTTTTTCCCAGGGGACATAACTGAATAGGATTTTCTGCAGAGTAAAAATCCATGGTTGGACTTAGTCTAACACTGATTTTAAATTCTGCTGCTTTTTACTAGGTGTACCTGCAAGAGAACTGATCTTGAACAGGTGCCCCAAAGTCTGCTCAGAGTGGACCATTTACAGAGTACAGGTATGGGAATATGGCAAATCAAACAGGCAGAAAGATGGGGATGAAAGACAGCTTCAAAAAAGACCAAAATTACTTCACCATATGCCAGAGGAAAATGACTGGTTTTATCAAAAGACATTTTTATGACCATTTGTAATAGGTCAATCCACTTAAGGTCAACAGGTTTGTTGTGTTGTGATGCTGTGAAACCTTGTTTCTATCATTTTGGCTGTATCAATTAACTAATTTCTCTTACTGTTTTAATCTGGCACAGCAAAACCAAGAGGAGTTCTTCTTTGGCTAATGTGCTCCCCTTTGTAACTCCTGTTACTAAACAGGATCTTGCAGCAGCTGGTACATACCACAAACAGTGTCTACACAATTTGGGTACCCTTTCTTAATTTTCCTGTATTTTTGGCCAATCTTTCCAGCTTATAGTACCACTAACTGCTTGGGGTTTTTTTTCTTCTCCTATTCATTTATCTAAAAAATAAACAACAGCAGTTTAAGATATATAGCAGAACATTTCTTAGGTTCTTAACTAAACATAACAGTGTCTAATATATTTCTGAAGCAAGAAATTTGGGGGATATTCCTGGCACAAAAGCTGCACACACTTAAAAACAAAAGATAGGAAGAAAGAGAGGCACATATACCACTCTTGTATGGTATATGTACCAGTCAGATTTTTAAGGGAATAGAAGCACTAATATATAACTCTTTTTCAAAATATGGGCTTGCACACTTTTTATAGATGCTTTTCCCATATAGGTTGACTGCATGGTAATTGGTTTACTTTGCATTTGTCATACTATTGGGCAGAGGCCATTACTTACTAACCCTAACTGTAGAAGAAAAGACATATAATGATCACAAATGAAATTTATCAATGCAATTTAGTCTAAGTCACACAGACTAGGATCAGAATTACACCAATTTAAAGTAAAACATTTGTGTACATATAAGTCTTTTATATAACACCTTTGCTGATATCCAGTTTTACACTTCCTCCTGTTTTTGCTTTCTACTCCTATACAACATTTTCAGTAAAAGTTATTACAAGCAGCACTTTCAAGAGTTTTGCAGCTTTTGGTGGATGATTCAAAATCCCTCAATCCATCAGAGAAGAATAATGAGCTCAGTACAGTGCACGGCCTGTAGTTACCTAAAGCACCTTCACCTTTGTGAGGAGCAGCAGTCTCTTAAAACAACATCCACCATTTCAGATGAGCCCAGTGTTCACTCTCATTTCATCACTTATTTTAGGTGACTGTGTAAATACCTTCTGAGCTTCCTTTGTGACCTGCTTTATGAAACAGAAGAGCAAAAATACAAAATATGCTTGTACAAAGTAGGGGCTTTATTTGACCTGAGGGCCACAGGAATTCAAATGCTTCCCCTCTCAAATTTAACCACAGGATGAATGAGACTAACAGTATATTTCAGTATTCCCTTTTAGCCATAGCTTTGAGATTGGTTTCTATTTATTTCCCCAGTTTGTGGAGCAAAAAGAAAAGGAAGCCCTAAAATTATTTTAACATATCCTGTGCCAACACAGACTAGTTGAAATACTTTCTGCAATTCCTACATTTTTTGCAGGCCAAACACCAAGGTTGTGGAGGACAACTGTGGGGAAAAGGCATACTGGCCTTCACATTGCAGGATATACATCCAAAAGTAGTGACCTTGAATTCAGGAGGTCTTCCCTTCTCTCTAAGTTCTTAAAGCAGGTGATAGAGAGGAGAACTAGGAAAAAATGAGGGAACGTGCACATTAATACAAGAAGAGGATGTAGATAAGAAAAGGGAGGTGCAAACATTTCTTCATTTCCAAAAGTACTCGCTGCCCCACAGACTGCCACAGATCCTGACTGAAGACAGATCTTTACTCTTCTCTCTCTCAGGATTTCAGGTAGTGTAAATATTTATACCAAAATAACTAGCTCCTATTTGGAAGTCTTAACAATTCATGTTAAATTCTTTGGAATGAAGTGGTTAAAAGCTGGCATAAAAGTTATGCAGAGGAAGGGAGTGCTCATTGTTTAGTACAAAGTGTAGCCCTTAGGGAAACCCTGTGCCAAGGCACAGTGGACAGAATGCAAACTGGGGTTGGGCAAAACCTACATAGCCTGGGAGGGCAGAAGGTTTCCTCACGTGCAGCAAGGGTGCTTTAATCACCAGACTACTGGTCAGTTTAGATCAGAGGACTGAGAACAAACTGCAGGAGAGAACACCCTCCTACTGATCATGGAATTGAACACACAAGACAACATGACTCTCTAAAACAGTGTTTTGGATGCCCAGCACTGGGTGTATTAGTTCAAGCCTCTAATTTATTACTTTATTACTCTGGATCAGGCATCCAGACCTTTCCTTTGCTGAAAGACCAAAGTTGTTCAGAGACCAGTGAGCCTCACAGAAATACACACATATTCTCTCTCTCAAGCTGGAGAAATACTTGATTGCTCCCCAGACACTCTCTGGGAACAGGAGAAGGAGATGTCAGCTTGAAATCCTTCACGTAAAAATGTTCAGCTCAGTCCCGTACCCTGGATATGCTCGGGGAGTAACAGCATCTCCGGGAACAGCAGTAAGATATCTGACTTGAAAGTCCTAAAAATGCTTAGGCATGAGCCAGGCTCCATGGCATTCACCTCTGAAGAATGCTTCAAAGCTGTTGCAGATCCTATGAAGCTTTTAAAACAAAACTTGAGGACCCCAGAGGTTCCAGGCATCTTTGACGCTTCATGGCAGTTCTCTTTAAGGACTGCAGTTTTTGATTGAATCACACAAATTGTGGGTGAAGATAGATTTAAATGTCCAGTTGCTGTTGTTGATCTAATGCTTAACCTTTCACCTGATGCAATCTTACACTAATTTCACCAAATGTTTTATTAGTCATTATGCTGGTGAAGACAGTGGAAATTCCTGAGTTTATCCTAATATTTATCAAAGTATTAGATTGATATAAAATATGTTAATAAGAACCATGGGTTTGTTCTGGATCCATGTACAGAAAATCAATTTAATCCTGAGGTTATGGTTATGTGTTTGCTTTGGTTTTGTCCTGTAAAAACATACTTAGAAAAAGAACCAGAACAGGGATGGAAAACCTGCAGGTTCTGATAAACCACCAGGAAACCAGAGAAAAATTGTTGTTTGTTAAAACAGGAACTATTTGGGGTTGTATGTAAGACATAAGAGTTGAAGAACAGCAACTAACAAATGCAGCTACAGATTCCAAATGTGGGTTTACCTACACCAAGAATGTAAAAAAATCTATATATCTCTAGTAGCCATCAGGATACATGTAGTGAATCACTTTAATTCACCATGCTTTTTTTCACTGGAAAATAATAGCACAGGAAGTGCTATTTTCTGCTTTAAACAAACAGCACAGTGAGAAATTATTTTGTTTCACTCTCTCAGAATCAAAGAATAACTCTATGAAAACTAAGCAAAGAGTAAATGGGGTCTTGAAACAAGTCTGGACTGTGAAAACATTTCTAGCTAAAACTGTACTCAACTGATGAAGAATAAATAAAAAAGCTGAGGACACTGAAAGTGATGTGGAAGGAAGAAATAACGCAGGTCTTAGAAAGAGATCTACTAGATGACTGTATTTGGCATCTGTGCAGTATTTTACCCATTACAGGAACACCCTCAGACTGTATTTGAGAGGGAGCATGCAATTCCCCACTAACAGCTTTGTATTTTTTGAAAGACATGAAGAAGCAGTCACCACCTCTCTCTGACACTCATTTGTCTCAGGTGTATCAATGGAGCCTCTCTCAGTGTCAACCAACAGCTTCACTCTGGACCTTTACAAAAAGCTGAATGAAAATTCCAAAGGACAAAACATTTTCTTTTCTCCTTGGAGTATTGCAACTGCTCTTGCTATGGTCCACCTGGGTGCAAAAGGTGACACTGCAACCCAGATGGCTGAGGTAAGCTCTGAAATTAGCAGTGTGGTTCCTACATAAATTGCACTGTTATTCTACCTACGGGGAACAAAAAAGAACAATATGGGAGAACAGTGATCTGCCATAATGTGGTACAGGAAAGAGCCCCAGTCACATGGTCAGCACTGGAGATCACTATTCTTCCACTTTATTTCCAAGACCTCCTCGCTTTGCACTGCCTCTACATTTAGCTTGCATTTACAGTTCCCAGAGCATAGCAAGTGGTCTGCCAAAGAGGTTATTGATATTAGAGATTACTGCTGGTCTTGTCTGAAACACTACACTCCATTTTAATTGCCCTCTGAACAGAATAATTCATCAGCAGGTTCTGGCAGCAGTAAATCTGCTTCCTCATACTGCATGCAGAAGTTAGAAAGCTCTCCTGAACGCATTTTTGGCTGCACAGGAGTAGCATAAAAATACCTTTGTTTGTGACATAGTAAGTCCACAAAAACGGTAATACTCCCACAAATAATGGAGATGTATGAGTATTAAAAATATCATAGAATCATAGAATATGCTGAGTTGGAAGGGACACATCAGGATCATCAAATCCAACTCTTGGTCCTGCACCCCAAGAATCATGCCATGTGCCTGAGAGCATTGTCCAAACACTTCTTGAACTCAGACAGGCTTGGTGCTGTGACCACTTCCCTGGGGATCCTGTTCCAGCACCCAACCACACTCCAAAGTGAAAAACTTTTGCTGATATCCAACCTAAACCTCCCCTGACTCAGCTTGATGCTGTTTCCTCGAGTCCCATCACTGGTCACCAGAATGAAGAGATCAGTACCTGCCCCTCTGGTTCCCCTTGTGAGGATGTTCACCACAACGAGGTCTCCCCTCACTCTCCTCTTCTCCAGGCTGAACAGACCAAGTGACCTCAGCCACTCCTCATACGGCTTCCCCTCCAGACCCTTCACCATCTCCATTGCCCTCCTTTGGACACTCTCTAATAGCTTAATGTCTTTCTCATATTATGGTGCCCAAAACTGCCACAATATTCAAGGTGAGGCCCTGCAGAACCCTACTAGTGACTGGATGCCAGCCTGATGTTACCCCATTCACTATAACTCTTTGTAACCGACCTGTGAGCCAACTGCTCACCCTTTGTGTAACACGTTTGTCCAGCTGTATGCTGGACATGTTGTCCAGAAGGATCCTGTGAGAGACAGTGTGCCCTCTTTTGCAGAACTTTTCAATATTTGTATGCTTTTAGGTTTTACTCATTTAGTTAAAAACATTAAATGCAAAGTTTTACATTTGTGCCACGTTAGTAAGACTCTGAAGTGTGCTATGCTTTTTGCTGTGTTTTGCTGTGATCTGAAAACAGATTCCATGCAGCTAAGCACAAATAAAACCATATTTGAGTCACAATATTGATATATTATTAAGCAATGTTGCTAAAATCCATATAGTAATGACACAGTTATAGAAATTTAATGGAGAGTACAGTCTTGTCCTCAATAACTTTAATAAGACTAACTATCATTAGGTGTGGCTGGTGAATTAACGTAGAAAACTAAAATACTTACAAATCTTGGGCATATTTATCTCCAGCAAACAAGCTGTCTTTATGAACATTTATCTTCACAGGTTCTTCACTTTAACCAGACTGCAGGAGAAGAAGGATCATCTGAGACAAGGCCTTCTCCAGGGAGACCAAAGAAAAGAAAGATGGTATTTATTACAACAAAAGACTTAGAGATAAAAATCTCTGAGAATGGAATAGTCTACTGGAACTACTCCTTTTGCCTTCTAACATCTGCTTGTTTTCAGTCTCTTATCGACTGTCTCACTTCATAAAGAACTATATATAGAAAAAGTGAACAAGTAGGTAATATTACTGTAAAACTCATGAACTCAGGCCTTCAAAATCAGAACTGGGATACTAATAGCATTTTGATTAGCCCTGAAACTTTCTTACTTGGTTTTACCTGGGCTATGGAAATACCAAGAAAACAATTGTCCTAATATGCTTTGGACAATTCTAACTCTTATCAGCTCAGGTTGGTTTTTTTTCTTTCTATAGTGTTAGCAAAAAACACTTACTGCATTCACACCTCACTCCAGCCCTACCCAGTAAAGACCTTTCCATCTTTCTTATGCATGGACACATCAGGCAGACAAAATTTCCTTTTAAGGGTAATGCATGTTGACTCACCTTTGCTCATCAGCTCCCCAGAGACTTGCCACCAGGACAAACTGCCCAGATCTTTTTCATCAAATGAACTCCCTAAACACTGAAAAGCTTGTAAACTCAAACAAGCCTTTTTTATTTTTTTTTAGCATAGAAACTGAAAGAAAGCTCAAAGAAATTAAATTAGATAAATGGAAAAAAAAGGGGGGAGGAGGTTCTATCATTCTCTCCCTAGACAGTGCAGGATGATCCTCCAAGATGAATCATTACACTCACATTCATTTTAGCAACTCAATGACTTCATAAGTTGTGGCAAAGTCTGTCTACTCTTGTCTTTCAGATATTTCACTCTATTACCTCTTCATTCTTTTCCCATCCCATGGCAAAACTCAGCCTCTGCAATCCTGTGTCCTCTGGATACCAAATTCTTTCCTAGGTGTCCTTCCTAGCAGCCCATGTCTCAGCATGAGTGAGAAGAGATCAGAGCAAGGAATGTATCCTCACTAACCTTATGACAAGTCGCCATGAGTCAGTGGCAGAGACTCTCAGTGTCTCATGCCCAGGGCATGATACATGACATGGGGGAAGAGATTGCACCCAGGCAGCCCGTGGGGAACAGCTGACAGGTAGCAACTTTTTCCTCCATTATTAAAGCAACAGCTGGCAAGCAAGCTCATGCTCCCTAAAACCATCAACACTGACATCCAGGACAAGCTCTCTCCAAAATCCAAAGAGCAACAGCAAAAATCATGTGAAACAGGGAAAATTTGAATAGTTGGTAAGTCCATGATCTGACACCAGTGTCTATCAGAACAGAACACCTCCTCAAAAACTGCAGGCTGCATTTATGGGTCCTTGTGAATCTGAAAGGTCTTCTGAAACTGAAAATTAGGCCCGACCATGACAAAAATGATTCAGCTTCCTGGGAGCACAATCAGCTGACATCCCCAAAGACCTACACAGTAGTGCAGAAACAGATCATTGCCCTACAGACAGAAAACAATTTATCCAGTTACACACAGTGCTGCTAACATGCAATATACTCACAAAAGTGTTTCATTCCCTGAAACTCATTTTTAATTAAAACAACCTGAACAATTTAAACAAATATAGCGGACACAACAGCAACAAAAACAATACTCCATACTAACTGGTATCTCTTTCCAAGGATCCTGAGCATGAGCAAGCTGAAAACATCCACTCTGGTTTCAAAAAGCTCCTATCTGCCATCAACAAAAGGAGAAGCACCTACTTGCTGAAGAGCGCTAACCGGCTGTACGAGGAAAAGACCTACCCATTACTGCCTGTGAGTTGAACATCTTTACTTGAGAATATGTTGACATTAAGAGGGATTATCAACGGAGATGATAAAAAACCTCCAAATGATAGCACTGGGGTTTCAGTGACAATATGAGGACAGCCATATATGGCTATCCTTGGACATACAAGAGGTCCATTAGTTTCCAGCAGTGGGCAACAGTTTAGGAAGTGCATAAGAAAAAGGCACGTTGTGTAATGATGCTTTTTCAGAATCTGCTGTGGTCACCAAGTGATCTGCAGCTCAGGGACTTCCTGAATCAGAAGGCATGTCTACTTAATAGACTTGGATGAGCAGTTATTTCAAGACTTTGCAGACTTGCCTTTTGGATCTCCTTCAGCCCTCAGCACCAGGATTTCCACAGCTGAACTACACATTGTAGGAAGTGCCTGTGCCTTTTGAGCTTGCTGCCTGATGGCATCGCTACTGGTTTGTTTATCTTCTAAAGGATGCTTCTCCACATCTCTGGTCACCCTCACCCCCTGTCTCTGTATCTTTTATACTCTAGCATTTCTGAGACTGGGGGAGTCACAGCTGCATTGAGAACTCAGACAGTGGGCACACCAGAGTGTTATATAGTGTCATTCTAGAAGCCTCTCTTTTGTTGCCTACTCATTTCTTCCTAACTCTAAAATTTTTATTTGCCTTTTTGACCACTATTAGGCAGATTTTTTTTTCATGCGACTGCCCATTATAGCTTCAAGACCTCATTTCTAAAGAGCAATTATCCCTTTCTATACCTTACACTTCACCGGATCAATTATAAATATGTTTATATATATATATATATTTTAATGCAATCATTTAGATTTTGATTTTATGGAAAAAACACTTTAGCACAGACCCCAGCACATATATCCCTGTGGTACTCCAGTAGTAACAACCCTTCACTGTGAACATTATTTCCTCCTATGCTTGGTTTCCAGTCTTTCAAACACAACCTATCTCTGCAATCCCATAGATGCTCACCCTTTGGTGAGAAGTCTTACAAAATGCCTTTTGGTAATCCAAAAGACTGTAATGGCTCAACCTTATTACCCATATGCTTCCTGACACCTCCAGAAAAGTCCAACAGATTTGTGATTTAGGATTTCCTATTACAAAATGCTGTTGGCACTCCTCCGATAAGTCACGTTAATTCATACACCCACTACACCTATTCTTATTCATTTGCCCCATACCGACTCATGAGCCTGTAATTACCTGTGTCTTTGAAATCTTTTTAAAACTGACATTGTATTAATCATCTTCCAGCTCCTTGGAAGGTGGTTTTAAATGAGACTACTGTTCTTTGATCTTGGAGTGTGTTTGGTTTCCTGAGTAATCACAATTTGTCCTTCTAAATGTGTATGGCTCATTTTCTCCATAATCTCATGTACACAGGCTTTACACAGAATCTAGGGAATTTCCTGCTAGGAATCTCCATGAACTGTTTCACGGCAGATAACAATGCAAACATTAATTCTGCTTTTCTGCCTTGACTTTATTCAACCAGAACTTACTCTTTACACTCGATCCTCTATTGTCCTAACAAACGTTTGGCTGGTTCCTCACCTCTGAAGCAAACTAAAAGCCTTTTTTTTCAACTTTATATGAGGCTGTTCTTCCTCCTTATACTGAACATTATGTCACAAAGCAGGAAAAGAAGTATTTAAATGACCTAAAAATGTCATTTTGAGAAATTAAAAAAGGTGAAGAATGTTTGTTTCATGGATATTTCAAAATTACAGATTTTTACCTTTGATTTGAAAGAAAAAAATTGAAGTAACAGTTTCCTTGAGACTGAAGTTTGATCAGTCCATACTTAATATTTAGCACAGAATGTATCAGACCTTAATATAAGGGTTATCTTATTTAAACCACATTTTATTTTCTTCAATTATGTATTAGGAAATTGTATAATTTGTCAAAGTGATTATTTCTAACATTTTTATAAGTCAAATTAAACCAAATAAGTACACATTTTCCAATCCTATCTTTCAGAAATTCTTACAGCTCATTACAAGCTATTACAATGCAAAGCCACAAGCTGTAAACTTTAAGACAGCTGCAGAACAAGTCAGAGCACAGATCAATTCATGGGTTGAAAATAAAACTGAGAGTAAGTATCACTCTGATGGCTTTTTTTTTTTTTGACTCATTTTCAAATAATTTGTATTTCCAGATTTATTGCTCTTGCAGCCAAGGCTCCACAACACATGAAAACTCAGGGGAAGGAGGTGATGAGCAAAGTATGGTTAAATAGCTTGAAGAATGCCTCTCTCCAAACCTAACTTCTGCTCCTTGCAAGGTCCTTCCCTTGATTCTGTAGGCTGTAGCCTCTTCTGAACTATTGCTGTTCAGGGGGGTGTATGGCAGATACTGTGTGGCTCCGCAATTAATGAGGGTTTTACTTCTGCATTCTTCAGTTGCTTGCAACCAACTTCACAGAACATCCAAACTATACCACTTTATCCACTTTCCAATGCTGTTTACTACAAAAGCTCCAATATTAAAAAAAAAAATTCATAGAATCATAGAATGGTTTAGCTTGGAAGGGACCATAAATACAATCTAGTTGCAATCCCTCTGCCATGGGCAGGGACACCTCCCACTAGACCACCAGTTGCTCAAAGCCTCATCCAACCTGGCTTTGAATACTTCCAGGGATTGTCTTGGTTTAACACAACTTCTCCAGGTAAAAGATACAGAGACACTTAAAACCCCATTTTTACCACATGTACATCATAGAAAAGTACAATAACCACCCTCCCCCCCCACTAAATGCAAACTTTTTTGCACCAGGGTTAGCCACAGAGAAGTCAAAATTAAACTTGGCAAGTTACACAGTCACACTCAAATAACAGTCCTGTTTGTCTGATTTTGAAGAGAAAATACAGAGTCTGCTGCCTGCAGGATCTCTCCATTCTCGCACTGTGTTGGTCTTAGTAAATGCCATTTATTTCAAAGGAAAGTGGGAAAAGAAATTTCTGGAGAAAAATACTTCTGAGATGCCCTTCAGACTAAACAAGGTAAATTCCTTGTCTATATGCCTGTTGTCATATGTTAATATGTTTATTATTGAAGACTAAATATTTCACCTGTATTTCATATGCCACTGCAACGCTTCTTTTAGCTGGGCACATGGTATAAATTCAGTGAGAACAGCAACTGTGAAAATAAGTCAGCATTATCTTATTTACACATATCCATGAGAATAGGATTTTTAATCAATACCTGCTCAGTATCAAAACACTTCAGAACAGTTAAAATTAAGAAAAGTAAGTTAAGTAAGTAATGTAGCTTAAGGACATGATGAAGTGTCTTTAAGTACCATATTCCTATTTTCAAACGGGACCAAGTTGCTTTTCAGAGCATTGCTTAAGCACTCTCTTCTGCTCTTGGGACCCTGAGCTCAAGGGATCTGATCCAGCTGCTCTTTCCACACACATCCTGGGTGTCGTGTCAAACTTCATGGGGAATTTTCACAGGGCTTTGTCATTTTAGCTGAGTGTGTGAGTATGACCTATTCAGTATTAACTGAGGGCACATTATTGAGCTAACAGTATTTAAACAATCATGTGCTGACAATTCCCAGTAGCTGACTGCATGCATATTTTTGGACTGTGTGAAAAGCAAGGACAATTATTTGTCAATGGAAGCAAGCATTTCTTTGACATGGATTAAGAGTGCAAATACCTTTGTATGCCAGGCAAAGTGAAGCAATTGTGCTGATGATGTGACTGTGTACCCGAAACCTACTGCACTACATGTGCAGTTTTAGGATCCATCACGGCAGATGTTTGTGGTGGGTCACCTTGTCTGGCCACCAGGTGCCCACTAAGACTGTCTATCACTCCCCCTACTCAACAGGGCAGAGGGAGAAAAATAGGATGAAAAGATCATGGGTCAGGAAAAGGACAGGGAGATCACTTACCAATTACCCTTATGGTCAAAACAGGCTCAACTTAAGATAAATGAATTTAATTTATTGCCAATTAATCAGAGTAGGTTAATGAGAAATAAATCCAAATATATGGCACCTTCCCTCCATCACTCCCTTCCTCCCAGGTTCAACTTCACTCCTGATTCTTCCAGCTGTGCCCCAAAGCAGTGCAGGGGGACTGGGAAGGGGGGTTACAGTCAGCTCATCACGCGTTGTCTCTGCCACTCCCTCCTCCTCACACTTTTCCCCTGCCCAAGAGTGGGGTCCCACCCAGGGAATACAATCCTTCACATCCAATATGGGTCCTTCCCACAGTGTGCAGTTTTTCAAGAACTGCTCCAGTATGGGTCTTTTCCCTGGGGTGCAGTCCTTAGGAACAGGCTGCTCCAGCATGCGTCCACTGCGGGGTCACAGGTGATGCCAGAAAACCTGCTCCTGAATGGGCTCCTCTCCACAGGGCCACAGGTCCTGTCAGGAGCCTGCTCTAGCATGGCTTCTCCACAGATTACAGCTTTCTTCAGGGCACATCCTCCTGTTCGAGCATGGGGTCGTCCACAGGCTGCAGGGTGGATAGTTGTATCACCATGGTCTTCACCATGGACTGCAGGGGAATCTCAGCTCCAGCACCTGGAATGCCTCCTCCTGCTCCTTCCTCACCGACCCTGGTGTCTCTCACATTTTTTCACTTGGCTCTCCCAGTTGCTTTTGTGCAGCAGTTTTTGCCCATTCTTAAATGTGTTATCACAGAGGCACTACCAACGTCCCTGACTGGCTCAGATTTGGACAGTAGCAGGTCTGCCTTGGAGCCAGGTGGAACTGTCTCTGCCTGACACAAAGGCAGCTTTCGATGTCTCCTCACAGAAGTCATCTCTGCAGCTTCCCTGCTACCAAAACCTTACCACACAAACCTAACACACCGGTGCCCAGAGAGGGTTTAATTCACAGGCTGAATAGCCAGGCCTGCAAACACATAAAACTTGTGTGAACATAACAGAGCACAGGGATTCGGAAGTTTATTGCGCAGCCCAATTCCATTTCGTAATCCAGTCCTATACAGTTTGGGGAAGAGGAAAAGCCAGCACAGGTCACAGAAAATATGTTTCAGAGGCACAGTGTGACAATCACTATTGCCTGGAAGGAAGTCAGTCAACACTTTTTTCCCCTCAGTCAAGGCTCTCACTTCAAATAACGTAACCTTTGGGAGAAAGCATGAAACCCTTAAGTAGTTACTTGCTTATCAAAGCTAACTCCTTTACTTTAAATTAAGAAATATATTATGTGGAATTCAGTTAGTAGGTAGTTAGCACATGTGCCTATGCTGATTTTTTATAAAGATCTCAAAGACTTTGAGAAGGGGGTATATGCAATACTGTCCAAAGGAAAGAGTCCTGAGTATCCAAATGCTGCTGAGTCTCATACTTGTTTTCAAATTTTTGCTTTCAGTTTAATGAAGCAAATACATCTTATAATTCTTTAATGTATAAAGGATTTTTTTTGTCTGATTTTTTTCACAGACCAAGACTAAACCTGTACAGATGATGTTTCTGAGAGATAAATTTTTTGTACTCCATGAAACAACCATGAAATTCAGAATCATTGAACTGCCATATGTGGAAAATGAACTCAGCATGTTCGTCCTCCTACCAGATGACATCAATGATAACACTACTGGTCTAGAGCTGGTAACGCTGGCCTATTGTTGCACCACATACACTATGAAACAGTATCAGAATCAGATTAAAAGAGTGAAGAAGAACAAGCTTCAAAATCACAATAGAATAGCTCTGATGTGTGCGTACTTTGTTTCAGAAACTGTGACACCATGATTTCTCAACCTAGGATTCAGGGCATTTGATAACATTACAAATATAGTACTTCTAAAACTATCTTAGTTCACACAACTATCTTAGCGTATTTTGTGTCCTCTTTACTATTGACAGACCAGCAAAGGAAAGCAAGGACCACATCTGAATCACCATGCCCTAGAGTTATCTTCTCCTGAGGGCTGCATAAATTAATTTTTATGTCCTTTGCAGTCTGAATTTGCATCTAATAGTTTGTGGTAAGTTTTCTAAAACTAAGTGCTGACTACCCTGACCCAGAAGGTGTCAACAGCCACTCAAGACCACACCAGGATCAGTTTCAATTCTGAACAGATCAGGGCAAACATATTTTTATTTGTACCTCAGTTCCCATGCATTCTATTTATTTATCACTACTAAGGGAAAAGTTATACACACACAGCAAGCACCTATTACTATGAGTGACACATTGCAAAAAAAGCAATATTCTTCACACCAGAGAAAAAATAATAAACTACTCTGAGGGTTCAGGCCTACACTTCACCACCTTTAAGAAAATAAACAGAAGTATAAGTCACTCGGCACTTTGCAGGATCATGCCCTGTGAATATGGTGCATGTTCCATCTGTACTCACTTCTGGTAGCTGGGTTTTGTTTTACATGTTCTTGATGAGCATTAAGATACTGGTCTGTGTATGGCTTGTCTCTGTCCTTCACATTCCAACTATTTTCTTCCCCAACTCATTGCAGGTGGAAAGAGAGCTGACCTACGAAAAACTGGCTGAATGGACCAAATCAGCCAATATGATGAAAACTGAAGTGGATTTGTACCTGCCCAAGTTGAAGATGGAAGAGAATTATGACCTTAAATCCCCTTTGACCAGCATGGGGATACGAAATGCTTTTGACCCAGTTCAGGCTGATTTCACAGGGATGTCAGTGAAGAAGGATCTTTTCATCTCACAAGTTATTCACAAAGCTTTTGTGGAGGTCAATGAAGAAGGTACCGAGGCAGCAGCTGCCACAGGTGTCTTGGTGATGAGATCAAGAGCACCAACAATGACTTTTAAAGCTGACCACCCTTTTCTCTTCTTCATCAGACACAACAAATCCCAAACCATCCTCTTCTTCGGCAGACTCTGCTCACCCTAGCCAGTTACTCCTTGCCCTGCACAGCAGATAGCGCTTGCTAGCACAGAGGCAAATACCAAACCCTGAACTCTTTCTGCAATCTGGGGGGAGCAGAACTGGAACCCTTTCTCCATCAGGCCAAACACTCTGGGGCCTGAGGCACAGCTCCCTCCTACCCTAAAGGGGCAACCAGTGCAGTGACAAGGGGAGCGCAGATGCTTTGCATCCACGGAGCAATCCTGACTGTCATTCAGATCAGGCCATCATGGGTAGCTTCTGTCCTCCTCACTATTAGGTATGGCATTTCTATCCCTCCCCCTCACAGCTGTTTGTACAAAGTGGCTTATATTTTAGCAAAGTCCCTCTCCTCACCCTCATGATGAGGGCCCCTGATCCCTGGTCCTAGTACTTACTCCCAGCCTGCAGCAATTAGACCCAACTCGTTTTTTAACCCTTAGTCCTTCTAGCCCTTTAGGTTCTTGTGTTATAGCTGGAGGTAAACCATGCCAACCCTCACCCTTGCTTTCCTTCCACATCCCAGCTCTAAGTCTTCATCAGCTCCCAATTAGCCTACTGTGAGCCCACAGATTCCTTTTAATAAAATAAAATATTTTAAAAATAAAACCTCTATAAGGGCTATTTGCCTCACTCAGACCTCAGAAATGCGAGGAAGGGTTAAGCCTGTACGGTCTCCGGCTACAGCAATAGCTGACTTTTGCTCAGAACAACAGCGGCTTCACAAATAAATAACAACAATAATAATTAACCGCTCATGGACTGGGCGTGTTTTCCATACGCTCTGCCACGAGAGGGAGGCAGAGATGGAAAATCACCGGCTGCAAAGGCACAGAGCGGGGCGGCTGTCACGGCACGCAGTGGCGGCCGCCATTTGCCGGGAGTGGCTCCGGCGTCTCCCTGTTCGCGCCGGCCCAGGGTGGAGTGTCGCAGCCGCCGGCTGAATCCCGGGAAGGGCCGGGCTCCGTTCCCTCTGCTCGGCTGTGCTTCCGGGAAAAAGGGAGCGCGGAGGCCGGCGGGGTGAGTGCGGCGGCTCCGTCGTCCTGCAGGTTTTCTGCGTGAAGCTTGCGCTTGTGTTTGTTGGTTTTAGGTTTTTTATTTTCCTTTTTTTTTTTATCCCCCCCCCTTTTTTCCTCTTAAAAAAAAAAAAAAAAGTAAGAGCTGCATGGCATTGCTTTCCTCGTGGTTTTCTTTTTTTTTTTTTCTTTTTCGGGACGTTCCCTACACACCGCCGCTTCCTGCCAGGTGGAGCCGCGGCGGAGCGCCGGGAGCGCTTCTATTTGGGAGCGGCGGGGGCACCGCGGCGATGCCGAGCGGAAACTCCTCCCTGCGGTGCCAAGCCCGGTGCGGGGGCGGAGGAGAGACTCTTCACCCCGGGCACTGCCAAACCTTAGGCTTCTTGTGCCTCAGCCTGCTCTCCTCCCTGCCCCTCTCCGCCCCTGCTGAGGCACAGGGGCCGAGAGCTGGCGGGGGTGGGCTGTGTCATCCCACGCATCCCACCGCCTGCCCTTGGACAGGTGTGTTGGGAAGAGCCACTATCAGGAGCTGTCAGCGGTCTTACCCTGCAGATCTTTTAACATCGCTCCCCAACTCTCCAAATCCTAAAATGAAGCCCTGTTCCTCGAGGAAGCTTGCTTTGGTTCAGAGGGTGGGAAAAGGGGCATCTGTAACGCAGATGCAGTTTTCTCTGTGGAGATGGACACAGCCTGGTGCTCATGGACCCGAGTTTCCCCCTTAGGAAACATTCTGTGTTTGAAACAATCGGCTTGTGGCTCCTCTGAGGCAGCTGACAGAAGGTGGGGAAGGGTCCTTGTACACTGGACAGTGATCCATGTCATGGTCTTCATGGGAAATGTCTCCTGAAGGCTGCAGGCTGGAGAGGAGCTGTACCCTGCTCTGGCCGGGTTCCCCCACGGCCCTGCATTGCAGTGTGTGCTGTCTAATCTAGATACAGCCTTTTGGTCCATAAAGACTGTCCTAAAGCATAGGTGTTGATTCCTGAGATATATGCTTCAAATTCGTACTAATAGGAACACATAGGGTCCAGGCATGCAGAAATGAGCATCAGCACGAGTGCCTTACTGCTGACCTGCAGAGCCCATGGGGAGACCAGAGTGAGGAATGAGTTGCTGTCAGCAAACCTTCTGATCACTGAGGGTTTTGCTGCAAATATGCTACAATCAGTTTACAGTTGATTGACAAATACGTACTTATATCAAAGTTACTTAAAGTGCAGTCACTGTGTGTTGTCTCCAAAACTGCTCTGATGGGAAGGTTGTCAGTAGTTCTGTTGGTATTCCTGAGATGTAGAGAAAGCATAGTTAACTGTGCAGATATAACTCCTATGTGTCCCAGCTGTTGCAATATTACTTACGATTTGGTTAAATGTGCTAGTTTTCAATCAGGCAAATAGCGTGAGTTGTGTCCTTTTGTCTGTAAATTCTTGCCTGTCATGGAAGCCCTGCAGAAACTTTCTAGTCAATAACTGCTTGCTGCTGTCACTATTCCTGTGTGTTTTGACCTGGAGGTAAAAAACCCCTTATTGCTAGCAATTTGCAGGTATTGGGATATTAGGAAAATTCTGGTTTTCACTGTAAGTAACATGAACACTATGTGTCTCCTACTTATGCTGTAAAGCACATAAACTACATGTTTCAGACTCAATTGGAGTATTCTTTCTGTCTAAGCTTGCTTGGGTTTTTTGTTTGGTTGGGTTTTTTTCAGTTATGGGAGAAGAGAAACAGGAGAAAATTGCTACTGCTTATAGCAAAGCTCCAAGCGAGAAATTTTCTTGGGTGAAAAATCATGCATGCAGAAACTTGCACTTTTCAACTAGTTGTCTGAGATAATGAATCAGTACTATGAATAAGGGGTTGGTTTTGTATTTTGTGGCAACGTATCAACAGTAGGCCCTGCCTTAAGGGAAGAATAAAACACTGAGACATTTACTACCAGCCATCTTACGATTCATGATACTTATCTGTGGTTAACTCATTGTTCAAGTATTTATTGCTGTTTTTATAGGTGTGTGGTTTAATCTCAGGTTAACTACCTACATCGACGATGAGGATGACAGGCACCAGGTTTTTTATTGTGTGCGTTTCCGTGTTGCAGGCAATAAAATGGAACTGAAATGGACTTTGATTTTTTCTTTATACTACAGTAAAAAATTGCAGTAATCTGTCATGATGACGAAACTAATTTTTTTTCTTTCCTTTTTTATCTTGTAGGACAAGTCATTCTGCTGACTTCTCCCAGCCCAGCTGTTTAAAACACAGTGTGCACACAGGAGTAACCTGAAGGTACTGCTGAAGATCTATAGACTTAGAGAAGGTAAGAGTTTGTAATTCAGCTGTTCTCATGTCTTACTTTTTGGTCTGTTTTTTGTATAAAAGCAAGTTATTTTCTTTGTGAAGTCAACAGAGCTTTCTTTTGGTAAGTTCTGAACAAAATCCTGTTGATCCTGATCGTCTCAAAAGATGTGATATTAAGTAGGTATGGGATTGAAATACAAAAGCAGACAGTAAATCCCTAAAATAACTCAAGAGAGTTGTATGGGGTTTAAGGTGCTGTGCCCCCAAATCCGTTTTCCATTCAGGCGAGAGTTTTCCAGCCTAATGGTGATATTTGCTGGCTAGTTTATGGTGGGAAATGTAAAAGAGAGAAACAGCGTTTTTGTGTTCAAATAAATTTGATCCATTCTTGTTCTGTGTTTCATCTCCCAGGCTCGGAACCATGGAAAGCCTCTGTGCAGCAAATACCACTTTTGCCCTGGACCTCTTAAGAAAGCTGTGTGAGAAAAACAATGGGCAGAATCTATTCTTTTCCCCTTTTAGTATTTCTTCTGCTTTGTCTATGATTTTGCTGGGTTCAAAAGGTAACACTGAAGCCCAAATAACAAAGGTAGGTGAAAATAAACTTAGTGGATTGAATGTGATGGGAGCATATGAGCAACAGACATGTCTTGTAGTCTGTGATGTGAACTTCTGCTAAGCTAGGGTTGTAACTCTGGACTGTAAGAACAGAACTCTTCCTTTGGTGTGTGTGTGTAACCAGAAAGTGTTTTCATTGTTTTTATAGAGGGAGCTTCATTCTGTATGAAATTAAGAGGGTTCTGTTGGGTTTCAGGGTTTTGTTGTGTGGGGCTTTTTTTGATTTTTTTTTGAGACAGATCTTTCCATATGTACTTAAAAAGTACCTGTTGCTTTGAGGTTTTTTAGTTGATTTGATTAATCTCTAGCTATGTGTAATTTTGCCTTCTGCTTTCTTGTTTGCTCTTATTGTCAGATGATATATCTTTTCAAAATGTAGCCAGGCATGTAAAAAAAAAAAAAAAAAAAAATTCCATGCTGTCTACATGTCATAGTGGTAGCTGCACCTTGGTTTACTTTCTTTTTTTTAAACTTGTTCAGGTGGCAAATACCCCTTGGCATATGTTTTACGTATGAATTGGCAGTATGAAATGAACAATCAATCATTCATGTTATGAGTTTTGCCTCTTTTACAAAGTGGAAGAGGAGTGTAAACTCCTATATTGTTACAATTTAACTCTATTAAATTTTCTCAAAAAGCATATTTTTGCCGTATTGGAGTTATTCAGAGTCTGTCCGCACAGTCCTGGGCTGCTGGCTGTAGATTTTCCGGGTTGCGCAGGGGGTCGTACTCTGATCTCCCGAGGTTCCTTCCCAGCTCAGCCATTCTGTGATCCTCCAGTGCTTGTACCGAGGGAAGAAAGCTCCATACTGCTGACTCTTCTGCTCCCTAATTTATTACTTGTGCAACAACTGAAGATGTTGTCTTTGTGCAGGTGCTTTCTCTGAACAAACCTGAGGATGCTCACAATGGATATCAATCCCTTCTCTCTGAAATTAACGATCCAAACACCAAATACATCCTGAGAACTGCGAACCGGCTTTATGGGGAAAAGACCTTTGAGTTTCTCTCAGTAAGTCACCATGAAATGTGTGGCGTTTCTTAGTATAATGTACTTGCTACCTATTTTGTTTGGAGGTCAAAGGCAGGCTTTAGGCTCTGCTTCCCAAATTTTCTGAGCTGAGGACTAGCAATGCAACAGATGATGCCAGAGCCTGGTATCTGAACTGGGTGGGGAATCTCCTTTCAGATATCCTGAATGTTGCAAAGTAGGGTAAAATCCGTCAGTCTCTCCATCGTCCGAATTTTGTGATCCACTAATGCTTTTGGCTGTGGGGCAAATGGATGATGTAGCAAAAGTCTCATTAAACAAATCATATCTTACCTCCCTGAAGCATAAAGTAAAAACAACAAAAACACCAGTCCCTTCATTTCTCAGTGAAGTTACATAGAAGTTTGTAGCCCAGTAAATGAGCCGTTTGACTTAAACCCATACAGAGGCCAATTCCTAGTTCAGACAGGTGGTATATGCCCTAATAGGAACATGTCAGCCAGAACTTTAATTGTTCTATATGAAGCTGGGGGAGGAAAGTGGGCAGATTTTCTTGGTGTATTTAAGAATCATGCGCGTCTGAAGGAGAGTAAAATCTGTTGCTGCAAATCTGTTGTGCGTGTCCCTGTTAGTCATTTCTAGAGTCGAGTGAG
>JAWWLV010000088.1:68863520-68973443 GCA_035041135.1 Platyrinchus mystaceus | reverse complement strand
CTGCCTAGGTGGGTTTTTTGGCTGATAACTGGACAAGGACTTAGGCAGGAAAGGGAATGAAAGTATGTTTTTGTACCTGATGTCATTATGGGGTGTTTGTGGGGTGAGAACCTTTTTTTAATCACTGCAGGACACCTGTGTTGATTACCTCTCTTCTGGTTCTAGTCCTTTAACAAAGAATGTAGTTTGTTTGTATAATACCAATGATAGAGCTGAAACAGTTTTCCTAACACAGGGCTGTGTTTTGCACTTTCTGTTCCTGAAATAATAAAAGTACTGTAGGACTCTTTTCATTTTTGTCAACTATAAATTTTGCATTTTTTAAAATCAGTTGTATGAATAAAAAAAACCCAGTTGTTCCTTGAGAGAGTATTACTAGCTTCTGAATAGCTTGTTTGGTATTCATTGTTTAACATGAGATTTTCTGGATTTTGAAACCTGAGGTGCATAATTGGGTTGCCACGAAGTTGTTTGTGGGCAGGAGTGCAACGCTGCCTCTTGTTTTTGTGCGCAGCTTCAAATCAAGGCTTGTTGGTTGTCATCCGAAAGGTGGTAGGTGGCCCTACCCTTAATTCAGTGCACTGTAACCCAGCTGTCTCAGATGAAGAAAGTAAAAGCATTATTCTGAGAGCAGGGCCGTGACACCGAACAGTTTCGTCACCCGAACGCATGTCATGCACTCCAATTTAAGGGCCGGTGCTGGGCAGCCAAAACCAACGAGGGCATTGTGCGTTCTGGTGGCCAGACCGAGGGCTGCTGGAGAACAAAGATCGCGATACCCCAAAGAAAACCCTCCGTGCTTTAACTTTTTTTAATATTGGGAGAAAAAAAAACCAAACAAAGAAAAAGCAAAGATGACTGATCTAAAATTCTGAGCGTGAACAGAGACGCAGGGTGGGAAGACAGAGACGCGCCGCCGGTGCGCTTGTCCCACCGGACTAAAAAACCCTCGATCCTGTACCGCTCGCGCAGGAGAGGTTTGTTGGTTGCTCCCGCTCTTGAAGCTCCCCCTTTCCTCCCCCAGGATACCCAGGCCTGCCCAATGGGCCGCGGGACGGGCGCGGCCGCGGGGTAACACCTGCGGCCCCGCCTCTCGCTCCGCCTCCCCCCGCCCCGGCGGGGTCCCCGCGGATGTCCCCGCGGTGTCACTGCGCGGTTCGGCTCCTTCCGATCCATCCCATCCCGCTCCGCTCTCGCCGCCCCGGCAGGTAGGCGGCCAGGCGGCCCTTAGCTGCGCTGCGGCTCCGCGGGGCTCCCTCCGCCCCGGCTCCCGGCGCATCCTACAGGAAAGAGGCGGTAACGGGACGAGATAGGGAAATTTTTGCTCCCCACTGCCGGAGCGGTGGGGACTGCGCGGGGCGGGGGGCGCTTCTCGGGCAGCCTGGGTGGGGGCTGTAAAACAGCTGGTTTGGGTGAAAGGCTTGCGCAGAGCGGAGGTGTAAGGAAACGAAAGTGAAAGTACGCTTTGGGTTCTTATAATTTTAGAGATGTTAGTGGGCGTTCTTTAGCGCAGATCTCGATAAGAACGTCGCAGAGCTGCCGGCTGTTTATCCGTCTGTCGGAGGAAGCCGATAGTGATATTCTGCAATTCCTGTAGAAAGACTGTGCAGGAAACACGCAAATTGTGGTGTAAGCTCCTCCACGCAGTTGGTCCAGGACAGAAACAGCCACACCGACAGCCGGCTGCAAGCAAACACAGAGCAGCCGGCATCTGAGCCGGGCGAGCAGGAAGGTTGTACAGCATCCAGCAGTACTGCCGGTGGCCTTTGGGTGGTTTTTTGTGCATGACACAGCCCTTGCACCTTTCACCCCGCTCCAAGGACCTCCTCGTGAGCGTTTCCCCAAAATGAACCGCTGCTCTGACCGTGCAGTGTCAGCCCTGAGGCTTTGTCTGCTGTGCACTTCCCTTCTGCCTTCGCTGACCGGTAGGTCACTTGCAGCTCTGAGAACCCCGCGCTCCCTGCCCGAGCCTTTAGGGCCGCCCAGCCCCACTGGGACCAAGGTGTGTTTGTTCCTGGATGCAGCGGGCAGGCAGCTCTCTTGCTCTAGGCAGCGAAGGCTGGAGAAGACAGCGGTGCTTTACGCTGCTGAAGGGCAGCGTACACCGAATCTTTGGCAGGATTCACACCTTTCAGGGGCATGGTTTTTGTGCCACGAAGACGGGCAGGTTGCTGAAAGGAGTCTGAATGCCCCTCAGCAGATATTGTGAATGTCCTCTGTGCAGGATGTGGGTAGAGGAGTTGGGGAAAAGCTCCTGGAGTGAGATACCTGGGATGTGCTGAGGGACTTTAACTTGCAGTCCTGCCAGCATAAGGACTTCAAATTTCAGATCTGAAGGCACGGAATTTTTTTCAATGTTTCTTTAAAGTTAGTGTGATAAGAAGGGTTGGAATATACAATTTAAAAATCCCCCGCTTTTTCAATGTAACTTGAGGATTCACTGACAATGATATTCTTGCTGTTTCTATGCACAGCTGCAGTCTGTTTAATCCAGACATTACTGTCTGAGTCACGCAAGGTTAGGCACAGTGTTTGAAGAGTGTTTCCCAAGGTTCTTATCAGTTGTTTTATTTTTCAGCTATAACCATGGAGAACCTGCCTAATGCCAACAGCAGATTTGCACTTGATCTGCTCAGAAGGTTTAGTGAGGCCAACCCAACAGGAAATGTTTTCTTCTCTCCTGTCAGTATCTCTGCTGCTCTGGCCATGGTGGTTTTGGGGGCTAAAGGTAATACAGAGGCCCAAGCACTGAAGGTTAGTAAAAAACAAATAAATAACATTATTTCATATTATATGTTATTTACATTAAAAACAGTTGTGTTTTAGAGGAGGAAAGATGAAAAGAGGGCATTATTTTTACATGCTCAGGACAAGATTTCTTTCATGTATGCTGAGTCTTCCTCAGATTCATTTCTGCAGTTAGCTATCTTCTGCCTGCCCTGCTCCAGAGCCCTCTCTCTATATCTTCTATGGCCCTTGTTGCTCATTTAATTCCACTTGTTATTTCTTGAAGTAGGAAACTAATTACATTAATCAGTCTCCTTTTAAATTGATCAGAATTTCCAGCAGCAAGGCCTTATGAGAGATTTTGACAAACTATTACTTTATCACAAAAGGTCACTAATAGTACGCTCATTGCTAAAAATACTGTGTATTTTGGAAAGTACAAAACCATAAAATACAGTTTTATATTTAAAGTGTAACAACTATGATGATACATGGTGATGCTACCAAAGTATTGATATCTTAGTCAGCTAGGCACTCAGATATTTCTGAGGAGCTAAGCTTGCATAGTTATCCTTATCATAGCCTTAGATTAGGAACAATAGTAAAAAAAACTTCCTTATACAGTGAAAAATGGTGTACATAGGAGTGTTTCCACCATGGAAAAGGGACTTCCTCACTATTATTTTTTGCACCTTTGTTAGGGTAACGCCTGTAAAAGGGCCTATGTGACTTTTCATTGCAGTCATCATTGCCTATGAATAATTTCACCTTTGTATTCTGGACTTTAGCAGGAACGTTTTTATGCTGTTGAGTGTTGCTGTGCTTACTCAACAAGACAATAAAATTACTTTCTAGCTCCTTGTTCAAACAGACTTGAAACGTATTTCATGTAATCAGACTGACAGCCCCACCTAGGATAAACCTACTGACAGCAAAAATCATGCAAAAGGAACTTGGGGGGGGAAATAAATGTGTTTCAACTCAGTCACCCTCAGTAGGGCATGTTCCTGTACCATAATACTTTACTTATGAACACAGTGCTAATTAAGGAGGCAGTGATTAGTAACTGTTGAGGGCTGTTTGCAAGCATACAGAAATTTGTTTCCGTGATCATATCTTTATTGTAAGTTGCCTACATGATGTTTTTGCTCGCATTCATCTGTGCAGCACATCTTCCAGTAAGGTGGGCAGCAGGGCCTGACCAAAAACCCAGTGAGAGAAAGTGAAGGCTTTCCTTTGAATCCAATGAGTGCTTCATAGCAGTCTTCCTACTGTGAAATGCATGGTTTAAGTTAGAATGCGAACGTCCCTACTTTGGTCTAGCGTTTCCTGTTCATGAGGTCTGGCAGCTTCTGCTGTCATATCTGTAAGCCTTGGCTCTGGAAAAGGAGGTACTGCTAAAGAGAAATTTCAGTAAAGCATTTGATTTTTAATTTATTTTATTATTTGATTATATTTTCACAAAATTATAAAGACAATTTTTCCAAGTTTTTTCAAGACATCACCTGGGCTAGTGGTGATTGTATGTTCTGAAAAGCAAAACCCCAGGTTTCCTTCGGCCAAAGGGGAAACCAGTAAAGCAAAAGTGTCTCCATGGCACCATCTCTCTTTTCAGTTCTCCACCTGGGAATGATTTCTTGGGCCCAGTGGTCCATGGAGAAGCACGCAGGCATCATGCAGACAGGACCTGGGGTTGTGATCAACAGCTTCAGCTGTGACTTTGTGTAAACCAGGAGCATAATAAGAGTGAACCAACACGGGCAGTGTAGCATCAAGAAACAGTTAGATTCATTCTTTGAGGTTTACAGAAGACTCTAAGCAGCTTCCAGCCTCTTCTTTTCTCTTTCTTCAACCTACCTACCTGCTGGATCAGACCTACTCTACAGATACACTCTATGTTCTTTTAAGACAGTATTAACAGCAGCTAGGTAATTTCTTTTATTTCAGACACTTCATTTTGACAAAGTTGAAGACATTCATTCAAGATTTCAGACTCTGACGATGGATATAAACAGAAGCAATGCTCCCTATCTCTTACGGCTTGCCAGTCGGCTTTTTGGAGAGAAGTCCTACAGCTTTTTGCCGGTATGCTGGTGCACAACATGAACCTGATGGGAAAATGCAACTGTTTGAGTATTTGTAAAGTAGAACTATTTTCAGGCATATTTCTAAATGTTACTGGGCAGCTGACAAAAGTATTGCTGCTTGCATATGCATTTTCATAGCTGTAGGCATCTGTGCCTCTCATGTAAAGGATGTTACACAGCAAACCCTTTTTATTGCATGTTCATTTCTGCTGCTCTTGGGCTCAGGAGAAAAATCACTTGTGTAGGTTTTTAGTTTACAGTAACTATCATAACATCCTGCTCTGTTGCAACCAGCTTTCTAGGATACAGCCAGTTCTATTTCTATTGCATCAGCTTTTTAGGATTTTCATTGGTCTAGTACCACATTACTTAAATATTTAAGTTATACACCTTTTTATGTGGTAGGGGATGCTCAATATGTCTTAACAACATGCCTCTTCACTAGCGAATTATAACTTTGTGTGCATCTAGGTTGCTATATTAATCCCTCTTCAGCTATTTCAGAGAGGTTTTTTTCTAATTCTAGCTGTGCTTGAGCCTGTTCCAGGAGAATGACAGGTAAATATTGCAACACCTGCAGTAAGAACTCCATCAGCCGTAGATGTGGCTGGTGTACTATGAGGCTTACTCTAAGAGCAGAAAAAACCCTGCCAACCTCAGAACCCCCCCAGGCAGTGCACTGTTAGAGCCCCACCTCAGAGCAGGTGACAATCTGTTTGAGTACACCTTATCTACTTGATGATTCCATGTTTTCTTGTCTGCATGCAGTGAAAGCTATTCTTATCGTTCCAAAATCTAGGATTTCCTGACTAATACACGGAAATTATATGGAGCTGATTTGGCTACGGTTGACTTTCTTCAGGCTTCTGATGAAGCCAGGAAAGAAATTAACCAGTGGGTAGAGGAGAAAACTGAAGGTAAACTACTTTGGTTAATAAAGTAACTGGCAGTGTTTCATACTTCGGGAGCGGGAATAGGCTTTATTCTCTGCTGTCTTTAGAACAGTTTAATTGTGCTCTGAGATATTCATTTGATGTATTGACAAAACCAGAAATTACCTAAGCAAGACATTTGAACAATTCCATAAGTCCCGAGAGTTTTCCTTTTTTGTGTGTTCAGGCTGTGAGTGCAGGAGAGATGCCTAAACATATTTATACTCATGAATTGGTGAAATTTTTTTAGGCAGTCTCAGTACGTATTGTATATATATATATATTTCTAAATTCAGTAATCCTTAATGTGGGTGTTTTCTAGTTCTTGTATGATGAGTCAAATGTGACAGTTTAAGCTAAAAATATTAAGTTTTCATCAAATTACTTATTGAAAAACTGTTTCAAAAGTTAAAAAGTATAGTGAAGTAGAGAGAGGTACTGAAATATATATTATTACAGAATGGACTAGAATTTTGTATTTGTAATATTCCCATGGGATCAGTTTCTTCATATATGCCATGCTTTTTTTATGCCATATAGGTATACCATCAGTTTTTATATACCATGAACCTATTACAAGATTTTGTTGTCCCTTTTTTTTTGTTCTGCTGCCTCTGAAGGTAAAATCCCTGATCTGCTGTCTGAAGGCTCAGTTAATAACTCGACCAGGCTTGTGCTGGTGAACGCTGTTTATTTCAAAGGGAACTGGGCAGAGAAATTTAAAGAAGCTGACACCACTGACATGCCTTTTCAGTTAAGTAAGGTAATACAGATATGTCTTCGTAGTGTATATCTAATGGAAATGTCAAATGATAGAGGTGCTAAAGTGAAGCTTTGCTTACAGATAAAATGATTAAGAAATACAAAGTCTGTAGTGGATGTTTTCAGTTCACCTGAAAGAATTTTTTAATGGATTTCAGTGTTTTTCTGTAATCAGCAAGCTGTTTTTTGTCTCACTTACTGGAATAGTGTCAGAGACAGTTCTCACCTATAGATTAGGACCTAGCAGAATTTCTGTCCTCTGACAGTCCAGCAGCTGTGAACTGTGACTGTTTGTGATGGTAGGTAAGCCGTACTAAAATGATAGCATGTTTTGATTAAGCCCCATTTTCTTATTCTATATTCTGGTTACATTAACAGCTTTACAAGATACTGTATACAGTCACCTGCTTTGTGCTGAACAGAGTTGATCTTTGTTTACTTAGCATGGTCATTTTTGTGTCTAGAACAATATAAAGGTCCAGCAACTCACAGAAATTGATTCAGTTCCTGCAAGGTCTGTGCTATAGAACCCAAAGTAGAAGCAAATATAGTACAAACTCATTATATCTTCAGAGCAAACTGTTATTAAACAGGCAGGCAGGAGTCTGACAAAAGCAGTTTTATAATCACCTGATATAATGGCAGAAAAATTTATGCAAAAATGCAGTTTTAACTTACTTGTTTCATATCAGTTCTTTAAATGAGTACTTCCTTAACTGTTACTTTTTTAACCTTTTATCTATCCAGAATGAAAGAAAGACAGTGAAAATGATGTATCAGAAAAATAAATTTAATTTTGGGTACATTCCTGAAGAGAAGATCCGTGTTTTAGAGCTGCCTTACAAGGGAGGAGAACTTAGTATGATCATCCTGTTACCTGATGACATTGAGGATGACTCTACTGGACTGCAGAAGGTGAGCCATCTAAGCTAATGCAGTTGTTCAGTGTTCTTAAGTTCAGCCATCCAAAATTAAAGCCTTAATGAACCCGTGTTCTCAGAGCCCGGTATCTATCAAATGTGTATTTAGGCAACTCTCTACTAGCACAGCAATAAAGAATGTGTCCATGTGCTGCATCAGGAAGAGGAGTTGTGTTCTGATTTCATAGCTTGTGTTCATGTGTCCTCTGGCTTGCTAAGCTGAACCATGATGGAGGTTGAAAACAGAGTTAGCTGTGAAAATAGATGTGCCTTGATTGTTTTTAATGACAGAACTTTTCTTTCATTACCTTTGAAAATCTTTATTTTCTCAGCCATGAAGTAGTGAGACTGTTTTCCATTAAATGACCAGGAACACATCAGCTTCTTTGAGCTCTCTGATTATGATTTTTGTTACTTGTTTTTAATTAGATAATTCCATTTAGTTAGATTCAACAGCAACAATGGCTGTGTTGCTATCAGTGCATCTTTTTCCCTTCTGTATGTTGCAGCAAGAAGCAAATGTCTGCATCACTTTGTAAAGTAAAAACTGCACTTATTCAGCTTAATTTTTATAGTATTTGATCTATATGTAGGTATCAAAGATATGGGTATGGTCATTTTTGGATAGTTGCTTTACCATTGTATAGTGTTCTATAAATAAAGCCTTGTAAATATTACTGAAAATGAAATACTACACTGGTGATATGCAATGATCTCTGTCTTTTAAATTCCAGCTGGAAAAGCAGCTTACCTTAGAGAAGCTCCAGGAATGGACACGTCCAGAGAATCTGTATTCCACTGATGTTAATGTGCATTTGCCAAAGTTTAAGCTGGAAGAAAGCTATGATCTTAAGTCAGATTTAGCTGCTATGGGCTTGTTGGATGTATTTGACAGTGGTAAGGCTGACTTGTCGGGAATGTCAGGGGCACGTGACCTCTTTCTCTCTGAAGTTGTCCACAAGGCTTTTGTAGAAGTGAATGAGGAAGGCACGGAAGCTGCAGCTGCCACTGCTGGCATTGCTATGCTCTGCATGGTTATGGAAGAGGATTTCAATGCCAACCATCCTTTCCTTTTCTTTATTCGCCACAACCCAACACAAACCATACTTTTCTTTGGCAGATATGCTTCTCCATAAAAGAGAACTTAGCATTTGCAGAGTAGCTCCTGCTGTTGTTAATGCAAACTTTGCTCCTGAATGAGTTGGATTTTCATGTAGGAAGTTAATGCTCCTGTCTTGAGTTCCTAGTAACTTTGACTGCAATTCTGCCTTTCCAATTAAAACAATTCCAGAGAAATGTAGGAGTGTAATTTATTTTTCTTTCTTGAGATTGACATAATCTTTAATGAAATGAGGAAAATCTTGACTGTAGACAGAGGAAATCTTTTGAAATTGGAGTAGAAACAGAAATACTCTTGGAAGAAATGTGTGCCTCCTAAAGTGCAGGAAAACCCTGTGTGCATCCTCACATGGGTTTTTCTGTGTCAACAGCCCCCTGTTGTAATAACCAGTCACTCCTTAATAATCCAGTCACTCCTTATGCACATATACTAGGATGTTCTTGCAAAGCTATTCCTCCCCTAAAGTTTTGCTTTATGAAAATACTGTAATAAAATACTTCTAGGCACCAAAGAGCATATTGTGAACAGCTGAGTTTACCCAGTTCTGTCGCGAAATAGAAGGTCAGATAACATTTGTTTATAGTCATCTATTAATAGAAAAAGGATTAAGCTATTTAAACAAAAGTAACCCCTTCCAGTCATTAGCCAGAAAACTTCCAACAGAGCTTTTGAATAAGGAGGATTTTTCAAATTTACAGGTTGGTGCCATTTTAGTTATTGAAAACGTGAAAATGTGCCAGGGATTAGACGTTTTAGGTGCCTTTTTGCAAGTTCAGAAGCTGTCAATATGACATTAGATTCTGGCCAGAACCCGTATCATCCTCAAAAGATACTTTACCTCCCCAGAGGATAATCTGCAAGAAATATCTGATGTGTGTCTTTATGTACAAGGATTCTACATTTGCTGACTTCCACTACCTCTTTATACACAAGCCTCTTGTACTGTACCACAGCCTTGTGCCTTTGAGCCAATATAATTACATACTGTAGTGTTCTGTGTTTATTTCTGGAGCTTATTTGCTTCTATCGTGTTTATCTTGGGTACTGTAACATTTACCTGTACAACCTCAGCTCTGAGTAGAGCACAATAATTTCTGTAACTTCAAACTGTATATTAATTTTTTCTTCAAGCAACAAATAAAAGTCATTTCCTTAAACTTGTGTTCAAAATGGAAACTTCTGTGTGCAATTTAGTATTTCAGAGTACAGAAATAACTGTCTACCTGAAGGCTAGTTCCAGAGAAAATCACTGGTGCAGCAGCTGTGGCCAACTGTGTGAAGTCCTTGGCCTGTTCAGAGTACGTGAAAATACCAAAAAACAGTCAGTAGAAGAGGTGATTGCATGAACCATTAGTTTCCTCTGGAAGTGTAACTTTAGCTGCTTATCCCACAGGGAACAGGGAGAGAGTCCCCATCAGTATGAAATGGCACAAACACTTGGTGTGCGCAATATCCCGGTAGCAAAGGCTCTGGTAGGTTTGTGCAGTTGCAAATGTGACCCTTTCTGAGCTGAATGCTTTGAAAACCCAACACTTTGAAAAGCAATAAATGAGGCAAATACTAGCACAAAACCCATGTAAAATTTTGGAACAGTTGGACGTTGCGTTAGTTCTGGGTTTCTCCGCCTTCGTCTTCAGTTTTTTAGCAAATAAAACTGCTGCTGCCATAAATGGGTTTTGCCCAAGGAATGCTCAAAAACTCCATTGTAATTACATCCTTATCTTTATTTGCTTAAACTCAGTCAATGCATGCAAGATATATGATGCCTGCAGGCTTTTAGGGCAGCAATTACCAGATCAGAAGAAAGATAAAACCTTGCATAATTGTACAAATTAGCGTAGCTTTATGAGTAGACTGATGTCTGGATTTATTGCTTTGGTCTCAGTTTTATCTATTACAGAGATAAATTTGGTTTTCTAGACTACGTGCAGAAAATAAAATCCAGCAATAAGAATCTCAATAAAATCAGCTTCACATTCAAGCATTTACAAAAGCCCAGCCAGTCCTCCCCTCCCATAATTCATGTCTCACAATAAGGTGGTTGTGTTTTTCCTTAACACTCTTTTTTTCCTGTGCTCCTGTCAGAGCTGACAAGGGCTGACTCCTATAGAGAAAACTGGCATGCCAACTTTATTATCATTTCACACCCTACTTCAACTAGCTCTTGAGAAGGATTTTGTTTCTAGAACTACTGGATGAACACAGGTCTCACTAAGTTCAAAGCATGGTAATCTTCAGTATGAGATTATTTAACTGAGGAAAAAGGTAGAAAATGTAATTTTAATGAGTTAAAGGGACTATCACATCAGAAGTCTCAATATAAAACCAGGAGCTTAGCCTTAGTCTTAGCTAAGTAGCAGTCATAAATCCACACCCACAGTATAAAAAGATACGTTACACATATATTTGGTTTATATTAACCTGGGGGGCTGCAACATTAAAAACTTAGCTCTCTGCAGTTAAATTGCCTAGGAGGGGACCAGTAAGTACTTGAACATGAACTTCCCTGTCCAAAACCAATTTGCAACTGGCTGCTGTTTTGAAAAGACAACATGGGAGTTTCTTTGAGTGGAAGAGACGATTACAGCAGCTGGACTTCAGTCTCCATTTTGGCCTTTCCTAAGAAGATCAGGCTTTATAACATTCCAAAACTCTGAGCAATATTTGCTGGCTGTGCTATGATGAGTAAGCCAGACTTTGTACTATTGCTTACAGAGACTCTTTAGGAAAGCCCTTTGATTTCAGTAATTTAAAAAGAAAAACCACCCACCCCCACCACCATTTGGCTGCTTTTTGTGATTCATACAGTTTAAGTTGCTCATTCTAGAAAGTAAATACCATAATGTGGATAAGAAGGAGAATTATCTCTGGGTTTTACATCACCTTATACTTGAGATAAGTTTACACAAATGAGTTAAGACTTTCACTGTTAAATGTTTGCATGTATCTATATATGACCAAAATCCTGGTAAAAAAACTGATAAACCTGATCAAGTGTTAGAGATGGAAGTTTTTCTTGATTTTTTTTTTTTTGTGTGTGGTTCATTAGACCAGTGCAGTTCAGTTGAACCTCTGAGACAAAAGGGTGCAATTAAAATCACAATCTGGCTTTTGTTCTTCTTTTTTTTTTTTTTTCTAACTGTAATGAACGTCTAGTTCTATCATGTCATCTTATGGTGCCAGCTGAATGCATATTCTTATCTATATTCATTAAGTGGCCTATGCAAACCCTGACCACTTAGTAACAATGAAAGATAAAAACCACAGGCAAAATCCTGGAGAGTGAGCGCAGCCTTTCTGGAAACATGTTGAACATGTGCGGTGGCCAGAAAATGTTGTATCTTCAGGATAAACAGAACTTCAAACAACCAGCTTGTATAAACACTTTTTAAGTCATTTCATGGCAAATGATAGACAGTCATTTTGGCCAAGAACATTTCTCTCAACACAAGAGAAAACACAGAAAAGGGAGAAAATGCAGTCCAGAGATTAACTGAGGGTTTAAACTCTTTGCGCATGGAAAACAGGACAAGAAGACTAAAGTACAAGTAATGATTTAGCATAAATATTTAGTATAAAAGTCTGGACAACTCCTTAGCAGCTGTATGATCCAACTTTTTTCCATGAGATTCAAACAAGCTAAATAGGAGAAACAATATTCCTTAGATGATTTTCTAAAAAATCTGCAATGGAACTAATTGGGGGAATTGTTTAATTGATATTTCTGGTCTGGCTATCCATGTCATTGACATTGGCATGTTACTATTGGGAGAAATGACTTACAGCAAGCCAAGTTGTTTCTCGTGTGTACTGAATTTCCCAACACAGGCTATGGCACGGCCTTTCTCATGGCCTGCATTATTTTTTACTGGGGCAACATATATGTGAGAAAAAGAGATCATGGTATGGTGGACTTTGATGATGCTTCTTATAGTGGAAGCAACTGTTACCTGATGGGATCCAAATCTCATCCCAAATTTTTGAGTGACACTGCAATATTTGGTATTTTCTTAAAGCTCTACACTCTGAAGATAAATAAATACACCACCATACCACCGTTCTTACCCATTCTTGCCCTTCAATGGGCTTCAAAAGGTAAGCCCCAGATACTCAAAACCCAGAAAATGACAAAATGTGCTTCAAGATTTTTTAATTTTATTCTTTCTTCTTGCGCTTTTGAAGCAGTTTCACAAGGAGATTGGGTTCTGCTTGTTGAAAGCAGCATTGCCAGTCCTATGTGAACACTGCATACATCATTCTGAGAAGAAATAGATGGGTTTGCCTTGGGTCTGTTTTGGAGGGACAGGAAATGGTGCAGGTTGAAGTGTCCATTTGTGAGTGCATCTGATCCTTTTTAATGGAGCATGGAGTTCTTCAAACAGTGGAGATGACCCTCTTTAGAGGGAATATAAAGATGCACATCAGTGGCAGGGAGAGAGCAGGAAGCAGCCACTCTGTTTCCAGTGTAGCACCTTGCTAATTAGAATAGGGAGGAAGTGAAAATGTAAATAATACTTTCCTTGGAAAGTGGCCATGAGGCACGACAGCTTTGAAACTTAAACTTGTTGTTGCCAACATTTTATAGCCCATTAGACGTCACTATCTGATGGATATGACCTGAGGGGCATGACCTTTTTGCCTTCACCGGAGGCTGAGGAAGGAAGAACCCTCTGAAACCTTTTGCCAACCTGTGCTGCCCCCTGAAGGCAAGCACACGATGCTCAAATTTACTCCAGCACTGAAGGAGACCGCACCTTGCCTTACTGCTCCGTGTGCATTTCAGAGGACCAGCCGGGTAAAAATACTCATCTAAGTATTACCCCATTAATTTAAGCAACAAGAAAGTTCCACCCAAACTACAACAAAGTGAAAGAAAATCATGCAAACTTACATAAATGAAGCTTGTCAAAAGACTTGCCTGTCTTTAGGAACAGAGTTTGCTCAAAGCATTCAAAAACTATACTTATTTGCGTAAGGAGAACACAAGAAAGTTAAAAGAATCTGACTCAAACCCTTTAACAGCATACAGTCCTGCAACAGATTTAATTTCTGAAATATTTGTTACACCACGATCTTTGGCTTAAGTCCTACATTATTGTCATGCAGAACTTCATATGAAGGGAGTTTCACAACAAAATTCATCTCCGATACAAATCACAAAGTTTTGCAGTTGTATATTGAAAACTTTTGATCAAGGCCAAGGGCCAGCAATCTGTCTTGAGACGTAAGAGGAGGAAGCTGAATAAAGCTGGCTTCTGGACTTGGCACTGCATCCTCAGGCCACAGACCTCCTGGATTGCTAAAGTTGCTCTGAATGAGCTCCAGATGTGTGGCTGTGGCAATCCCTCTGATCGAAGTTCCACACAGCACCAAATACCTCTGACCCACCTGCAATTTGTATATTCCAGGCAGCTGATCTGCAGGTGGCTGGGTGGTATCACAGCTGGAGAGACGTGCAAAAAGCTCGGTATGGCTCCAGTGCAAACCAGCTTTCCTTCATCAAAGAATGAAACATTTATTTACAAATTGAATTGGGTAAATGAAATTTTTAAAAACTGTTAAATGCAGCACTGTAAACGTGAAATGAAGCACCAGTCATTGTTCAGCAAATGTAACACATCCTAAAAAGCCAAATGATTCAGTAATATTATAAAAAAATCTATGGTACATAGTCCTCCTGGAGAAGAGTTAGTAACTTCTGACAACTCTCAAGGAGGTCACCTTTCAGTAGGGATGTGGCATTTGTAGCTGAACAGCAAAAGATCAGAATCTGTACATAAAGCACTGTAAATTTTGACCTTACTACATTTCACAAACTAAGCAGGATCAGGACAGGAATACTTTAAGTCCACCAGTACCCAGCACAGTAACAAAGAGTCAGTAACAAAGGTATGCAGGGCAGGTAGCAAGCAAACCCTGAGTAGTTACCAAGCAAATCCAGGTGCAATTACGCAGCACTATGGTGATGGTGGTAATTTTTAACCCAGATGTACATCCTCATCACTGGGGGCCAGTTTACTCCACAGTACTTTAACAAGTGTGACAGTTGCCCCAGTGGCTGCTCAGCATTTCAGTAATTAAAATCTTTGCTAACGTTAATTCTAACAAAACACGATCCTTCTCTCCTACCCAACTGTAAGTCAGCACAGTCATATGTGGTTTTAGCTCTTTCCGGCTTTTCAGCACACTGAGCTGCACAATGAGCAGCACATTTTTCAGCACACTGCACACCTAAGGAGGATTGAGGAGAAGAAAAATAATCAGCACTTAAATGAAAGAATGTTGTTGACATCAGTAATGACATTACTGAAATGTTCAGTCAACAGCAATCTTGGATGTTATGTTTTTAGTAGGAAGAACTCAAACTCTGTATCATAACAGCACTAAGTCAATTTGTGTCTCTCAGCTTTCCAGTTTAAAGCTAATGAAATTCTTGATGCACAACTGGAAACAGACAAACCTGTTTCACTACCAGGAATCTCCTTTAAAAAATCACATCCCAAAATGTCATCATACAATTAAAATTTTAAAAGTGATAAAACTTTGAAAAGTAACATCATTTGGCTATTTTTATGACTATTCTACTTACAAAATGAATTAAACTCGCTCTGCAAAGTAGGGATAATAAAATTAAAGGGATATCAAACTTTCAATACTACACTGCTGTCACAAGAGTATTTAAACAAACACATAGACACTGTTTTTAACAGCTTTATTGGTTTAATAACTGTTGTACAAAATTTGTCTCTGGAATATCATAAGAGGAAGAATTACTCTGCAATTATATTTTGTTTACAGTATTTTAGCAAAGGGGGTACAATTCACTATTTTTCTGGAAAATAAACATTCTCAAAATCTGAAATCGATACTGATTTTAAAAAGCAGCACAGTAATATTCCTTGTCTCACAGCAAGAGCCAGAAATACAAGTCTCTCATTTTTTCTTCATGTGAACCACAGAGTGACAGCACTATAAGGTTAAAGGTTATGTTTGCATTTCTACATTGCCTAACTGCAATTCTTTACAAAATACCTTCAGAGTAACAGCAGTAAAACCAGAAGGATAAAAATGTATCTGAAAGGCTCAGTGGCTTAATCCTTTCAACCACAGTAACAGATGGCTGACACTGTAAGGGGAATTTCTCTCCCAGTAGAAATGTATGAGTCATAGAATCAAAACCCATTCCAAGCACAGCCATCATGTTTTTTGTTCCTTGAAGAAGTCTGTTCCTTTCAACTCTTCTGGCAGATAGTCCTGCTCTACAGGTTCCTTGTACATGGGGTTATATTTGTAGCCTTTGCCATAGCCCAGGTTCTTCATGAGCCTTGTTGGGGCATTTCTCAGGTGCAGTGGAACAGGTGGCAGAGGTCCTTTGTGCATCCTCAGACATTCTTTGACATTGCCATATGCCCTGTACACCTCTATAGACTTTGGTGCTCTGGCAAAGTACACTACACACTGTGCTAGAATCACCTGGAAACAAGAAAATGGAAAATATTAAATCAATTCTTTTAGGCTCTTCGGGAAAAGGTCTGCTATTTGGGTTGTTTGTATAGCATGGCACGGGTTATGTTTTTAAACTGACCTCTGCCTGCTATCATAATATGAATACTATTATTTAACAACAACACAGCTTCCTGATTTTCACTACTAGAAAATAATAGCTACTTTGGAATATTTTACTTAAAAGAAAGAGAAAAAAATGGACAGAGCAAAATGATATAAGTTCCCATATCATATTTTGACAATAAATACACAGTGAAATAAAGTGAACTTTATTTTAAACTACAACATATACTTTAAGAGCTACAATGTTCTCCTGTCAAAGAAGGGGCATGCTGAATGAACAAGTGACTTAGTTTTGCCTTGTCCTTGCAATTGTTACATTTTATAGTTACAGATAGGTTTTACAGTTTGCAGTATTTTCAAATCAGTGAATTAATGAAGCCTTTACCTCACATTCTGGCATTCCAATAAAGTGACAGCCTTGATAAGCAGCAACTGCTTGTGTTAAAGCCAGAGGATCTGCCAGTCCTACAAAAAGGGATCAGATTAAAGCAGGCATTAAAGCATTAAAGCAGTTTATGTCTCTCTTTTTTTTTTTTTTATATTTCTTCTACAGGGAGATATCCATGCAAATTTCAAAGTTGCTTTCTCAGCTGCTGGAATTTCTGGTACAGTATCATACCAGACATAAGATATACTCCCTCCATCCACAAGTCTTCCCTCTTCTGTCCCCCCTCAAAAAAGAAAGGTCCAAGTCATGGGTACAATTTACAGGTTGAATCTGCTGCCACACAGTGGCCTGAGAGCAGTAGCTGACCAGATATGATTCTCTTACCTTTCAGAACTGATAAAGAAATGGGAAAATACTGCTATATAGACATAGTTTCCCCAGATCTCCTAACTCTTCCCCCATCACACATGTGCTGAAAGTGTTACTGCACCTTCTACTTTGGACAAGCCAAGCAAGATGCCTTACAACTAGGGAGCCAGCTATCAAATCTGAGGTTTGTAAGTCAGGGTAGGCATTCACTTGCCAAACTCATGAAAAGACTCCCTGAAATACACTCTCTGTGGCACAAGGATATTGGAGATCTACAACCACCAGTGTTTAAAAGAATCTATATTAATACACTGCCAAACCTGACCTCAAAAACATCTGTTTCTCCTGCAGCAGGTAATCATCACAATGACACCACATGTAGGTCTCTGCCTGCATATACAAAGCTTTTTGTTGAATGTGGGGCATATATTTTGTACCTATTTTGCACATAGCAGTTTGGGGTTTTTTTTTTCTCAAAAACCAATTTTTAAAAACCAGAAGCTTGGCAGATCTTCATTCAACATAATATTCCAACATGAAGTACTGCAAATACTGACCTATGTCTTCACTTGCAAACCTCACCAGCCTCCTCGCCACATAAAGCGGATCCTCACCACCTTCAAGCATTCGAGCAAGCCAGTAAAGGGAAGCATTTTCATCTGAGCCTCTCATAGACTTGTGCAGGGCAGAGATGCAATTGTAATGTTCTTCTCCTATTTAGAATGGGGGAGAAGTGACACACAATGCTGTTAGGAGGAAATTACATGAAATGCATTTAAGGGAACAGAATACATTTTACTAGATCAGTAAACCTAATCTTTTCAAGTTCTAAACTTTTTCAAGCTCTTTTTATGTATATGTAGTTAATCTTCATTAATGTTTTCAATGCCTTCATGGTTTGCCACATGAATCGTTCCACTAACTACATAAGCAAAACAGCAACTGTAAACAAAACAAAGGTGGTTTTTTTTAAACATTACAAGGCAAACAATTTGGTTTTTATACCCTCATGACCTTTCCTTCAAAAAAAAAAAAAAACCAACTCAGATTATTTTAATCAGTTAGGAAGAAGACTCCATTTAAATAGCTGCTACTTGCCAAAGAGTAAAATATGAGCACATACAAATGACAGAACTTGAAAATAAAGTGTGAAGTAAATCAAACAAGAGCTTGATGTATTATATGAGGAATAGGTTGGGGGGAAATGAAACGTTGTTGTGGATACACAATGATGGAACATTACACAATTTGGAGAAGAAAGAATTGTAGCGTACAACCCTGGCAAACCCCTAAGAAATCCTGAGTTCAGTTGTGGACACCTGCACTACTGGAAGGGTCCTGAAAACTGAAAGCAGATGAAAGAAAAAAAGAAACTACACAAACAATACCTGAAATGCAAGACTGCTAAGTAAGAAGTGAGAAGACTGAATGAATTACAGGGATTTTTTTTAATATTAAAGTTTAATATATGATTAGATATGGACTCCAAGGAGAAACGAAGCTATTATGCAGATCTTTTAAGGATATACTTAAAACCAGAGGTTCAATATTACAAACACTTAAAAAGAACCCTCCTGATTACAATTTTTCTCTGTGCGGCTGGTTTTGATTCTTATGCATTTCTTTTAATCAAACTTGCAAGAGTATTTTGGCACAATATTGTTGTTCAACTTTCCATGTAATCTGCCCTTCTTGCTTTTTAAAGTGCCTGGCATTCCTTGGCTCACAGCTAAGCATGTATTATAAAGGCAAACTGGCTGCATGCACAGCCATCTGTTAATATTTCTCCTTTTCCTCAGGCTAAAAAGATTTACAGCCTGAGAGATATATCAGAACACACCACAATCACTTGTAGGCCCTGCAAAACAAAAGGCTGCATGTATGAGTTTGAAAACCAAAATCCTCACAATGCTCCTTTCATAGCCAGCAAGGTCAGGAACCGGGTCCATCTTCCTTCCATCTCTGCTCATGCTGGAGTGTGGTTCTGTGGGGAATTCAACACACGCGATGCCGGTGAGCACAGGCCCACAGACAGCTATTTTTGCTAGGACTCCACACAAAGAGCCCTGTGGTATGCAGCCATTACTGCTGCCAACACAAACAGCATGCCCATGCTCCATCATGACACTTGAGTTTGTAGCAATAAACCCAAGCAGCTGAACTCGCATCGTCCCCTTGAAAGAGGCGTCTCTTGGTCTCTTAAAAGTAAGGAAGGCGGTTTTTAAATATCTCCAGAGGTTGCACTTGCCCGGATTCTTCTGCTGGAGTGCTTTCTGTATGCTGTTTGGGCTACTGTAAAGTGTCATATTTGGGGACACCAGCTGGAGAGGCAGAAGGAATGCAGTGGATAGGCTGGGGCTAGATATATATATACCTGCAGGCAGCTTCAGATTCTGCAGGGTGAGAAAGAGAACAGGTTTCTTCTCCCTTTGTCTCCTTCCTCACAAAGTTAATGTTGGTGACTGAGCCATTAACATAATGACAGTACTTATACACAAAGACTTGGGACTTCTTCAGAAAAACTGCATTAAATGCAGTTTCAATTAAAGACAAAATACAGTGACACACTGGACAGAAGTGTTACGTTTCCATTTAACAAAATACAGTTTATAGATATCTTATTTGAGATACCAGAAGCAGCTTAAAAAAAATCAGAACTTGTTGCAGACCTTTATTTATTAGGTCTGTCTCTAAGTCTGGTTAGCCAACATATAGATTTTGGCCTTATCAATTCAGCTGAGAGACAGACACTTAATAGCTTATCTATCACCGCTGTTCTGCATCCCAGATGCCTCTCGAAATCAAACCTATAAAGAGTTTTTGGAATCAAAGTGCATTTGCTGTATGCAGTTCCCACAAAGGCAAATACCTTTCCGAAACAAGATACTACACAAGAGGCTTTGTGGAGGTGAGGACTTTCTAGTGTCCAACGTATACAGCCACGTAAATCTTGTTGATATATGCCCACAAATTGTTTTATGTGCTCATGAAGAGTTTTCAGGCTAATTTAAGATGCCAATTTATCTAGAGTGTTATTGGTAGATGACAGGGAAAAGGTCTCATTCACTGACCATAATTAATATTTGGAGTTTTTAAGCTGTTCCTTTTTAGTAAGGCAGTGGGCAAAAGTAAAATCACGGTCCCCATCTCACATTGTTTTCTATCTTTGCTACTCATTAATAAAGGATAGAAGAAAGTCTTGAAAGTATGACTAGAGCAACAGCACAGATAAACAGACTTCTCGTTCTGGTCCAGCAGAACAAAATTAAGCTGGAAAAAAAGATAGC
The DNA here is from genome assembly GCA_035041135.1 of Platyrinchus mystaceus. Classification (NCBI taxonomy): domain Eukaryota; kingdom Metazoa; phylum Chordata; class Aves; order Passeriformes; family Tyrannidae; genus Platyrinchus; species Platyrinchus mystaceus. The sequence goes on along the minus strand of JAWWLV010000088.1, from coordinate 68,953,282 downwards.
TGCTGGCAGTGAACTTTGATTAAAGTTGTTTCTTTGTCCATCCAGCTAAAATGCATGTCTTTACATGTCTGCACACATATCAGGCAACCTGCTACTGTGACAATATCTGTGCCAGGCTCTTGGTCATGTGTACAGTCAAGAAAAACTGGATTTTCATTGCTTTTACCACTCCGAAAATCTCTGACCAAAAAACCCCACAATAACCCACAACAACGATTTCTGTAACAGAGAAGGGCCTGACACAGGCTACCTAGATTGGATGCAAGCCTCAGGAAGATGCACTCTGTGCCATCTCTAACAGAGCAAGAAGGTGTAGGAGGGCTGGAAGCAACGGACACAGCCAAGAGTTCTGTGTGACAGTGGCCACAAGGCGACAGCAAACACACGAGGGACCTACACGGCACAAGAGACTCACACTGACAAACTGGTCAGATTTTCCACTTCCTTCCAATCATGACCTCTTCCTGCCACAGACCCCATAAAATTTTTCATCTCCCTCCCCCTGCCTACCCTGAACTTCTCAGCTGCCATTCTATCAGTATGTGCCCAGCTGCCTTGCTCCTGACAGTGAGTCATCATTATTTCTTAGAAAGGCTGTAAGCAGGCGTATGTTACAACCAACCTCAAGAAACCTCTTATCACAGTTTTTGAACAGTGGCAGTTAATTAAGCATATCAGATACAGTGGAAAAAAAAATAATTATCAATCAGTTCTTCAAATACTGCTTTGCATAATCACTTGATACTATCCTGGATGGTCATTTAAGTATTGCTGAAGAACTACATATAATTCAAGGGGATTCATCTAATCTCTAATACTCACTGATTTTTAACCCACTCACAAAAAATGGCATAGTGGCCAGCTACTGTGATGCCTAAGATTGCCAAGTCATAAATTTAACAAGAGTGGTTATCACATTAGGAAGCCTTAAATGTAATTAGATTTACATGACCTGCCCTAAGCAAGCTACAAAATTCATTACCTTAAAAAGCAACTCTAAAAATAAAGCTAACTGCTCAGGTTTTGACGTAACATATTGCTGTGAATGTGAGCACTTCCATGACTTTCAAAGGAGTAGAAGTGCAATGGAAGATATCCAACCCTCCAAGAAAAATGTTCTCATCAAATTCTTCTCCTTCTTTAGCCTGCAATCCTCGTAGAAGACAATATTCTAATAACCTTAAATAACAAATAATTTCACCATGCAACTGTTTTCAGGGCAGCAAATGTGTCTTTCAGCTAACCTACACTTCCTAAGTGCTAAGAGGGAACCCTGTTTAGAAGGAATTTCTGGCTGAACCGCATTGTACAGCAAAACTAGTTTCTAGGACAAACCACTGTTTCACTGGAGCACCTGGTATGAAAAAGGGAGAAGAAAAAGAAATTACAGAGACTATCACCTCTGGAGAACACTGCCTCTCAGAAGCCGGATCAGGTACTCACCTGCTCGGTCATATAGGATGTGGGATCGCTGGAGCCCTTCCTTTACGTGCTCTTCGGTTATCAGAATGCCATCTGCAGAACCACCTTTGGCAATATTCAAAGGAGTGGTCTTCCCTGCTGCTAATCTGGCCTGAACTGCTAGCTGGAGTCCATTCAGTCCAGTCCTTGCATCACCATCGCAAAGGTAGGCGAGTGTGTTTAGAGCTTTGGCCTCTATGAACACCGGGAATCTGCAACAGAATAACCACACACCATGAGCCCCCATCACACATCTATTTAACCCCCTTATTTTTCCTCACCTCATTAAACTCAATGGAAACTACGGTTAGGTTTTTGCCAGAACAAAATTCTGACAAAGCCAGTTGAACTTTACACAAGGTTTTACTCCATCACCATTTCAAATTCCTTGTTGGAAGAACAATGATAAGGTAGAAAGCTATCCAAATGCAGGTGGGAGAATATTGTGAGTTATAAAGTAATTAGCGTAAAGTTTTGAACTAACTACCAACATCAAGAGTTGCTGTTTTCTTTAAAAAGCAACAACTGGAAGGATTGTTTACATTGTAAATTATATGCATCCTACTTTTTTTGTATGGTATAACAGCTTTAGTCAGGGGGGTACAAAAAAAAATCTTGCTATAAAGAAATGGCATCCCAATACATGCATGTAATTCTTCTTGCTACCTACTACTCTAAGTGTGCCAGGACTATACAAATACATGAAAAAGGCCAAATTCCAGTGAATTCACAGTCTAAATGAACAACATGGGAAGAGCTGAGAAATGGAGAAGCAGGTGAAGGATCTCCTGAGACCTCACAGTGGGTCTATGAAAAATCTGGAAGAACAACAAAGTCCTCAAACTTTATCTCTAGGTTTTCATCTACCAGGCTGCAGTCCCCATTGCTGGGGCACATACAAACCAGCTCACCTCTGCACACGTCACAGACATACTGTTGAGGATTTATCCCTCAAACTTTTAGTTAGGTAGACAAGGTAACACCTATGATGTTTGCCAGGCAGAGGATATAACTGACTTGATTTGAAAGCAGTAGCTAATGCAGTCCCTAACTGAGCCATTTCTACTAACTGGACTGTAAATCAAGAGTGACATGTATCAGCAGGGATTAGCACACAGAGCTTGGTGTGAGAGGCACTTTCTTAAGAAGCTCCTGTGTGTCAAATAATTAGGGATTCACAACAGCCTTGCACTTCATTCACCAAAAAGATATATTGCTGTTATTACCAGTGTTGTACAAAAAGGCAACCCCAAGGGTCACAGGAACATGTACCCACTGATCTTCATTACTTGACTCCTTCCCTACAAACCCACTTTGCACTTGTCACACAAAAGAAAAGGACTGTAGGTCCTGGAAAAACTTCAACAGTTAGTATTTGAGTCCTCTAATGGCAAAACATAAGAGGGAAAAGTTAGTAGAGCTGCAATCTTAATCCACCCCACTGCAAGTGAAGGCCAACAGGCAAAATCAATGCTGCAGAAAGTAGGCAGCAGGAATCACACCCTGTGGGAAAAATAAATCTATATACACATATCTCGTCATACCTTTTTTCCATCTTCTTATTTCTTCTGTATTTGATAAAGCTAGGAGAAAAATTTAACACACATACAGTGGCACTTATGCCAGGTGTTACAAACACCACCTCTGTGTTTGAATGAGGAAGCAGAAGAATACAACAGCACGGGGACTTAGTCAATTATCTCGGGCATCAAATTCCTTGAAAATCAGGGAGCAACATTCATGCCTCAGCACTACAGACAGGCACGAGATTTTTCATATGTATTGAAAAAAGCCAGCAAGGAAAGCAAAATCTATTTTTAAAAAAACAGCAGGCACTACACACAGACATCCTACTGCTATTACCTCCATCAACAGGGAACAACACCAAATATACAGCACACTGAGCAAACACTCTGGATACACCAGCAGGGCATACTGAAGAGAAGGTTTCACCTGCAAGGACTAAGTTCTTTGCCTGCTGTTTCCAGAGAAGAACACCATGCGCTTGCGGCCTCCTCAAACTGACACCCACCCCCGGTACAGGCAGTGACTGCCAAGTGGAAGGGAAGTGCTGAAAGCATTAAAAGGCAGGTACTACGCTTGGAAGAAGCTGAGTACAGTCTGTACCAAATGAAGTTGAGGCTTCAGGGCACTTTTGCCATTTATCTGCTAACTAGAAGCTCAGCAAAAAAAGCTGAGTTGTACTCCTGTCTCTTTAATTTCACTCTAGGACTCTTAATTGCCCTGTTGACTCAACACAAGCAATTTATACTACAGAAATTGAAACAAATATTCACAAGAAAGTACGGAAAATCTGGTTACAAGCAAAGGCTTTGTTCACTTCCATGGTGAAATTCACCTCTCACCTCAGCAACTCATTTCCTGCAAGGAAATTGGATGGATGTTCCAATTAAGGAATAATTTTCAAAAGGGTATTGAACACTGAAGACCCAAAGGAATTCCATCGTCAGTGTTGCGATTTACAAGGCAGTGAATTCAAAACGTGCCAGAACTTGTGACACAGCCAGTAACTAGATGAACTGCATGGTGTCTGAGCTTGCCAACAGGAAACTGGGGATCCTTTCATTTCCCTCAGATGTGTGCCTTCTATGCTATCTAACTTCAAAGACATTAATCCACTATCCAATTTACTGCCTGACTTCAATTAGAGGTACCACTCTGAGGGCAGCACTGGAATGATAAAAATAAAAAGCCAAGAAAAGAATTTGATTTCCTCCATCACTGACACAGTTGTAGTGTCAGTGTACACTGTCAGTGTACACCTGGAACAGTTTGTGCTACTATTGAGGCAGCATAAACTTCAGAAAGCACAAGCAAAGGTGCAGCAATATGAAACATCCACAACACTGACTTCTTACTTTTCTTCATCCTGAATGTTTCTTCCTTTCCTGTTACCCCATCTTTCAGTTTGATTTACTGCAGACTTTATAGGCACAGTTTGATGGCAGCAACACTGATGAAAATGTAACAAAAAGAACATCTTATCCTAAAGAAATCCAGTAACTGACATAAAAACTGTCAAAGAAGCCTTATGAGCCATGATGACATAACAAAGATGCCAAAATAGGTAATACCTCCTCCTAGTTCTGTTTCAGCTTTAGAGCAAGAAAAGGCCACAGTGGAACAAAAGAGAAGCCAGATGACCTAATCCTATCAGAAACCTGCAGCAATGGTGGAAGAAAGATAAGAAAAAGCCACAAGAAAATTTAAGAGAACAGATTTGCATAGAGCACATTTTCCTTGTGGAGTGCAGATGATGAAACCCATTGAATCACAGAGTGATGGCTGCATTCTTTTTGAGCACAGAAGATGCCTGTAGAGACTAAGGGAGATTCACCCCTCACCTTATTCCTCAAGGTAGTAGGAGAGACCACAAAGAATCATCCTCTTCTTCTAAATCTCATTTAGGTAAGCTGTCATGTCAGACAAGTGATGTGATACTAAAACTATCTGAAAAACTGAGGCCAAGCAGCACATTCAGTACTTCATACTGTGGCTTCATGCTGTGGCTTGGAAAAAGTGACTCACATGGGAAATTAAGTCCAAAATTCAATGTACACATATCTTGTGCCTTCTGGATAGCAGCGTTTTCAAAGTGGGCATACCCCATCATTTGGGGATATGCTGCCTTATAGCTCCTTTTCTAACTCTGGAACAAAGGTGAGCACAGTTAACAACCAAATCAATTGTAATTGGTGACTTTAATTTATTCCTCAAGACATCATGAACAGTTACTTGCCTGCATCTAATGACAGTCCTCCTTCATAGAGGCAGGGTGGTCAAAAGGTATGAGACAGCTGCTCCTGCGGAGTAGTAGGTGGAGAGGAAATGAAGTAGCAGAAATGGTATGAACAGTGAAGCAAGAAGATGGAATTAATGAGGCAGCCAAAACCAGAACCACAGTAAGGGACAGTTTGGATTACAAAAAACCCGAAGTCATCAGCAACTCTATGTAGCCACTGTGGACCAGAACCAGATAGCGTCAGAAAAGACAAGAAAGAACTGACACACAACAGCAACAAACTGTACTCAATTCGAAACCCTATTTTTACTTTCAGATGCTTGGCTCCCATGTTAGCCATTGGAGTGTGGCCCTTTCTCTTCATGAAGAGATTACTGAAACTGTGCTAGTCTGACAGTCTGCCTGCCAGACTTCTTTCAGTTTTATGAAGCACTACACTGTCCTGTTTAAATCATCCATAGCTATTGGAAGGTTACAGATACAGAGTCTAGCGAAACCCAAACCCCAAACAACTGCAGCTGAAACTATGCCTTGTACTTTAATCCTGTATAGCAAAGAAAGTCTCTGAACCCTAGTCAGGGTGTAGCCACAACCACAGCTGTGCCATTACATTAAGGCTGACATGCAGTACTCCCTTCTCTTCTAAAATTCACATTGCTACAACATGTAAAAGCTACAAATGACTAAACTATGAGGCAGGGTAACCTAAAATCAAAAAAGGAATACCTTTCCTTACAGCCCTGACCTCAGCATTCAGATTGGCGATTCTTAGTGCTGACATTCTGTGATAAAGTTCAAGCTGATTCCCTCTCACTTATTTCATACAGACTGCCTGCCAATCACCACCATGTCAATGCACTGTAAATTACTAGGAGTGTAGCCAAAAACCAACATGAAGGAAGTGTAAGAGCCTGCATGTGAATACCACAGTACCAAGCACTACTCTTATTTGTCAGCCTTCCATTTCAGAAGGCAGATAACATCCCTTATGGACAAATCTGGACCTTGTTTTTTTCCAAAATTTTCTCAAGTATTTAATGTGACCCTATCCGGCCTGGAGCAGAGAAAAACAAAGTCTCTTAACATCTCACAGCAACAGCCTCCTCTCCTCAAAGGATACCATAAAATATAGCATAGCACAAATCCTGCAACTAAAGAACAGGAGCAGCAGCATCCTCCCTGATCTTATTAATAAAAAAAAATTCCCAGAAAAAAAGCAAACTTTTGTCAGGCACTTTCAAATTAAGTAAGAGGGGATACTCTGTCTGCTACTGAACGGTAACATGATGCTTTTACAACCGGTAACAAGAAGTAACACACATTAGGACATGACAAAGACCCAGTTACAGGCTTCCACAGCAAATCCTCAGCAGCAGAATGGATTTAAATATCCTGTGAGGGTGAGTCAGGAGCTACAGATCCAAGTATAAAATTCCCTCCTAATCCAGACGGTAAGATTATGTTTTGGATGGAGAGAGCCAATGCTTTGAATTCTCTCTCTCCTGTCACCCCCGCCCCTGCCATATGCTGCCACTTCTTTTCTTTACTATCAGAAGTGGCTAGGGTTTCTCTTCCCACCCCCCAACTGCTTCATTCTCTCCCTGGCAGGCAGTCAACTCCTCAGGCTGTGCGTGTTAACACCCTGCAGCCCATAAAGTACTCACTCCGAGCTCTCGCTGCCGCCGCCAGTCGCAGAGCTGCTGTGCTGGTCGCCCTGGCCCAAAACCTGGAGCCCTAAGGACCTGACGGCCCGCATCAGAATCGCCTCCATCGCTTCCACTGACAGCTTCTCCAGGACGATCACCCGGCACCGGCTCAGAAGAGCGGCGTTGACTTGGAACGAAGGGTTTTCTGTGGTCGCTCCTATCAGGGTCACCGTCCCGCACTCGACGTGAGGAAGGAAAGTGTCCTGAGGATGGGAGGGAAGCAGAAAAAGCTGATCTCGATCAATGACAACCTGAAACATCCCAGGTGAGTGGGCTATGGTTTTTTTGCATCTTGTGAGTCTTTGGGTTCCCTGTTGATGTGACAAATAACCACACTGACAAGGCAGTTCATCTGTGTAGATACCTAAATTATTTAATTTCACGCACCCAACATGCTACAGGCTGTTCACCTTAATAACAAATGGCTGGACTGAGAATGACCCTACCCGATGAAAACAGAGTAAAAAAATCTGAAAATTTTTAGTTTCTTTATATGACTTTGGTTTATTGCTTGGCAAAGTAAGAAATCATGAAATTGCCCTATCAAGTATAATGAATAGTGAGGCTATGCTACAAACCAACCTTTGGGGCTACAATTCCCTACATGATTCTATGCGATGGCTCAAAAAACTACAGGAAGACTGCAGTACAGTTCATTATAAGAACTGTAACCTGTAGGGCAGCATTCAAGCTTTCCATGTTACAACTAAAGAAACTTTATAACTAGAAAAGGAAAAAGAAAAAAATACCCCAGTGATGGCTGCAGTAAGGTGTTATCCCAAAGCACCATACCATGCCTTATTTTTTTCTCACAGAAGGGACAACATTAAAATACATCACCTTGGCACATTCACATTCCAGACCTTTTTAGAGGTAATAGAGAATACTAATCTGAGGTGGAGGCTGAAATGAAGATGTGTGCAGCAAACATTACTAACATGACTTTGCAGAAATAAAATTTCAGAAAAATATCATATAAGGACTCGTATGTAAGTCAATCATAACTAAGCCTTTTATTTAAACCTTTGAATCACAATAATTAAACGCTGGTTGGAAGTAAGTTAAGGAATTTAATTTTTATGTTTCTTCCTAATTCACCTATTAAAAACATGAACTTTGAAATCAAAAGCCCAAAGGAAGGTATCACCTTAAGGGAAAGTAGGAAATTTTACAAAAGTGCTGATAAAAGCTTTTTTCAAAAAGCAGTATAGTACAATACCTGCTGAGATTTATTGAAACGATGGATCTCATCAATAAAGAGGATAGTTTTTCTCTTGAAGAGTCTTCTTTCATTCTGGGCTTGGCTGATGACATCTCGAACATCATTTGTCTTGGCACTTGTGGCTGACAGTGTCACAAACCTTGTGCCATTCTTTTTGCTGTTGTTGGCTATGATGTGTGCCAGTGTAGTCTGAAACAGCAACAGGAGAAAGCTTTGTAAAAATCATTCTGGACACAGAAAGTACCCATTTGAAGAAAATATGTAAAGAGCAAACCTATATATTTTGGACACAGGGACAGTGTTGACAGTTTATACAGTAAGCCATTTTAGCTCATGTTATTCTAGCACATGGAAGACTTCTAAACTTCCTGCTAGAGGTAGCTGCCAATTCCTCTGCTGCATTTCTAATGCTTGCACTTTTACGTACCAGACCCAGTCAGTCTCAATACTGAAAAGGCCAGCAATGACAGCTGTCTCCTTTATCATGGAAGAAGAACTCTTTGCCAAATACATATCTGTCACAGAAGACAGGCTGACTGCAATTCACTGTGCAGTAATTCTGTAAAGTATGTTAATAACTAAAGAGCTGGACTATCCCAAGACACCTGCAGCAGAGTTTACAGTGCAACCACATTTCACAGATTCACAGAATATGCTGAGTTGGAAGGGACCCACAAGGATCATCAAGTCCAACCCTTAGCCCTGGACAGGACCAGCCCCAAGAGTCACACCATGTGCCTGAGGGTATCATCCAAAGGCTTCATGAACTCTGGCAGATTTGGTGCTGTGACCAATTCCCTGGGGAGGCTGTTCCAGGGCCCAACCACCCTCTGGGTGAAGAACCTTCTTCTAATATCCAACCTAAACCTCCCCTGACACAACTTCAGGCCATTCCCTTGGGTCCTGTCACTGGTCACCACAGAGAAGAGATCAGTGCCTGCCCCTCCTCTTCCTCTCATGAGGAAGTTGTAGACTGCAATGAGGTCCCCTCAGTCTCCTCCAGGCTGAACAGACCAAGTGACCTCAGTCACTCCTCACACGGCTTCCCCTCAAGGCCCTTCACCATCTTTGTTGCCTTCCTTTGGACATTCTCTAATAGCTTAATATCTTTCTTATATTTTGTAGTCCAAACCTGCAGACAAAAACACAACTGAAAAATAAAAGCCTACAATGTTGTTAATTAAACCCTTTTCTATTTCCAATACAAATGAAAATGAAATTAATCAGACAGCAGTTTCTACCAAATCATGGCAATGTTAGGACCGAAAAATTATACGTATGCTTAAGAAAATGTAACTCTTAAGTCTAAATAGTCAACAGTAATCAAATGCTGGCCCAGGGAAGTAAAAGACAGCTGACTGAACAACTTGTTGGCTGTTTTTAGTGAGCAGCTATGTTGTTTTTCTTTCCTTATAAACAACCTCTTCAAATCAGAATTTATTTATATAGAATTTCACAAAGCCTTCCAAAGCACAGAAGCAACCTCCAGCAACCTCCTAGGTAGATTTATTACACCTGAAAACAACACAGGCATGATTTTCAGACTTTCCTTCACAACCCTTAGTAAAGGTGGGTGTATCTGTCCCAAGCAGAGTGTATCTCTATTTGAAAGTACTGCTAGTGAAAACAGGTGATTCTTCCAACAAGCTCACTCTTCTATTAAAGAAGGAGCCTTCTATTAAAGAAGGAGAATGACGACAGGAGAGCCTCAGAAGATGAGGAGTGGGACAGGTGCTGGCAAAACTACCTCAGAAGATGTTCCAAGTGCTGAGGTTAAAGCAGCAGGTGCTGTCAACCTGATCTTCCTTCAGGGAGACTACAGAAACAACCACTTACCGCTTGGCTACCAGTGGTGTTGCAGCACTGCTCTGTCTCTTTAATGGATCTCCTTGTCTCAGAAATGGCAACCAGCCCAAGATGGAAAAGCAGAGGCTAAGGAGGAGGATGTATCACTATTTATTCTTGCTTTAGTTTTAGTAAGGGCTTCCTGATTGTTTTCAGAAGTGGTGTCATTTCAGGTCCTGATACAAGACTTGTATTCCATGTTAGATCTTCCCTCACTCCCCGGAGCTCAAGCAACCAGCTCCTCCCCAACTTGTATCACTGCAGAAGACAAGACTTGAAAGTGTTTGCAGCAAAGCCTACAGAAATCAGGAAGATCTGGAAAACAAACAAACCAACCAAATATCCTCCCCTCAAAACAAAAGGAAACTATCTTTGAAATTAGGCTACCGAATTAAAACCAAAGTTTGTGTTTCCTTACAAAAGGGCCTCGATTCAGAATGTACCTTCAGAGGATATACCCATGCCTTAAAAATCTCTGAAAGCATGGAAAACCCGCAATACATCAAGGCTGAGGATGAAAAAGGAAAAATGTAACCTCTCCCTTCTCTAAAAGTGGCAGTGGTGAGAGGAGGAATAAAAACGAAAAATAAATCAAGTGGTTATTCTTCTTGTAGCTCCACCTGGACTGGGAGCTCACATTGTACCTTAGCTGTCATTCAGAGAATTTTGTTGTTTACAACAAAAGCTGTGAGGAATTTGTTTTAAACATATGCAGGAGTCCATACTTCTAACACTAGTTTAGGAAAAAGAAATACAAAGAGATTTGTTTGAAAGTTACTATTAGACCAAGAATCTACTTGAAAAATGCTGCACAGCTCTCAGCCAGCATGTACCTCTCCTGCTCTGCCAAGTTTGGGGTCACCAAAGGTTGTAATAAGAATAACATACATTGCCTTTCAAAAGCAGTGTTTGACATGGACAGGCGTGTTCACAGCCTCTTTCTTCTGTTTTGCACAATTAATCAGTCAGCAAGTCTAACTGCCTATCACATACAGAACAAACCTTCCCTGGTCCTCTGAAAGACTATTATTTCCCATGAGCGAAGGTTTTTTACGCTGCTTTTTCTCCCACCATTTCAAGCAAAAGTCAATAACATTCCACACTGTTTTCTCCCTCTGTTACTTCAGGTTACAACCCAAGAGAACACAAAACCTAGTGGAGACCTAACTTAAGCAGGGTTGCTTAAGCACGAAGGCACTAGCACAGAACAACTATAACTCGTATGCTAGACCCGTATTTTCCCCTCACTAAATTCAGAGGCAATGCATTCAAGGGATAAGAAGAAAATTAGAAATCTGATATTGAATAAGGCAGAAGAAAACACACTGAATATCCTTCACCATCTAAAATAATTTTGAAGTTTGATTGTTACATTAGAAAACAAGTCTTTTAAAACAGTAACACTGATGTTGCAATTTAATATGAATTAATAATACATCTCTATCAGAACTGCATAACAAGCAGGAGGAGGAAATGTAAACAAGTTGATAAACCTGCTCTTTTTATTATATAGGTGTTTCTTAATTAGCTTGTGTTCTTTCCTTATGGGGAAGAGCAGAAATATTGTTTCCCACAAATTAAGAATAGGAGTGATCCTGCAAACTAACCTTTTGTTAACTTCACTAAAAATTACACCTTACAAAGCTCACAGTCCTTGCCCCTTCCAGAAATCATTCTCAGTTCTATTACCATACCACACTATCCAAACTCACACCTATCATGCCAAGTTTTATGCTGAAAACTGTGAGACCTTACTGACTTACCTGTTTAGACAAGCTAAAGCAGTGCCATCATAAGGAGCTGTTCTGAAACACAGAAACATATTCACCAAGAAACTCCTGAATCATTACTCACCAATTAGTAACACTTTCAACTTCAGCCTGTGGTCATTTATTTCCAGACCCACTACACACAGAACAAACACTTAACTGCTGAAGCCCTCCTTTACTGTCCTGTACATTGCTTTGTGTCAGCCCAAATAAGAATATCCTCTCCCACAGGCTGCAAACATAAAAAACCCAGCAACCAAACACAAAAATAGCCAAACAAGCTCACTCTAAGCCAACTGCGCTACCAGTTCTCCCAGGCTTTGATACAAGTTACAGGTGAAACAAAAGCAACCCATAAAGCATGCTTGGCTCCACACACCTCTCACTGCCACAGCAGAAAAGTCAATCCGATTTGCTGCTTGGTTAGCTGGCTGTTTGTACTAGGAGACAAGAATTTTCAGAATACCACAAGTTTCCTTGACTGGGCAACTCTCTCTGAGTATTTCCCTGCTCTCTGCACTGTCACTAATCAATGCAGCTTCATACCCGTGGGGGGAAGAAAACAGTAAAACACAAGTACTGATTAAGCCAGCTGTATTGATGCTGATGTTCAATGACTAACATTACCCTCTTAGAAGTAAGGTAGTCTTTTGATTTTTGCACCCCTGTACCAGGCCATTAAAATATGCTCATTTTGTTAGCTCACCAAAGCCCCTTACAGGAATGAAGAGTGATACTGCCTAGCACTCTTCAAAAAGTGGAACAGAAAAAAACTGGAAAGAGATTGGAATATACAGTCAGATCACAGTCAAGAAGTTGACTGTGAAACCTAAGATCATTCCTAACTTTTGTGGAAATCAGGTAGATCTTGTTTAGGGATTTGCCTAAGGTTGTCTGTTTATGGAGACTTCCCTTAATCATTCTTACATTGCATAAATTTAGTGAAACAACCATTGTAATGTCAGGCATAGAAAACACATGATCTCTCAATTACATCTATCCTGTCATCAGCTTTCATGCCAGACAGCTCCTGCAATGTGTGAAGAAATGCTCACAGTTGTTCTGTTCCAACCTCACAGCCCTTTCCATGAGAAGTTGACATTCACAATGCATGTTGCAGGAGCACACTGGGGCAAGAGCTCTCCTTTCAGCTGGATGGGTCCCTCCAATATACACTCTTCGCCCAGAAAGCATGGAAGTTGTATGCTCTGCCAGGTCATGTTTTGGTGACCAAAGCAGATCTGGCAGAGATCGGTACTAGTGTTTAGACTGCAGTGCAGCATGAATTATTCCTGAGCAGGGATAATCTAGCTGGCATGTAAGTCTCCCCAACAAATGACTTTGCTGGTTTGTTCCAAAGCAAACCACAATGTGAATTATGTTTGCGACAGGGATGACAAAACTAGCATCCTGATTTTCTTTGTGGCTGTTTGACCATGATTTTCTGCATATTTTTTCCTCTCCCTTTATTCTGGCCAGGATTTCCATACCTTTGTTTACAAGGTGTTGCCATCAGTGGCCTCTCCTCATCCTGAACCCTCCCTTTGCTAGCAGCAGGGCCATACTGTGATTGAAAAGCAGTCAGGAAAGGCCATACTTTGTTTCACTGCCTTGAGGGAGGCACCAACACTGCCAGCATTCTTCGATGCCAAAAAGGGGAACGATTCCCTGGCATGCAGCTCAGAAAGCTGGGGTCTGTCCTACCCAACACTGCTGAGCTAACCCAAGCTACCACACTGCGTCACAGGAGATAATTCTGGCTGTGTCTAAAGGAAACTGGCAGGATAGCAGATGAACATGGCCTGGGGACACTGTCCATACAGATAAACACAATCAAAAGTAGCAGCAGTTGGCATTTATATAAGGGCAGATGCTATTCTTACCCATCTTGTTTGGTTCCTCACACCCCAAATAGCCCTCTGAGATACTACCGGAGGAGTAAGTGTCACTGAACAAGAGCCACAACATGTGGTTTACAGCACTTCCAGAATCCAAGCCCAACCAAGCATAAACAGATGCAAGGTCATTGCATAATGTTTACTGAAATGGAGCTGTTGCCTCCATTTGCTGTATCCAGATTTGTCTCCTTATATTCCAACTTTTTTATGAATACAGTTGTATTTTCTCTTCCAGCTTTCTCTTCCTAGAGAATTATCCTAAATTATTCCTGATTTAGATTGGCATAAGCAAAAACAAGTGCACTGTATTAGAAGACTTCTCCCAGGCAACTGCAAAGACAAATCCATTTTTCAGAGTTGTTCTAGACTTTTAGTGTATGCTACTGCAAAAGACATCATGCATTTTCAGTTAAAAATTTCATGATAATCAATTGAAAGAACTCATTACTTCAAATGGTTCAAATCAGGCCCCAAGCTGTATGAATAAGAGAAGATGAAATACACTTAAGTAATCAAACAGCCATTTAGGTAACCATTTGAACTAGCAAAACAGAAAGCACTGGAGGGAAGGGATGATAAATATGCAGGGAGCAAAAAAAAGGTCTTATCTTTTGTAGGGAGTGGGTTCATGCCACTTGCTATCAAGTTTTTTCTTGTTAAACAACACACATAAGAGGGAATGTTTACTGTATTTAAATACAGAATGTTCAGGTTTATAAGGTTAAACTGCATCTGTGGCCGCAAAATTATTCAGTGCTCAAGTTACGCTGTGTCCCCTCGCTAACTCTTTACTAAAATTGGTGTCCCAATGGCAGACAAGCAAAAATCTAAATCCCTGCATTAAGGTGCCATAAATCACAGTACAGCTTACTCAGATTACATTAGGATTCATACAGGCTTTAAAAAATTTGCATAGTCAGGATGAACAAGCTAACTGTTCCTAAGTTAATAACCACGGCATCTCTTTGAGGCAGTGTTTCTTCTGGCATGTGTCTGGTCAACTTCTTAAAAGCAGAAAATAGGTTCTCTGTTCAACACTTATGAGTGACAAAAGTACAAAGAAAGAATCAAAGCCTCCTCACCCAGAGCACCTTGGCTTCCTAAGAAATCAGGATGACAAATTCAAAGATCATGCTCCCTTAAAGGAAGAGGACTCAATACAGATGAAAACTCTCAAGAAATGATCACAACAGAAGTACACCAATTTTGTCTTTTCAGTTTTGAGGGTGCTTTCTTGAATATTCAAGTGCAGCTGAGGCCAAAGTTGACTTGGGCAAAGCAGTTACAAAGCATATGTATTTTTACTCCAATACCCAGCTTTACTGTTTTCATGATTAAAATTCTCCAAAAGTACTCTTTACCTATAATGAGAAATACGGCATTTATAGCACTTCAACAGGCAAGATTATGTTCTTCTTGCTTAGAAAAGTCTGTTGAACTACTACCTCTCATGGGGGTCCAAATTGAAAAATAATACATAGATTGATTTGAAATTTGGCCCTGATGATTTATTCCATCTCCAGTTATTTTTTTTTAGTTAGTCCTGCTCTACCCTTGGCAAAAGTATCGGTTAGCATGGCATTTGGCGGTAGAAATGGAAGAAGGCATAGATGGGCTGCAATAACCGGATTCCATGGGTAGCAAGAGCATGAAGAGGTTTAAGAAGTGTATGACCATCTTACACAGCACTTCTGAATTTAGACCAACATATCTAATTCTGCTCCTATTTTAGCTCTTTGATGGGCAGAGGCTTAGCATGTGGCCTTGTTACATATGAAGCTACATAACATGCAATTATTTCTTCTTATTTTTCCTTCTGAAAAAGACTGTACTTGATGGAAGAAGCTTTTGATTATCAGTCCAACCAGGTCCTGAGGTAGTGAGAATACTTCTCCCTCACAGCTTCTTTCAAGATTCAAGCACTACGTTACTTTCTCATTAAATGTTTTCTTAGACATATTATATACATACAACCCAAATAGTAAGTGAATGGGACAGGCAGGCAACCACAGACTTCTTTTCCCATCTTTTGGGGGACTACTTTGCTTGCATGTTAGATCTGTAAGGAGAGGAATTTAATAAAAAATATCCTTAAGAAAAGGATAGAACTTTCAGATATTTGCATATGATTTATGGGGAAGAAGGCCTGAGATGAAACTATACTCTGGCACCATCCTAGAAATACTGATAAGCATGGGTGAAGGAAAAAGTTCAAGTTTTTGCAGTAGGAATTTCTGGTTCAACCAGTAATGGATATTCCATCAGGAGCTAGCTGAAAGCACGTAGACTCAAAACTGCTGAGAAGGAGTAACCTAGAAAGTAGATGAGTTACCCAATAATTAAAGTACTTTGCGAGGGAAAAAGTAACAGATAAATTGTGGAACTGTTCCTTGATGGGTCAAAAGGCACAGAATTGATGCATGTCAGGTGACTGATGAGCAGCAGAATTTAAACTCTGTGAGAGGCAAGCTTACTAAATATAATTCTGCATAAAGCGTATGGGTGAAAAAGACGGGTCATAAAAAAGGAGAGTGAAAGCTGCAATATTACAGGCATAAACCAGATCACCCATTCAAAGACAGTCTTAGTACTGAAACACAACTGTTAAGCTGTCACAAGCTCATGAAAAAGTATGTCCATGGCCAAAACCAGGTGTATTCATCAGATCACAACCTGAAGGCCTCTGAAGTCAGTGCCGGTTTTCAGAGACTGTATGGAGCCTTTGCTGTGCTACCACTGCATTTGTAACAGATTTTTTTTTTCCAGAAGAAATAGAGCTTTGAGAAAGAGCAAGCATGTGCTGTTAACACAAGTAACATGAAACAAAAGGCAAAAGAGTACAAATAAATATAGAAGCAAGCCACTGGATGCATTACTCATTCAGCAAGGATGATTCCTATTTATTAAAGAACTGAATTCCACTTCTGTCTCTGGCCGTCTTACTTCGGTCAATTCACCTCCCCTTTATGGAGTTTTTAGAAACTCAATACTCTTAGAAACAGCCCTTCTTTACCCCATTTCTTCCAAGCTCTTGCTTTCTGCTATTACCTTGTTATTTTTAAGGAAGTGGCAATTATTTAAGTTCACCAGTTGGTTCTTTTCGGATGTATGTTACCTAGTCTAAACAACCTGTTGCATCATTGCTAACATCTATCAACAGTTCTCATACTTGTGCCTTATTAACTGTGATTAACTGGCACTATTATTCAAGTACCATACATATCAAGTCTCCTTTTATTTTCAAGTATGTTGCTGCTCTGTCCTTAACTTTTCTGCTAAGCATTAATTCCTTATTTTTCCTATCCCAGATTTCTCACACATACTCTCCACATAGCCAAGACACCTATCTATATATATAACATGCAAAACTTAATGCTATGCACACATTAGACTGACAGAGATAACTGTCTGTTTTGCTTGCCCTGCCACCCCACCCCACAAATCTGAAATACAAGGAGAAAAATGAAGGTGAGATCTGGAGAGTGGTTTCTCCTGACCACACTTGAGGCATTCCTTTGGTCCTTCCCTCACTAGTGCTGTGTTGTAATTACAGGGCCTCTTGGGATTCACCATGGTCTGCCCCCGGTATCTTAAAGGAGGCAAAACAAGAAGGTGCAGCAGTCAGATCCTGCAAAAACCAGTTTCAGAGTGTTTGAAGGTGGATGAGCACCTGTTCATTAGGCTGCTTCCCTTCCACACCAGAGCTGCCTTCTCTCAGGGGCTGGAATTTCTAGGCTAAAGCAAACCCAGCGCTCGCAAACTGCTGTATTAATCTCTTTGTATCGCACACTGTTTCCTAAACATATTTACAGATTCTGTGTTGTTTCTGTTTTTAAGCTTCTCAGCCATTGACTAAAACACAGCTTACGTTTTAGGAAATGGCTTTGGAGTTTACAAAATAGTAATTATCTTAAACCAAGAGGGGCCAGTGCAACCAAACGTCCAGCTTCAGGGAGTGGGACTGGGGTGGGGGGTGAAGCACTTCTATTTTATTCAGGAGACAGGCTGCGTTTTTGTAATCTTAAGTGAAAACTAGTGGAAAACCGGCCACCATAAGAAACCGGTAAGCGAAAAAAGAGCAAGTTCAAAAAGAAACGGGTCCTGCCCATCCTTTAAGTTCATCTGCCTCAAGAGTGAAAAAGGGCAGAACATGAACCTCCACGCTGCGAGCCTGCGGCGGGGCGCCCACCGCCCGCACTCACCTTGCCGCAGCCCGGCGGTCCCCAGAGGATGAGGGAGGGGATTTCGTGGGACTCCAGCAGGGATCGCAGCAGGGTCTGCGCCCCCAGCACCCGCTCCTGCCCCACGTAATCCCCCAGCGTGTCCGGCCGCAGCTGTTCGGCCAGGGGCTTCCCCTCCAGCTTCTGCGCCAGGCTGGTCCCGCGCAGCCTCGGCGCCGCCGCCGAGCATCCATCCCGCGGCTGCACGGCGGCCTCCTCCCGTCCCGCTCCGCTCCTCCTGCCGCCGGACCCCGGGCTCTGCCCGCCGCCGCAGCCCTTCTGGAAGAGGGAGAAGACTTGGGGGCCCTCGGCCGGGCGGGCCTCCTCCGGCTCCCCCTCGGCCCGGCTGCCCGGCGGGGCGGCGGCGAGGCGCGGCCGCTTGCTGGGGGGCTCGGCCGCGGCCTCCCCGGCCTGCAGGCAGCGGTCCAGGTGCGAGTTGATGTGCGCGCCCGGCAGCTCCCGCAAGCACACGGGGCACCGCACCAGCGCCTCCTCCTCGGCGCCCTCCGCCTGCTCCATCGGCTCCCGAGGCCTCCCGCAGGAAGCGAGGCCGCCGGCCCCGGCCGCCCGCAGCCCTTCGGGAGCTGTAGTCCGGGAGTTGCCGCTCCCCGCCCCCGGCAGCGGGGCTGCGCTGCCCCGCGGAGCTGCGGTGCCATCGGGCTGATCGATATTGCCGAGGTCTGTGGGTTTGGGGCTCCATCGGTTCGTTCACTGAAATATGTAAAAACTTCATTCTCGGTGGAAGAGATACCAATAAATTACTTCTCCCCCACACACACACTTTTTTTTTTTAATCAAAAAACCACCAGCTGAATACAAGAGTATTATGCAGAATTCAAGGCGTGCAGGTTGTATTTCAAAGAAGGGCATAGTAAGCAGTACCATTCACATCCTGATTTACCACCTGAATTTGACCCACTGGTAATTCTTTCCACATTACATCTTGTTTTCTTTCTTAAATTGTATATTTAGGTTTAATTATACACGGTGACATAATAGTTCCCAGCTTGTAAAATTCAGGTCAGTCTAATGTCGGATGTATGAGGAGGTAAACAAGTCTACCTACTAGCTAACAGTACCCAGAGGCTTAAAATTGGAAAGTGGCTGGTTAGGAAATGGCCAATGGGTCAGAAATAAAGTTTTTATTTGAACTGATGATAGAGGCCAAAGGACTGAGTTTCAAGCAAAATGCTTTACAGCTCATCATGTAAACCTAATTCTGACTGAAGGGATTACGATCTAAAACCAAACGTTGAAACAAAAAGGGGTTGTTTGTGTGTTCTTCTTTGTGGCTAATACCTATTTCTGAGTAGTTTTATAAACATTTACTATATCGTTTATATTTTTTATTGAGCAAATATATTGATTTTTCTGCCATTAGGCGAAAAAAGCAGTAGGGCTGTAGGTATGTACTGCCTTTTCTTACAGCCAGGCAAATTTTTGTTGGTTTGTGACATGTGTGTGGTTTCTGAGTGTGTAAGTGAAGATGTGGTTCATGAAGCAAGTTATTTTGCTTGAAGTGAGAGATTGGCTTGCTGAAGATGACCCAGAAGAAACTGTCTCCCTGGCCAAGGCTGGGGGATGGAAATGATTGGAGAGAGGTTTTCACACTCCTTTGTGGGAAACAGAGCTCCACACCGTGTGAAGGTCATCGTTTCCCTTTGTTAAGTGGCACATGACCAGGGTGAGATTTCTTCTCTGGGACTGTGGAGGAGGCACTTGCAAACAAATTTCAGTGTGTGCATCCTAGAAACTTTCCATTGTTTAGCTTATTGTTTCAGGGATGTCTTAAGATAATAACAGGGGAGAGGGCAATCACGTTTGGACTCAGTTTGAGTCTCTGCTTGGCAATAGAGCCCATTAAGATGTTTGAGCTTGCCATCCCATAAATATTTTCCCAGATAACTGACTCACTGGTCAGATTGAAGGAACAACATGTCCTTTAATTCGGACATGTCATTCTCATTAGATGGGTGGGCACATTTGGTGATAAAGCCTAGAGGATGTGCTCTTCCAAGAGCTATGGAGAGCCTAAATCAGTTTTCCTTGGCTGCAGTCATGTCAGGCCAGAAGCAGTCTTCACAGCCAGGCCACTCTAAAACACTGTAGGATTTGATAAGCTGGAGATATGGAGGCAGCAGGAGGGCATCTAGATATATCTCCTATTTTTTCTGACAGCTTTTGATTATATTGCATCACCCCTTGGCTTGGAGTAGATCAAAGAATCTGTAGAATAATGGCTTGAAGGTTACATTGAGCCCTTGGGTATGTCACCTGCAATTGTCAGAGCCTTTCTTGAGAAAACTCAAGAACCTGCTCTTGAGAAATGGGAGAAGAAAATCTCATAAAGTGTTTTTTCAGCTGTCTTTTCTTTCATGGGTCTACACAGAAATGGAATTTTAGAGTAGTTTCTCTTGCTCTTTTAAAATAATTCTTTGTGCAAAGGAACATATATTCAAAGTGCAGAATATCTATTCTACATATCTTCAAGTATATGTAGAACATATATTCAAAGTGTAGAACATACATTCAAAGTGTAGAACATATATTCAAAGCAGTGATTACTTGAGAGGGGAACCCACCACCTTGTTGTGGAATAAAAGCCCTTCTAAAGAGAATCAAAACTAACAGCTTGACTTGGAATAACCTTCCAGCCAATCTTACCATTAGACAAGCCTCAATGATCCTACATCATGTAAGTACCAGGCACATCATGAGAGCCTGCAGGGGGAAGGAACCCAGCTGAGGACTGTGCTTTTTCTGCAGCCTTCAACAGAGGGACTAAAAGTTCCACCATTTTGGCAATTACCTATTTCTGTGGTACAGGATAGTGAGAAGAGAGGGAAGGCCTGGGTTCATACCTAAACTACTTTGTTTAGTATCTAAAATCCTTATGGACCTAATAACAGGGTCTTTGCATGTTAACTTGCTGGAACTGCAGCAGCAAAGAGAACACGTTGAGCAAGAGGGAACCACTGAAGTAGTTAAAAAGTGGGGAGTGGTCCATAAACAAGATCTGCAAGCAACAGCAATATGTATTGATTTGATAGAGCTAAATGGTTTCTGTGAACAAATTAAATTACATCGGTCTTGTAGCCTACTTGAATTATCTGATGTTGAATGTAGAATCATATCTGTGATCAGCTAGTGCTGTAAACTCTGTGTTTGGTTCAGCAAGTATAACGAGAGAGAGTTGAAATATAAAGTGTTGCAACACGGTAATTTTCTAAGCTAAAATGCATTAATAACACTGGTGCCTTTTATTTGTCTTTCTTTTGTATAGCCAAGAAGGAGGAGAAGTCAGAAGTTATGAGTGTTCATTGGTTTATGAATCTAAGATGGAGAGGAGAACAGACAGTAAATTAACTGGACACAGTATGAAGCTACTTCAGATTAGCAGGCTGGAAGAGATAAATACACAATACAACAGAAACAGACTAGAAAAAACAGCCTTTTTTCGGAGTATGGAAAAAATGGAGATGACTAGAAGCTTTCAGGAAGAAAAATTCAGTGAACCACATCCTAGAACAGAAGATGAAAAGGTAACTAACTAACTGCATAATTAATTTGATCTTCCTGAAGCATTACCTCTTTCTTTTTTTCAGCTACTTAAGGAGTTTGCCATGTGTGTTTCCCAAAAGATTTGAATCTTTCATTATCATCTGTTAAAATGTGCTTTAGCTGTGAAGGACTGGTCAGCATCTTTTAATCTTTTGTATTTATATAAGCAAGCCCATCTATTGTCATTCAGGGGTTTTATTTATGGCTGGACTTAATATTCAGAAATAGTAAAAAAAGTTGTGTAATTCTGTCACTCTTCAGAATCAGAAGATAAGCATGGATTTTGTTGGATTTATGTTTTGAAAGCATTTGTCTTATCTAACTGGAGTTAATGGGGACTGAATGAATCTCATGGACTGCTGTGAGAAAAGGCAGGGAGAGTTTGGTGGTGCACTAGAGAAGAAAGGAATACATTTAGAAGATGAACAGCTGGTAGCTAGTTGCAAGCCGGAGAAATAGCTCTGTATTCCCATTTTAGCTTGTCCGTCTCCTGGGAACAAGACTTCAAAGGTGAAAGGCAATCTAACTGAACTCTGGTAATATACCTCACCAGAGTGAGGTTTGCAAATACATAAATATCATATTTATCCTAAGCTTTTAAAACTTCACTTTCACACAGGTTGTTTTTTAAGGAATTTCTCAGTGGGATAAAAATTAGGCCCTAACTGTGGTGTTAATACCAATGAAAAGAAAACTAAGAGCTTCCTTTAAAAGGTCTTACTTTGGTCTGCTGGCCTGATGAGCAGTTTTATCCTACTGACCAGGAGAGGAAGGAAAGAAGAATGTTCTGGCAGGAAATATCAGGTGTATGCATTTATATGTTTATGTTTGAGGGCATATGTATGTAATTTCTGTGGATGAAGTTGAAAGCAATGACAGAACATCTACTCATTTAAATGGGAGTGGATTGGAACCCTAGAAACACAGAATATGCCAAGTTGGAAGGGATCCACAAGGATCATCGAGTCCAACTCTTTGCCCTGCACAGGACCATCCCCAAGAGTCACACCATGTGCCTGAGAGCATTGTCCAAATGCTTCTTGAACTCTGGCAGCTTGACCACTTCCCTGGGGAGCCTGTTCCAGTGCCCAACCACCCTCTGGGTAAAAAACCTTTTTCTAATACCTCACCAAAACCTCCAAGAGACCATCTAGAGGAGAGTGGTCAAAATGTGTACTTGCTGGAAGAAATAATTCTGGCTGAAACCAACTGATTAAAATTAAAGAAGAAAATGATCCAGTTCCTCAAAACAACTTTTCATCTTTTGGTACAGCATATTTTGTAAAAACCTCACAAAAACTAACATAGTAGTGGTGGTAGTAGTAGTAGTAGTAGTAGTAATAATAATAATGACTTTCAGAGCTATTAAAAGACTACAGAGGAAAGTAGACCCAGCAATTGTTGACCATCAATTATGAATAATTGGTGCTGTCGAGAAGCTGTGCCGCTGCTTCCCTCTAGATGGCACCCCTTGCACAGCAGCTCTCTACCGACCACTTCCCCCTTGGGCAGAACTCATGACAAAGCTGCTCCTGAACTGTTTTACACGTGTTTTGTTCAGAATGCCCTCTTGTCCCCCATTTACTGTTGGCAGTATTTGTGGCTTTGTGGCTTGTCACATGTCTTTGTGGCCTGCTACGTTCTGTCTTCAGGAATGAACATGAAGTTGTGCTTCAGGTTATATGTTAACAAGTGAGAGATATTTTGTTTTATAGGAACATTTTCATGTGTGAGAACCAGATTGAAGAATGAACAAAAATCCAGACCTATCCCTGACCCATTGCACTGAATAGACACATCAAGGTGTCTGAAGTTGCTGGTCCAAGGGAGGGGGTGGCACAGGGTAGGAAGAGCAGGTGTGCTGACAACAGCGCCATCTTATGCAAATGTAAATTGATTGTGAAGCAACCACACAATTTACCCAGCTGGATTTACCCAATGAGCTCCAAGCTGATCACCTAGGCTGCTTTTGATGGCCCAGCCAAAGCCGCACAGAGTTGGTGCCGCACAGAGCCACACCTGTCGTCTCTTCCCTCTGGCTCTTACCTGGTTAATATTTGGGTTGAGAATGCAATTCAAATTGTTTAATTTAGAACGACTATCTGCAAGAAGTGGTCATGAAGTTAGTATCCAACGTGGGTGCGTTAACTGGGTAAATAGGAGCCTAGGAGCTTCTATAGTTCTGAACATCACTAATAGAAAAGAATCAAGTTGCACGCACATGAATCATGGAGCCAGGATTTAAACACAAATCACTGACCCTGAAGAAGATAATTTTACAGCATTTTCTATGCAAAGATATCCTTTTGATAATATTTTGAAAATATTTTAAGGACTAATTTCTAAATATTTAGTTCAGCTAGAACTATTTGATACACTCAATATTTGGTGTTCAGTTAAGCTAGGCCTGGGGATGGCTAATTGTCCTCTCATTCCTTGTCTCCAGGCAGAATGTGAGCAGCCTTGTCTCCTTTGAGTGTTCCTTTACCCCCTTCACCACTACCACCATTTCTGTAGCAGTTAATTTCTCTGCAGCTTCTGTATCGGAAATGATTGTGGTGGTAATGTTACCTTTACAAGTTCCTTTTTCCAGGGGAGGCCAGAGTCATGGCAGTATTTTGTACAGGGGAAAAAATGATTGCATAATTAACCCAAAATAACTTTCCTCTGCCCCCAACACTGTTCAAGATATTGATCTAGGTATATTGACAGAAACTTATTTCTTGTTTTACAATTTTAATCAAAAATGACTCTTTTAAAAAATCCTGCAAGGGACTCAGTACATTTGTGGTACAACTTCTTAACTAATGAAGAAGAGATCAAAACCCTCAAGGCTTTCTTCAGCCTTGAAATTGAAGAACCATGGCTAAAGCTTGCCTTGGTATGGTCAGAAAAGTGTAAGTGGACTTCAGCCAAGTTTGGGCCCATTTTGTTTTACCAATTGCCTTTTCAGCTTGCTTGGAATGCTGTTATCAGATATCGCTCTGCCGACCTCAGCCTGCTGCAGCTTTACAGAGTGTCCTTTTTATGGTGCACTCTTCACCTCCCAAGTTCACTGCACTCTGTTGTCATGCGGCAATGTGTGTGATTCCATGATTCCAGGAAGCTTGGTTTTAGCTAATGCTCCCCGTTCCCATGCTTGTGAAAATATTTGTCTTTCTCAGAAAGAAAGAGAAGAATGTCAATGATTCCCAGCTGAAAAAAAAACCTCCCCACAACTAAACTGACCCTCCCCAACATAATGACTATATTATAACTCAAAAGGTGGCTTGAGAATGCTTTGACAGAAGTCAGAAGTTGATTAAGGAAAGGAAAACAGTCATAATTTTTTAATTTCAAATTAAAATTTCATTTTTTTTTCCAAATAATGTAATTTTTGTGGCTTGATTTGTGAATTTTTTAGCACTTGAGATTTCTGGTATGCATATTCTTTGCTTATTCACCCCTAATCAGGTAAGTACCCAAGCAGAGGAGAAATGACACTGTTTCTTTTTACTGCTTCATCTTCCACAATGACTCAAAGTGCTCTGTATTTACGGGCAGCTGTTGCACGGAAGATGTATAATCTTATAAGTAAGGATTCCTTATGTAATGGTCCTTCACAATCCATACATATATCCTTATATCCTTATATACTAAAGAATAAACCACAATGTGGTTTGTTCCTCAGATTTTTATTTTTCAATTTCTAGAAGAAAAACAGCTTCCCTGGACTTACGGTGGAGCTGGTAGAAGGATTTTTTATTAAAGTTGCTTACCACTTCCAGTTTTAAGACCTGTTTTCAGTTTAAAAATTTCCCAGGTGTTGTCTGCTCAGTCAAAAATTTTCTATGCAGAATTGGCATCACATTGAACTGCTTGGGAAAATTCAACAGAAGCAGACTTATGTGTTTCTGGAAATTTTAGGGGAAAGTAGATGCCTTGATGATATTGGAAGTTTCACATCCATGTGCTTGAAATAATTGAGTACCCCCATCCTTTGGATGAAGGATTTGAAGGTTGGCAGGTGAGCAGATTCTGGATATGAGATGGGGAGACAGCTAGGACCCCCTTTCTGAATGGTGTTGGCTTGAACATGGGAGCAACATAGATAGACTGCAAGCACAGGAACAGAAGGGACTGCAGATAGTAAAGCTATGGCATTTCAAACTGACCTTTCTATGCATGTGCACCAGGAAACATTTTAAGTTATTGCCTTGAATTTTTTTCTTCCATTTCTGCCTACTAAAAGGGAAAAAAGTAAAAAAAAAAGATGACCAATGGCCTGAAATGCTAACTGCAAAGGGAATGCACTAACAGTTTGCTTTCGTTTGAGAAGTTCAGGAATGTCACAGTAATTACCTTTCAAGTCCGTGCAATACACATCTCGTGTAGATCCCTGCACCTGTTTCATGCTTGTCAGTAGTCCATCACTTCTTTTCCTTATAGGTTCAGGGAATGCGTTGAAGTGTGAGATGGGATCTTGCTGCGTGTCTGAGCCTTGTCTGGCTAGGTGGTACTTACAGAGCTAGGGAGGGTTTTGAGGGTGTCTGCCAAATTACATCTGCTAGAGCAGGAGAACCAAGTTAATCAGATGATTAAAAATAAAGGGATGGATCTAACCCTGCAAAGAAATGCTGCCTGGATTGTAGATAATTTCTGCCTCTTGGCTTCATATCTCTGGCACACCTTGTGGACTGTGTTAAGCTGTGGAAGAAAGAAAGGGATCCCTGCATCTGGAAATGCTCAGGTAGTAGATATACTTTTAATAAGTTAGATATATTTCACTGCTCGGTATCAATATTGTTTAACTGGATGAATGCTGCTTGTGTTCCGAAGTAGCCATGCATCTGTTTTTTCATGGAGTGGCATGTGTTTCTCTCTTTTACTTGAGTCTACCTGGCAGTCAGTCCTAGGCAGATGATGCACTTTTCAGGAAGGTGCATCTCTCCCCTTGCTGTTGGAGGGCTTTGTCTTGCCATTAAAGCTTGATGCATCCTCTAGTGACCTCTACTGGGTGCAGTAAAAGGGACTGCCTCAAGGTTACCCTTCTTGGCCGTGGTGTGAGCAAGATTGCCAGCCCTCCTTGCTGTGGGTCTCAGAGATCCCTAGTAAGGCTCACGCCCCTCATTTTCCTGTTGTTGTCAAGTGAATGTAGCATTATATCCCCTAAGAAGCAACACCACTAGTTATTATATCACTAGACCTTGCAAAGATAGTATCCACATTTGCTGTGATTTCCCAGAAAGTAATGAAGTGATGACCCATCATGTTGTAGCTCAAGACCTTTTAGAAGAATTCTTAACAGGAAACATAACTTAAACAAAAGAAATATGTGAGTTTAGAAAGGCAAAAAGAAAAACACTTGTTCTAAAGTAGCTCCAAGGATGTAGATTGCCAGAATGCTTAGGATTTTAGTTAGTCAAAAATGACGTTTTTCTTTCTTTCTGTGAAGAGACCCACCTGTCAAAAATCTCTGTTTTCCTATCAAAGTTTTGAGATCTGAAAACTTTGCAACCTCACACTGTTATTCTTCTAGTACTATTAACAAAAAGAGCCATGACCTAGTGTGTGAATATATAACAGAATTTTTCACACATAATGTGAGGAGCACATAGGTTAGTGATAAGTAGAATAATTGAAATATTGCTACACATATCTGCACTCAAGATTAATAAGATTCACAAAGAAATCACCTGGTGAAAAGAAAAAAAAAATCAAGTCTATGATTGGTAGTTTACATTTTGTCTCTGATGCAGTCTGAAACTTCCTGCACTCACACATAAGCTTGAAAAAAGATCCACTCTTTTGCTTATGCGTAGTTCATTAAATTTTTGCATTTTGTTTTGACTGAATTGTAATTCAAAATGAAAAAGAAGTTAATTTCATTCCACTGTCCTATTTGTATTGCACTTCTACTGTTTTGCTATTGTCAATTTATTTTCCAGTTTTTAAGACCTAAGGCCAATGTAATAAATGATATTTGTTACATTAGATTGTGAAGAAAGCAGATTTTAAAATGCTCTGTATTAAGACCACCAGAGATTGTTTTCGAGGCCTTATGAGCACTAAAATATTTTTCCTGAATTTTACATGTCAGTGGCTGTCAGAGCTCTTTGCCAGTTCTGTTGTATGTCATAAACCTACTTTTGATTCTTTTGAGTTCAAGGGTCTTTCATGAAGTGCAAGTTTCCTAGGCTGTCTCATAAGTGCTCATACATAGAAAGGTGGCAGGGACTCACAAGTATTTCAAGGGCAGGGCAAGTGTCCTCGTCAGGGATTGGCAGTAGGGCTGTGCTTATGCAGGGACTCCTGGGTAACCTGAATCCTTAGCTTTGGGAGGAAATGAGCCAACAGCAGCCCACAACCAAGATTGTTGTGTCATCTCAGGACCCCATGGCATGTCCATTCCAGTCTCATCCTTGCCCTTTCCTTTCTAGAGAAGCATTGTTGTCAACTGCAAGTGAACAGTTCCTAGAGCTGCCTTGTTCCTCTGCATGCAGATAGGCTCTCAGACCTGTGAAGGTTTGTACTGCTGTGATGAGAAAGGATAGGCTGATGTTCTCTACCAGAGATCATATTTGAGAGTGGTACTTCCTTGAACTCCCAAAGTAGAGGAAAAAAGGGGCTGGGATCAAAATAGTTCTGTGGGTCTTGCTCATTTTTCTGTGGTTCAGATGAAAATGAGAGTTCAGCTTCCTAAGGGAGTATGAAGGAACAATGCTACCCTTTGGTCATGATGCTCCTTCTTCGGAGGACTGTTAATTGAGAAAGAAACGTTAGAGCTATAACAAGTAGCTAGCAGTAAATCCATTTTTTTTCTGTATGCGATACTGCAGCAGAATACTACTGCCAGTGGAGGTAACTGCACTTTTGGTGTGTATTTGTTCAGTGGGTTGTGGAGGGCCTTGGGTAATAATTACAGGTGTTATTATGAGCAAGCAGAGACCCTAACTGGGATTGTGTGAGGCATAGTGCAGGTTGGATCCACTCCACAGAATACATTGTCTGAACATCTGGGTAAGGGAAAAGTGAAATGGGAAAATGGTACAGAGGTGGATGAAGATTAAGCTCAGGTCATGCTCTCAGTCAGTGACATCTGTGCAGAGACATCTGCAATATGGAAATGAAATTGCTGACTCTCTGTCTAGTCTCCTCTTTACATAGCTATATGCTGAGGTCTGAGGGGAGGCATGCCTCTGAACCCTCAGCCTGCTGGATCCCAGCCATTTCATGAGTGCTGATTACTTTGCAAAGGTCCGGCACACCATTTGGTTCAGGACCAAAAATTTCAAGCATTTGTAGCATCTTCAGGTTGTCTTCTTTATTTTTCTGGTGTTCCTTTACATGCAATTCACTCCTTCCTCACACAGTTAATTCTCCTTGTTTTTTATTTAGGTCCTGTGAATACCGTGGGGAGAGGTTTATCATAACCTTTGGAATAGGTTAAAACTGTTAGGTTAAAACATGTGAAAATCAAATCAGTTTCAATACAGCAAAGGCATATATATTTATTTCTGTGTAAAAGTTGTTGCATCTTGCCTGTCTTCTCTTGAAAGCTCCTTTTTGACCTTAGGTGCACGGCTTCACAAAGAATTCCTTTGGCCATGATCATTCAAAAGTGTCTTGTTACAGATTACCTATCCAACCAATTTGTAATATACACGGAGATCCAGGGAGAGACATTCAGACGGTCCCTGTGACCTTTCTTTTCTGGCACCCTTGTGCAACGTCTAGTGAACATATTTAGCAGAAGTCACAGTGCAGTAAAAGTGACTTCTCAATGCTAAGTGTGGCATGAGGGTTCCAAACAAGGGCCCTTGCATGGGAGAGGTCGCATTTCTAACACCTTGAATGGAAACCTAACATATAATAAGCATTTTGAGAAGTTGAGAATCTTCATTTTTCCCCTTATATGGACAACCCAATGTAATTCCTGGTGTTTGGTCCTTATGTGTTTGCTGAAAATGTTTTATTTTTCCGTCTTGAGTTAAACAAATTGCTTAATGGCTTATATTGAAAACATAAGTTAGGCATGCCTTATATCATGGAAGGATTTTTTAAAGCACTATGTAGTCAAGTACTTTTAAGTGCTTAGTTGACATTTACAAAAGAAATTCCTGGGAGAAATTAAAATGGGGCTCTATATTACGACTTTTTGCTAAAGAAAGTACACAGGATGTTGTTATAATACATGTTAATTAATTTGTTTTTGATAATAAAAAGGGAAGAAAGTATTTTTCCATAGTTCCCTGTTTCCAAGGCTAACTAAGCAGTCATACTGGTACACAAGATCTCACTAACACCATGTCTGGACTAAACAGTGATGGAGCAGATATGTGGGCAGACAGGTTTAGTTTCAGTTAGGACCCAATCTAGTTATGAGTCTGTCTAGTTTGTCTCATGTCTTGAATAGTAACTGTAGTTGGTGATGATAGAGAAAGTTACAGCCTTTTAACTTAGCTATTGGCAAGGAGACAACAAGGTGTGGGATGATTTTCTCTTGACCTTCAATGCTGCCATAGACATTAATATCATTACATTTTAAAGGACATGTTAAGTAAAGGAATTGTTGCTTTCATCAAACCAAACAAGTTCTGTGGTCTTTCTGAAAACTTGTTTGGTAGTTCTAAGTATGGAGAAATTGCCTAAAGCCTCTTGGGCCTGCATGTTTTAGATGATAACAGAGGCATCCTACATTCTCCTATTTATACCTACCCTATATATTTCTTCCAACTCATCTTAACAGGATTTTATTATGGTTTCATAAGAAACCTATTCTAAAAGAATAGAAATGTACAGTATGGAAATGTATCCTGATGGTGAGGACGTCTGAAGAGTTGGAGGGTCTAAACCTAACTCCATATAGCATCACTAAAATGGAAGAATGAACAGAATTCAGAAGTCTAGGACAAACGAATCAGACAAATTGACTAAAACTATTAATTTGTTTTTCTGTTTTAGTCAATTCTAATCCTTTAAGCTGTCCTTCTTTCAAGACAACATTCTAGCTGCTAAAAGACATCTTTCCAGCATCCAAACTCTGTACCTTTAATCTCCCTTGTGCGTGCACTTCATTTTTAGTTATAGAATAATTCACTGTCTGTTAAAATAGAGACACAGCTATAGGCATGAATTTATCCAAAAACTTAAATTGGGCCTGTTTTTGAAAGCATTTTTTCTTCCTTATACTGATTCCACATGCGACTACTGCCTCTCCTGTCATGGTTAATTACTGGCTTTCTTAAACACAGTATTTACAGCACTTTCCTTGCTTAAAGATAACACCTTGTACACTTAATGCTGCATAAAAATTGCATTAAAAAATTGTTTGTCAGGCAGCTACTCCAGAGAATAGGCATGCGACTCTTTGGCTAGGAATTCTGCCACCAATTGCCAACAGAGTGATTCAAAATGTTTGTGAGGGCTAGCATGGGACTTGTAAAGAAACCTTGTGGGATGCCTGTGCACTATTCCTGGCTCACACTGTGCCTTACGAGGTCACCCTGCTTCATTAGCAGTAGTTTCATTTCAGGAGGCCAGCTCAGGATGAAAATTTGCTCCTTATATCCTCAGACAATATGAAGTTTAAATGCATAAGAGATTATTTATATACACTGTGATTGACAGTTGTCATATCAGAGAGATTACTGTCCAAGTAGATAGACCATTAGGAAACTGAGTGGTGAAGCAGGGGCTTACAGGGATGGAAATAACTATCCAAAATCACCCAGCAGGTCTGTGACTTTCTGACTTCCAGGCTAGGGCCTGAGCTATGCTGCTACTGCAGCAGGACCCCTTGCAATGAAAGAAATGTCTTCTTATCACACCTGTTTCTTTTATCAGGGATTGTATTCTCTGACACATGCTGTATGAAAGCCTTCATGTTATTAGCTAGCATTTGCCAACCATGTGGGAGATATTTTTTTCCCCCCACAAATTCTTCAGTCTTCTCCATTTCACTGTGGTAGAGAATATTGGCTTCTTAGCTATCTCTGCGTTCCAAAATCAGTGGAATGCATAATTGAAAGAATATGGGTTGGCAATAATGATTTAAGCTCTATTTCCAGATCTACCGATTCTCCTATAGTTCCCAGGATCTCCTCCATCTGGAATCATACTCTTAATGTATGCAGTGTCTAGAACTATGAATGGTTTTCCAAAACGTTCAGCAGACACCAAAGTAAAAACTAGACTCTTAAATATCCCCCTCCCCCCATTATCTTTCAGTAATGTTTGACTTCAGAAACTGCATTTTGTGATTTACCTTGGAAATCTTAATAATTTATAAAGACCATGAATGCAAGGAAAGTCAAGAAGAGAAATGCTTCTCTGTAGTGTTATATGCGAGTTTTATCAGCATGAATGTGGAATGCAAATTAATTTGTCAAATGAAACACCAGTGTTTATGCCAAGGAAATGTTTTCTAGAAAAAAACCTCAACAAAACATTGCTTGTGAGCACCTGTTTATCCATTGTTCGATATCTGTCTTGGGTTTTTTTCTTCTTATGAAGGTATATTTTCTTTGGTCTTTGTGGTACTCCACTGTAGCTCAAAAGATTCATTCAGTATTAGAAAGAAGTAGATGAAACTAAAGCCTAGCTTTCTGAACTGTGTAAGACATTTAAAGTACTGCTCTCTGTTGGTCAATTATAATTGCAGACAAGCAAGTGCAGTTTGTTTCAGTGGAAAGATGGGATTTCTTACCTTCCAGTAAGCTAAAATGACTTGCTAAAGGATATAGCCAGAGATGCCTCACCATGTGGGTGGTCTCAGATTACACATTAATTACAGTGAGCCTATTCACATGCTTGAAATTAAGCATATGCTGAAATGCTTTGTTAAATCAGGATTTTTGGGTATTATGTATTTATTAATATTGAGGTTGTCTGAGCATACATCCAGTAAAAAGACAATTACTCTTTCAAGGCACTCATATTCTATGTGTAAAGAAAAATGAAAGGAGAATGACACAACAAATCAATTATATTACTGTTCAGTGAACTTGTCTTTTTAGCTAGCTTTGCTTAACCAGTATAATGCTTTAATCACATCTGAAGATTTTTTTCAAACTTCATTCTGCAAGGTTTGATCTTAGGATTTTGCTGTACCATGGATTGTGTCATGAGCCTTCTGCTGATTCCTTGAAATATGTTGAAGTGCATAAGAATAAAGGGAAAAATAAAAGATAAATAGGAGAAGTGAAGAAAAACTCATCCCTTTTTAATCTGTTTTCAGTTTTTCAGACACCCAGATAACTTATCTTTTACAGAAGTTCTCAATTTAGATCAAACTAGGCCAAATTCCTTTGGAGTTATTCTGGTTGTGACCAGCCAAGAATTGATCTGTTGTGTTTCACTGAGAAAAAAATACAGAAACCTCTATTGGGACAATTCTTCTGTATCAAAATGCTGCCCAGCTGCCACTGATTCATTGTCAGAATTGTGGTCAAGTGGGAGTTTCAGATGTGTCCTTGAAAGGTAAATTGTTTGGTTTATAAAGCTACATATTTA
The DNA here is from genome assembly GCA_035041135.1 of Platyrinchus mystaceus. Lineage (NCBI taxonomy): Eukaryota > Metazoa > Chordata > Aves > Passeriformes > Tyrannidae > Platyrinchus > Platyrinchus mystaceus. Next base: position 68,920,344 of record JAWWLV010000088.1, on the reverse strand, counting down.
TTTTTTTAATACATCGTGAATTAGCTGAGCTCATTTATCTTTATTCTTTTCCAGTGCTTTCATATTTATTTCCCCTGAAAGTGGCCCAGCATCTCTGTTTTGTTTGTGAGCATTGCATGTTCCTTCTGATATTCATATAGAATGGGAGATAGGAGCTTGGACTAACATCTCTTCACTGTTTGAACATCAGTTTAAAATCTATAATGTACATAGTATGTATGCACTGCTCTCTGATTGAATGAGGTGGGCTATAAATTGTTTGGTTGTTCCCAATAATGGTTACCTGAATGCAATGAAAAGAAAGAAGAAAATTGCAGATGAGCAGTGACCTATGAGATGCAAATCTTCAAACCTAGTAGTCTTAAGTTTTTATTAGGAAGTGTTGCCAAACTGGTTTTTTTTGTTGTTTATTTGTTGGTTGCTTTTTTTTTTAGAGATCCTGTTGCAGATAATCCTACCTTTGTTTTCTAAAAAACCCCGTGGGATTTTCATGAGCTGTGATAGTAGATCTCCCATTGTGTCCCCATCACCTTACCTGTTGTTAGCTTGCCGGTGTCCAGGAGGAGTGTCTGCAAGATCAGCAAGAGAGGCAGGCAAAACCAGTCTCATGTTTATTCACAGGCACATGTTTAAACTCTCAGTAGTCTTGCCAGTTGCTCTGCTTGGAATGAGTTGGAACAAGAATAAGTCTGTCTCCAGCAAAGAGAAGCCCTCACCAATTAGCTAGAGGTGTTTTTCAAACAAGTGATATTTCAGTTCTGTCTTACCTCAAATCCTGGATCCTAGATAACGTGTGCAATGTTGTGGGGGTTTTTCGAGAGACTGATAAAGAGCAACCACAGCTTACAGTGACCTCCAGTGGTGAAAAACCTCTTTTGGAAGAAGGATGGAGCTAATACCCCAATTTTGTCTGAAGGTCGTTCCTCAGAGGCTTTAGATGATGCAGGCTTCAGTTCTACAAAGCATATTACATTCAGATTAATTTACAATGTTTTTTGCTGTGTTTCTGTTGTAGCTCTTAAAAAAAAAATCTTGTATTTTTTGTTTTTTCTTCTTTTTGCTCTTTCTCCTCTCAGAATCTTCTTGCTTTTAGGATTGGCAATAGTTAAAAATTGTCATACTGGAGCTGTATTGTATATGAACTGTATGAGGCTTTGTTTGATTAGGTGTCTCCTGGTATAATGGCATGAGATCAGTTCTGCTCTTCCTCCCCTCAGAAATCTTATTTTTTATAGTCTCCTCAATGCTCATAATTTCTTTTAAGCTTTTTCCATGTCTGCCTTTCTGGCTTTCCCTTATATTTACATAGCCTCTTGTATGTTGTTCACTGACGAATCTTTCCATTTTGCTTTAGCCAGTTTCTTCAGTGTTCTGTGTTGAGAGTTGATTCTGCAGTGGTTTAGCCATCTGGCTTGCTTAGACCCCACAAATAGAGTAGATTTTTGGAATTGGTGGTGCTGGAATATGACTTTGAGGGTGGAGGGAAGACACTTCCCTGTTCTACAAGGCAGAATATACCTTTATGCTTTAGAGTCCTTCATAGCAATATTAATGGAAGAATACTTGTCTTTGCCTAAATTGACTTCTGTACTATGAACAGCACAGAATAACCTGCATTCTTTACTTCCATTTCTTAGCATTAATGACCTTTCCCTATAGAAAATAGAGATCTATCTTCAGGAATGAAAATAGAGCTGGATTCTACAAAGAGCAGTCAAGATGTCAGGTTGTTTGTGGTTTTATAGGAGTGGAGAGGAAATTTTGGGGGGTTAATACGAAACAGAAATCACTTGCCTTTCCCAGACAATTTGCATTTTTTTGCACTTCATATAGCAAGTGCATGTGCTCTGTGGTAGACATGCAAGGGATCAGAAATCACCAGACTTTAGACAGCTGATGTGAATGTAAATTAACATGTGCGTGACTTGAGTGGACATACTCTGAGTTGCCAACAGGGTTATAATGGGAGTTGCCTTTTCCTGGGAATATCTGGATAAACAGAAAAAAGCCAAACAGGTATGAAGATAAGGTTTCAGAATTTGCAAACAAAGTCTTGTTTGCTGACTTTCTGAACCAGGTTTTGCTGACTATAATGGATCTTTGATTCTCATGGATTTTCTTCAGGATGGTACTTGAGAGATTGTTGAAGTGCCTTGTCTTTCTTGGGACAGGTTAAAATTTGGGAAACAAACTAAACAATTAAACAGCACAGCAGAGCAGCCCACTGAATTCTACTACAAATTTTTTTTTGGCTGCCTTTTCTCTAAGTCCTTCCCAAACAGAACAGTTGACTGCTGTTGTATTTCCTTTAGAGAAGTTTTCTGTACCTTTGTCACAGTCACAGTGACATTGTAAAAGAAAAGGGGATGTTGCCCTTGACCACATTTCTGCATCCCTTACTCTGGGCTGCAAGGGGAATGCTTGTAAATGGGAATATTCAAATCCTAAGAGAGAGGGAGCTTGGGTGCCATGCTGGCAAGGAGCCAGTTAGCTTCCTGGGAGTCTCTGTGTAGCCTGATCCTTGTGAACTCTGTAAATGCCTGGAAATTGAATGCATATTTCTAATAGCTGTGGAGTAAACATGGACAAGAATAGTCCATTCATCTGATTTTCCAGCCTGACAAAACAGCAAGACTCATATTTGAGTTGCAGTGAAGAACTGGTGACAGACATAACCATGGATGTTTCTGCAGTGACAGGCACGTGCTGCTCACCCTGTAAGGTTTTGCTGGTAATTGCTGGGCAGTGGAATGCAGACATCAGGTTTCATGCCTCTCTGAGAGACTGTGGACCTCTGAAGAGATGCTGATGGTATCAGAGCAGCTTGAAAAGTTAGAAGACTGTAGTTGTCAGCAGCACAGCAGGTATTGTAGTGACAAAGGTCCAGACCTATGACGCAAAATGTAATGGTGAAAAGCTGTAGCTGGCTCTGCTCTTCTGGCTTATAAAACATTTATATCAAGGCTAACTGGGAACTGAAGTACCTGCAGATGGTGATGAGTTTTGTGGGCTTATGAGACTTTCTAATCATGGTGTTCAATGTTATGAATGTTAACTATAATAAGTCCACCTCCTCCCAATTGTTTCTGCTCCTTAAATGGCTCCAGGCATATTCCTTTATCCCTGCTAATAATAGATGGGATTTACAGATGGCTCATATATCAAGGACTTAATACCAAACTCTATAAAAATGTGTCATTGTTTCAAACCATCATTTTGGATGTTCTCCATGAACCTGCTTGTGCCAGTACTTTCCAGAAGTGCTTCCTGAAGACAATGGTGTTTCCTTTTTTGGCTCAGCAGTGGTAGGCTTGTTGACAATTAGCTGTTTTCTGAGGGATACTTGATAATCTTTAAGTACTAATCCAAACTAATTAGAATACATGATTATAAACTGTCCATCCTATCCTAAAATCTACAGATTTGTGACTTTGTGTATTAACATAAGGAAAAAAAGTTAAAACTGCTTGCATCCACCAGCCTTATTTCCCAGCTCAAGATGAAGCTGGGCAGAAACAAAATTTATGCCCCCAGATGATCATTCTCTAGATAAGGAGTGAATGATATCACTGTACAAGGAACTTCTGATGCCTTTCTTAGAGTCTTGCATCTATCGCATCCTGGATGAAGGAAAGATGGGATGCGAGCCACTGAAATGCTTTACAGTTTAAAGGTTTTTGCAAGGTTTCATGTTTCAAATGATAATTACATTTACCCACAGTTTGGGGAGGCAAAGTGGGGAGAGAGGGAAGAAGGAATAGATGAATTTATTTTTTATTTATTTTTCTTTCATTCTGCCTGTCTTTCTCCTTCGTACTTTGTTGTCTCAGATTTTTTGTGTTAAGTATTTAAAAAACCCTAAATTTTAAAACAACTGTATTCAAATAGTCTGCCCTAAGCTTGAGCAGACTAATTTACAGTGTTGTGAGGAGCACTGCAGCATTAATGAAGCATCTGAAACCTTTTACTTTGCAATTAGATTTAACTCTGTCTATAAAAATTATAATGAGCTCTGAAACCCTGAGAAACAAATTGCATTGGTTATTCATATTAAAGCATACCTCTAAGTATCTATCTGAGACATGTAAATTATTTTAGCCCACAGTGGAATAAGGTAATCAAGGTTCCTCTAATTTTTTTAGTGTGTGTAATGCTCCCTCAGTGCCCCTGTCCAGTGAATGTTTTCCTTGATTTAGATTAGTCTGTTCAATCAGGTAAATGCATGTTAGTGCACTGAAATGGTGTGAATTTAGAGCCTACCAGAATGTCCCTACCTAATCTTCACATATTCAGTATTAGCACATGGCTTAAGTCATTGATTCTTCTTTGAATGTTTCTTCATACTTCGAGAGCCTGAGAGATGCTGTGCATGGAGTCAGGGAGAGGCAGGGACTATGCTGCCAATGGACGTTCTGTCACATTTAAACACCCAGGTAACAGGGTTCAACAGCTTTGCACAAAATGCTTCAGAACAATGACAGGATTACAGTGATAATGTGTTTGAGAGGAGCAGATGGCTGAGTGGTCCTTGATATTCAAGTTAGATCATTTCAAAGAATCATGTCTCTTCACAGCAAGTTGACCTTAGTTCCATAATATCTTCCCTTGATCTCAAAAACCTAATCTGAAAGAAGATAAAAATGAGAAAAAATATTTTAATTTTTTTTTACTGTTAAAAAAAAATGCTAGATTCCCCTAAGAAAACAATAATTTAACCATCTTTGCTGTGTTAGCCCTTGAGATCCAGTGCTACAGAGACACAGGGAGGGATAGTATCTGCTCCCTGCTCTACCACACATGACACTTCATTCCTTGCGGTTACAATCCTGATCCATGACACTTGATTCTGTATGGTGGCAATGCAGACATCTGTTCCTTCATGCTTGATCTCTGACACTGGATCTCTATTAGGAAAATTACTGGTACCTGATCTGCCTGATTACAGCTACTTGATATATGGTGATGTTCCTCATTGTGGCATGTTTGCCACTGAAAGTAAATTTGAAACAGCTAGTACAGCAGAACCAAAGAATTGAAGGATTTGGCTGTACTATGTGCATACTGTGAAACTTGATGTTAAGAAGCCATATCTTCTAAGGAAAATATCAGGAAGTAGTGGTGTAGGGGTGAAAGGAGAAAAGAGAGAAGAAAGAGGGAAAAAAATCAGTGCAGATCCCAACAGTTATATCTGTTGTCAGAGCTTCATGCTCTGCCTTGACTCTGACTATCATTTCAACGCAGACTAGCGTTTAAGACCAAAACCAGCTACCTTCAGCTTCATGTAAAACCATGTTTTTATGTCAAATTTAGTTGATCCTATGTCACAACAAGTACATTTCAGTTTGGTCAGTAGGTTTCCAAAAGATAAAAAAGCTTTTGTCTAAGCAAGCTGGTTGAAGTCAGTTTGCAATGAAATTTATAATCTGGCTTGTTTCATAAGGTTTTCAGTTTCTTTGTAATAATTTTGTGCCCTAGAAGAAAGGGCTGCAAAAGAAAAACTTCACTGAAATGAAAAATAGACATGCTTCATTCCAGTAGGGTTGCAAGTATTGCTTTGCCTTCTTCCCCAGTTAATTTTATTTGGAAGAGCACATCATGTGTCCATCAGTCTTCTGTTTTCATGAGCCATCATTTTCCAACACATTCCAGTGTTTTGTTTCAAAACTCTTTGGTTAGCTCCAGTGACAGCTATTTTTAATTCCCATGCTGGATCATATGAATTGGTTAGGGAATAGAGGCTTGTGCTCTGGGTAATCACAGTTCATTTTCCATAGTGTCAGATGAAAAATTTAGGTAAAAAAAATGCAGCAGTCATGAAATTGAACCCCACAGGCAGAAAGGTGAGTGGGGTCACAGCAAGGCTTCCAAATGTTTCCAGGTGCAAATGCTATGTTCTAGTAGCAGAAAGAAAGGCTTATAAACGGGGGTTTTCATATGAATATTTTTGAACTAGAGGTTGGCCAGCATCCCAGCTGCAGGTGGCCAGTAGCAGTATCTAAAACTGAGAAACATGAGGTGAGATGCTTATCCAGGGAGGCCTTCTGAGTTTTAGTGAGACAGCAGCCCATGCCCAAAAGTTAATCTTTGCTATTTATGCTAATGAAGCTATCCTTTTTAATTTTGTCCAATGCCTTTTTATGTGTCCATTTGCTCCATCTCCCCACCAATATCCTGGGATGATAAGCTCCACAACAAGTAATTAGTGTGAGAACCTGTTGGTTCTGATTTGAAACTGATGTGCAATACTTGTTTTGAGTGTTTCCATCCTCTTGCATTGGGAGAAATGGCAGTCATTCCTTCCCTGTTCATCTTGTCACAACGATCATGATTTTCTAGAGCCAGGATACTGCTTCAGGTGTATATTTTACTCTTCAGTGAGTACTGAGATGAATATATAAGGATTAGTTAGAAACAGTGTATTTCTTAAAAAAAAAAAAAAAGAAGAAAGAAAAAATTGAGCAAGTGAAAAAGAGAGGAATTAGCTGTTTTATGAAGCCATTAAACCAGCTAAGCAGACTATTATTAGCTGATCAGCATGGCCTAATTGCAAAGTGAGATTCCCATGTGAAATTGCCCCACCTTTCCAGGGTGTGAATTTTTTCCACAAGAGTGAAAGTCAGATATTTTGAGAAGAATAATCTCTTTTTAAGTGTTCATCTATGTTGTGTAGAGAGTGGTAAATAATTTGTGGTTTCTGATCACTTCTCATATATTTCATACCCTTAGGACAAAGTTTAATCCATGATTCCTGCTGATGCCATTTTTCCAAGAAACATTCACGAGAGTTACATTGATAGGAGTCATGACGAAAATACCATCTGTCACATCTTTTCACAAAATCAAAAATCTACTACTTGATGTTTTGAGATGAGAATGAGCTGTTTCATTGTACTCTCTCATTAGAGCCTAACCCGGCAGTGCAGAAGGAGGAAAGTTACAAGGCTGGCTCTTGCCCAGGATAAGGACAGACATAACTTAAACAATGCTGAAAGCCATAATTCAAGTTTCTGTGATGATGATGGACTGTTTTCTAAGATTAGCTGTAACCATTTTTGATGTGGGGTAAAAGGTAAGTTTTCTCTGCCAATATTCCTTGAAACAGGTGTCTAATTGGAGCTGGTCTCCTCCTTTAGCCAAGAGGGAGAGCAGTACCACCTAGGACACTTCTTCCCTTTTGTCCTTCATCGTAACATGGGGTTGAACTGTCCTGTAGACATTGCTCACTTTTTCTCTCCTTTGGCTATAGAGAATGCCTGCCTTAGACTAAACATCTTTTAGATGATTAGAGTTAGATTTATGGGGTTTAGAGGTTCTGTAACTTTATTTTCCTTGTACTTGTATTCAGCTTTAAAAACTGTAATAGCTGGTTATCCTGATGAGAAGGAGAGACAGACAGGAGTATCAGTGGTGCTTTATCTATCTATGCTTTCCTTTCAAATAGGAAAGAGAAAAAGATTGTTACCTGTATCTGTGAACCCAAAAATACTACAGAGTTTAAAAGAAAAAAAGGCCTATAACATAAACTTCACTGTGTGAAGTGAGAAGGGACCATTTTAATTCTTCAGTATGCCCTTCCACAGTGCAGAGGCCATGGAAATTGGCCAGGAGGTTTCTGTATGGAACCCAAAAACTTGTGATCAAATTAGAGTGAGTAACATTAATGGAGTTCTGTAAATAGAAGATGTGAACAGATGAGGATAGGTCAGGGGAAGAGAGGAGAGTGCCTCTGAGGTAAGAGGAGAGTTTGTTTCATAACATGACTGCTCTTCTCATGTTCCCCTGTCCCAGAAGCAGTGACACTAGACACTCAGGAATCCAGATCTGATCTTTCATTAACATAAATACAACAAACCTATTCTAAGCAATGTTGTGTTTCCTTTTTTTTTTTGAATACAAAAATTGCGCAACAATTTAGCCTGAAAACACATCAACAAATGCAAAAGGTCTGGCTCCTAGGGAACGTTAGGCTTCTTACGCTGCATGGATATAATGTTTCCTAATCCTGCTGGATTTTCAAGTCAAAGTTTCCTATTTATGAGGTTTATTAATTCTTATTGCATAACACAGGGTGTTTGCTGTGGTCAGCTGTGCAATGCAGCAAGAACCCTAACATTTTTGGTCCCTGTTTCACTACACAAAGTTAGAGAGTCTATAGCCCCCTGCCTTATGCAGAAGCCCAGGGAAGTTACAGGTTCAAGCAGACCATGTCATCTAAACATCAGCACCCCCTTTTCTGTTCTCAGATAGGATAAGAAATCCAATTAGTGATTGGGCCAACTACGTGGGGGAAATGGGAGAAGTAAGGGTACAAATCTTCACCTGTCTTTCTTTTTGCTGGACAACTTTCTAGGATAGCACTGCTCTGACCACCTCTGCTAAGAAACTAGGCCTGTTTACCAATACATGTGGCTGGTGTCCTGCATGAGTTGTTCAGAATGCTCTTCTCTTCAGCTTCTGAAGGGTTCTCACTACTATCACATAGCAGCACAGTTGTTTTCACCTGAGCACTCAAGAAGGTGCTTCAGAGGTTCACATGTAAGTGTGAATAGCAGGCAAACCTTTTCCCCAAAGACTTTTCAAAAAGCAGTCAGAAATGCTTCTGGATGCACCTAAATGACATCAGATGGGGAAACACACTGAAACGTGACTACTGTCAGCAAAGGTTGCCTTGCACCTGTTCTGGCGACCTGTGTGGAAGTGCTCTCCTACATGGATCATACCTCAGTTCTAGTGTCTGTAGCTTAAAATCACCCTCATAAAACTAATGCTGAATCCCACATCAAGGACTTTGCAAAGGCTTAAAGCCTTCCCTTTGATAGCCTGCAGGTGTGCACTGTAACAGTTTTAATTTGGAGCAGGTGACAAGAGGAAAGCACAATCTGTGCATTTTGGCAAAGAAGTGATACAACTGCTGAGCTTGAGTAGACAGACCGAGTCCATTGGTTTGGTTCTTCTTACTTGCTGGGAGAAAATACTTGGTCTTATAAGACACTTGTGATCTATTCTGTTATTGTGTTATATCTGTTGTAGGTGAGCCATTCCATTAATACAAGGCTTTCATTTTGGACTCTAGTTTAATAATGCTGACTACTGTAGTTCTTCAAAGTCTATTGAAAGACTGCATTGCACTTCTAGAAGAAAAAATAAAGAGAAAACTCTGGTAGTTGCATGAAATCAGGGATTTAAGAGGTAGGACTGCAAGTGTCTAACTGATACAATGTAGTGGGGATGGGAGGCTCCTCAGCAGGCAGCATAGAACTAATAAAATATTTTTTTTCTAAAAACAAACCCCCAGTATTTCCTCAATATTTACAGGCTGAAACACACTGTTTCAGGAGTGGAATATTAACGAATCAGTAATGCCAGCCTCTGTTTTATTTAGCCAACTTCTGTAATACTTTACTATTTACTCAAACTGCAGACTTATCCAGTGTTACATGTTGATAAAATTTCTATGAAAAGAAACTTCTGTCTGGGAAAAGCTACAGCTGGCCAAAGGAAGCGCTCTTTTTGCTTAGCTAGTTGGCCCAAAGGCCAGCACTTTAAATCTTATATGATTTTACTTAGCCTGCACATTAACGTGGGGAAATAGTGTTTCAGTTATGGGCTCTGTAATCCAACTGTGTGTCTTTTGGGTCTTTGTGCTCATCAGATGCCCAAACTGACGGTTGAAAGCACTTTTCCTGCAGCATTTCTATGAAATAAAAACTTAGCTCTTCTTCTTTCCTGAATGATACAGCTGTTATTTTACTCCTGGCCTGCCTTGAGGAACACTGTTTCCCAAGAAAAGCACTGAAAAGTTGAAGAGTGTCAAATATGCAGCCTCAGACTTTCTCCCCTAGTTCTTATGGACTGTCCTAAGATCTGGACACCTACCACTTTTTTTGAGACCTTTCTGGATGGTAAACAGGACCCTGTTCACAACAGCTTGATTTTCAGAACTTTTGCTTCTTCCGTGTGATACTCACTCCACTCCATTTAATGAAAACAAAAAGGCTTTGTTATAGAAGATATTTGGTGAATCTTGGCTTGTTTTATATATCTCAGTGTCCTGCCAGCTACCATAGCACCTTCTAGAACTCACCAGGTAACTGAAATTTGAAGAAGTGCCATGCAGGATCTTTGTAACGGCTGTTGATGTTCTTAATTTGCTGAATATCTTTGGTTGGGCACTGAAGGTGGCTAACCTTTGCAGCCAGGTGGCCAGGCATCTGGAATGATCATTTAGTTGAGATATGTGGGGTTTAAAGGAGACAAAAATAGGTGAGGGCTTTCAAAGTTCAGCTATAAGGCTGAGAACTTGCAATGTTTCATTTTGGAATGAACATTTTAGGGGGAAGAAAAAGAAGACATGTGGCTAAAAGGCATTTCTGTTGCTGAAAATATCCACCAGTACAAAATGATATTAGCATGTGCACCTTGGGCAGGACAGGAAGGCAGGGAGAAAGATTTCCATGACCGTTATTTACCTCATGTCCGTTCATTCTGTCATAAAATTGAGAAGAATGGACTATTTGTATTGGTATAAAACAGATAGATGAAAGGGGACAACAATCGTAATACTTATCTTCCTGGATTTTAGAGCTTTTTAGTGTAGCTCAGAGGTTAAATTTTAGATAACACCCTTCCTTTGAATTCTTCATCCCTAAAGCATAAAGTTGTGCTGTGGAAACTTGCCAGACACAAGTTACAATCTTTTAAAATATCAACAAACATTCACCAGAATTAGCCAACTCTACAGATAAAATAAGCTCAAATTGCCCCTTCCCTAAAAACACTGGTCTCCAGTATATGCATCTCATTGTGCTTTCTCTTGTTCTTCTACGCAGTCCTGGATTCTGACATTGATGCTTAATATGAATGTGCCATTTATTTAACTTTTTCTGACACTAGATTTTCAAGAAGAAGAGATGAGTCAAGGTATTTTCTTCACTCAGTTTTTTGTGCTGATTTATTGAGTTAAAGTCTGTTTAATTTCAACTCTGGCTGCAAGGATACTGGTAAAAAAGTGTTTGCTTCAGCAGAGACTTCCTGGATAAATAACCAGTATTCTGGCTCACCTACAGAATAAGTGAATTCCTGTTTTTTGGTGCAGTAAGTGTATGATATGGACTTGGGCTAATAGTAGTTGTGGAGAGTGTTTACTGTTATTCCAAAAAAAAACAAATGAGCAAAAATCCACAAGCCTTCCTTCCCACTTCTGCAGTCCCATAGCCGGTCTAACAGTAGAAGGCAGCAGGGAAGAAACCACCATAAGTGAAAATGAATCAGTAGTCATTCATCAGAGGAGCACTACATTCCCCTCTTTGCCACACTGGGATCTTCACTAACCTCAGTGTTATTATCTTTGCAGTGTTTTTATAGCAGAGAATATAGGTTAACTCTGAGTGAATCAAAAGATAATTGCCTTTACATTTTAAGGGTTAGTTCGTAAAGCTAGCTGATCACAGAGTGACAGCCCAAGACTCGTGTGGTTCTTCAGTGTTCTTTCTGTTGGTGCTGCCTTTTGAGAGGACAGTCACCACAGAGGATGCCCAGTGTTTCTGACTAAGGCTCTGATACTGTGAGCTGCACAGTGGGTAAGTTTTTTACAACATGAAGGAAGCTGAGCTATCAGTATGTGTCTTCTGGAGAGGATAATATATAATTTGTAAAACTTCTACCTCCCAACAGGCCAGGCAGCTCTGGCGCTCTTCTCCACAGTTCTTTTAAAGATCTTTTAATCAGCACGGTTTCCCTTTCTCACTGAAATTGCATTTACTGTATTTTTAGTATGTTCTGATGGACTGAAAGGTGTTACTTACATCCAATTTTCCATATAACCACTTCTGATGACTGTCTCTTTCAAGTCTTTTCAGCCTATCCATCCTGAATTAACTTTTTTGTAAGAAAAGGCCTTTCGTGGTTTATAAATTTTAATGCAGGATGCTAGCTGCCAGAAAGTTTTGGATTGCAACCAAAGATTTTAACCAGTCCACCCAGCAGATGAAATGAGGTACAGCTCCTGCTGCACCTGGAGACAGTACTTCTTTCATTGCTCTGTTTCAGAGTTATGACACCTCTGCTTTAGCCTCAGAAAGTCAGGAATTTTCCTTTAAGCAGGCTTCCTGGAAATAGAGTTTTAGGCTATTAATGGGTAATTTATCACACAGTATTTTTCAGCCATAAGAAACTCTAGGTCTTGAGGTTTGTTTTGTTTTCAGTATAGTTAATTGGGGACAGCTAAGCAAAGGTGAGACTCTTGATGTGATATCTTGACAGCAGGAGATGACAATGGAGACCAACCCTCCGGGAAAGAACATCGTGGACTTTCATGGTGAAGTGCTTTGAACTTCAGCTGTTAAACAGAGAGATGCTGATTTTGGTGGCTTTTTGTATGCTATGCCGTTCTTATTCATCCAAAGAAACCCATTAACAGTGGGATGCCATGCGTGAATTAGCTGTGCTTGACCTGGATAAATGCTGCACCATGCAGCTTGCAGTTGCACTGCTTTTCCTGTGCAAATGCTTTTCCACATGTAGAGTTCCAGAGTACAAGAGGTCTCACCCCCAGAACATGGATAGTGCCATCTATTATCATTTTCATAATGAAAGATCAGGATATTTTCTACAGAGGGATATACGGGCCAATTACCCTTTTTTTTCCTGCAAAAAGGGGTCATAGAAACGCTTACAGAGAGGCTCAAAATTTGAAGGTGGTAGTATATCTAAAAGACCAGTACCAGACTTCTGCAGATTGATCACTGAACTGTAACAGGATATCTCTGTAGTTTGTTTCAGGGATTTGCTCTCATCATTTTTCACTATGGTATGTCCAGGATACTTAGTTACCAGAGTCATTATAGTAAAGGAAGTCAGAATTCATAATTAATTAGCAGGTTGTAGAATAGTTGTGTGCAGAGAGCCCTGTGGAGCAGTAAATTCCCTAGCCCTACCTCATGAAGTTCGGTGCCAGACTTCTCTTGCTGTATGCTCCTGCACTGTATGAAGCTGTTTCCTTTTCTGACCTTAAGCAGAGTTCCAGACAAGTGTTTTGGGCAGACCCCAGAGGAGCCATAAAGGTATATCACTTTTGACACAGTATGTCACTTAATCTTAGGCATACAATTATTTCAACCCCCACGGTGAGAGTCCAGCATGATTGCTGACTGTAGAAATATATAATTTTGGATAAATTCCCTCATCTGTCTTGATGTATCTTTTTTGATTGGGATGGGTGGGAGGGAGGAGGGCAGAGTGAAGAGAATGGTTTCTCTGTTCTGCCATCACGGACATCTGTGAACTTTCAGTAAACAGCATGACTTTCTGAATCTGGTTCAGAGCTTTCATGCTTGCTTTCTAATCTGTTTCAGAGCTGAGGAGCTGTAAGCTTATATTGTTTCTCAGGGAGCTGTTGTTGTGTACTAGAGAAAGAGCAGACCTGCTTTGGCTCTCACGTGCACTACTGTGTACCAGCATTCTCTGCTTTGTGCATAGCACAGAGAAATCCTTTAGTATTTTAAATAGTGGCTTTCCTGTTCCCCAGTCTCAAGTTGTTTCTTCTTTGAGACTTACTGGGATATGAATCTTACTGAGACTTCCACAGAAATATTCTGTGCATGATATAATGGTTTTCTTCAAAACACCTTATTTGCAAATTATTTAAAGAGACAGACTTCTTTGCTAGGAATGTCTACAGTTTATGACCACTATCACAATAAGGAAAAATACGAAAAAGACAGTTGGTGATTCAGATATAAAAGATACTGTTGGAACTTCTCTACTAGGTGCTATGGCCAGTCCAGCCACAAGATATACATCTGCTTGGAAGATCAGAGAACAAAATCTGTTTCTCTCTTAATCGGAGTTTCAGAAAAAGGAGTGATTTGTTGGTTGGTTTTGCTTTGGGGTTTTTGTTTGTTTTTGTTATTGTTTTGGTTTGGTTTTGGTTTGTTTTTTTTTTCCTTACTTGTAAAGGATAGAGCATTAGAATGGTTTATTTGAACTAGAGCTTCATAAATGCAGGCTAGCAGATATTCCCTGACCTTTCTTAGTTTATGACTGAGTTTTCATTAAGTGAACACAGATGAACCATAGGATAAACGCTGAAGACAAAAAGGTGGTCAACATTGCAGGAGCGAATGAATTTTTAAGGAAAGAAGAAGAACGTGAAAGTTCCACATATATGGGCTGGGATATATAAGGCATGAACTAGACACTGGAAAGAATAAAAATAAATGAAAAGTCAGCAGAAAAGTAAGAGAATGGTAGATAAGGATAATCTTACAAAAGGCCTGAAGTCATTGAAATATAAAACAGTAGATAGTAATTTTATTTTGAGCTTCTGAAAAGTTGACTTCTGCTGTTTGTTTTTGAATAGATGTTTTTCTTTTATTTGCACTGAGGTTTTATTTTAGAGATTTAAGCACTTTTTTTTTTAAATAGGAGAGAAGATCTATATATTCAAAGGAAAGCCAAATCTTACATTCTTTTCTGGGAGATACATTGTAAGATGTTAACTTGTACCACTTTCACAAAGGAATTCATTATATGCTCACAAACACATAGAATATCTTCAATTCTTTGTCATCTAGAAAGGCAACTTCTCCAAAAAAATATTCAAGAAAAAATTTCCCTGTTTTTCTCAATAGTGATCACTTCTAGGAAATGGTAATATATTTTTGTGCACAATATAACTATATACTTGAGAGAATACCAAGAGAGAATTGCAATAGTAAAATTCAAATATTTGGAAAAGAGAAAAGAACAAATTATTCTAGTCATCCATGGGTGGGACAAGAAAAATCAACTTCAGTTGCACCAAGGGAATTTTAGATAATGCTTTAGGAAAACTCTTAACAGAGAAAATTGTTAGCACTGCAACAGATTGCTTAGAGATGTCATGGAAGGTTCAGCAATGGAAGCTTTTGAGAACGTATGAGACAAACTTTTATACAAGTTCAAGAAATTTATTTGCACCACATTGTCTTTTAGCTGCATAAAGACAGCTGAATTTCCCACAATTTTAATAATAAATATGCAGGAAGATTCAATATGGGTACAACTTGAAACAAATCATGCCCTACCCACTCTAACCTAGATTGCATAGAATTTCATATAATTTACCTCTGAGTGATCAAGAGAGGTTTGTTTTGTTATGTCTTTTCTTCCAAAGGTGGAGGTCACACTGGCCAGGTCTAAATTACCACTTGTAAATCAGAGCTAATTGTTCCCTTACCTGCACCCCACTCCCTTTAATATACAGCTGATGCAAAACTAATCCTTGCCAGGACAAAGGTACAGAAATATCGGGAGAACCTGTGCTGTTTACACATATGAGTTAGGAATGGCTGGAATGTGGAGTGTGCATCATACACGTGCTGCCATCTCATGCGTGGCAGGTAGCCCCATGTTATTTCTGGGAGAAAAACACTCCAAGCCTCCACAACAGTAAAATATTAAACTGTATGTTGGGGTTTTGGAGATACTTTGTCTGGAACAACCTAAGATTGATGACCGTGGTTCTCCAGATAAATTTCAGTGGTAGCAGTCTTCCACAAAATGTGGCATATCCTGGTACATGGCTTACAGCCCAGAAAATCTGGAATAAGACTCTACAACTCAAACATTTCCACTTTTACTCTTGTTTATGATGTTTGATGCCAGCAGCCATAAATTTACAAGGTGCTCTGTCTGGACCTGTAATTGTTGGGGAAAAAGAAGCACTGAACTGAACTAAATAGAAAAGACTCAGGCTAAAAAGGCAAGGAGGGCAAGGAAAACTTCATTTAACATGGGTCCAGTCGAACAAGATAAGATAAGGCAGGGTAGTTAATAGTCCACCAGTATGATCAGAGGACCAAGAGTTGGTGAAAACTTAGTGAATAGCTTTTTTAAGCAGTAAGCACTGCTTTTCTTTGAACTGGTAAGTTGCCACATGAAATTAAACACCCCAAAATATTACCTCTTTTTACTGATTAGAGACTGTTTTGATCTTTTGGGCTATGATAATTTTTTAATTTTTTTTTCTCTAATACCTATGAGGCTGAAATCCACATACTGTGGCATTGGGGTCCTTCCACCCTTCACAGGCTTTGGGTCACAGAATATTCTGAGTTGTAAGGGACCCACAAGGATCATCAAGTCCAACTCTTAAATTGAATGGCTCATAGAGAGATTGAACCCACAATCTTGGTGTTGTTAGCACCAGGCTCTAACCAACTGAACTAGTCTCAGGGTCAGGGTTAGACTGTGCCAAAATACTGGTCTGCACACCTGGATCACTGTTCAGAAGCAGACAGCTAACAGAGCTAGGGCAGCAAACAGACATGCTGTGCTAATTTCCTGATGCTAGCCAGCTTTCCATATTTGTGCAGAGAAAATCACATTGACTGCAGTTTGAGTTCACAAGAGAAACCAAAAGGAAAACTTTACTTCTCTAGTCTGTCTAATCTTCACCTTTAGTCCCTTTAACTGTGTCTCTATGAAGGATGGAGTTCTATCACATCTCTTATAGTCTTATTGTATCATGTCTGCAGACATGTTAAAAATGTGACAGTCACAGTAGGAGCAATGTATTCATTGCTACTACACTGCTATTTCTTCCACATTTTAGATGACACTACACTTTGAAAATTGCACATGATCCTTCAAAGCCTTTTCCA
This sequence comes from Platyrinchus mystaceus, assembly GCA_035041135.1. Lineage (NCBI taxonomy): Eukaryota > Metazoa > Chordata > Aves > Passeriformes > Tyrannidae > Platyrinchus > Platyrinchus mystaceus. Next base: position 68,903,701 of record JAWWLV010000088.1, on the reverse strand, counting down.
AATGAACTTAAAGTAAAAGAGAACTATGGGTTAATTTTTTAAAATATAAAAGCCACTCAAAAGAACTCATCATCAATGGAGCCTCAGTTGTATAGAAGAAATAAAACCATATGGCAGATTATCAAACACCACACATTTTATCAGTTGTTTAGCAGGTGTTTGTCACACCTGTGTGGAAAAATTGCCACGGTTTAGAGTCAACCCTTAGGCTGATATTGTCACTGCCATGGTGCAGTGGCCTAGTGTCAGTATTCTGAATTGTAGTATTAGGCATTGTTTGACATATGGGGAATCGTGTCATCTTTAAAGCTAGTGAAATTGCGCTCTCTCTAAAGTATTTTAGTTGGTTGTGTTTCTTTGTTTTCAATTCATGAAAGGTAGCCATTGCTGCAGCTCACGCCATTAACTTCCAACAGTCTTTTTAGCAGTTGGTAAAACAGCAGGTGCTGTGCAAATCCAATGACAAGATACCATTAAAATTTACGAGATGGAAGTAAGAAAGCAGTTATATCGGCTTTGTGCCTTATTGATAGATACAGTTGCTAAGAGATTATTTTAGTGACTAGGAAAAGTGCATTCAGGTATTTGGTATTATAAATGGATCAAATTATTTACATATAATATTATTGAATTTAGTAAAGTAGCTGTAATGATTCACCACACTAAAAAAAGAAATGTTCGAATACTTTAAATGACACTATTTTTTACAGAACACTTTCCCTTAACAATTAATTCTCACTGAACTCCTGAAAAGTGTCTGAATATGTAAGGTTATTTCCACTTTACAGAATAAGAGGCAGGGTTCACACATTCCAGCTGTGAAGAAGTTACTGGCAAGAGCTTTCTGAGCCTAGAAAGCAAGCTGATGTTAGTTTTCTTTCTTTTATTCCTATTTCTAGCCCCTACACAGTAGTTCTCTTCCACATCACTTCAGGTTCAGACAGAACTGCTAACATGTACTGATGAGTTTTTAATGAAGCATTTTTACATTGTGCTTTCTACCATTTCAGTGTCTGGCATTTTTGTATGTCATGGTATAATGTTAAACCAATAGGACTTTACAGATGATACTTGATTATAGGATCTTACATCACAGAGCTTAAATTTTTTATTAGTGTTTATAGTACTGGTTTGAGGTATTTCACATAACATTTCCCTGGGCAACTGTTAGGAGAGATTTAAATGTTTAACATATGTGTCTGTGCACACTAATATAACACATGATTTTACCATTGCTATCTGTGTGTGCTTTTCTTTTTTCTTTTAATAAGTTCTTGCTTTCACAAAATGTTCCTTTTGCAGAGAATCCTTGTGACTGACAGGTCTTGCCTATCAAATCCCCCAGCAGGAGTCCTAGCTGAATGGGTGGCAAGGTCTAATAAACCTTTCACCTTTTTTTTTTTTTGTGCAGAGGGGGCAGAGCACAGGGGGAAGTTCACCATGAACTCCTGCAGGGATGTTTCATTCAAGCTAAATGGCTCTTCCAACCTGGCCATTTTACAGACGTGCGAACACCTCTTCTGGAATTTTGTGTCCAACAGGGGCTTCTGCAGATACAAAACTATTAGGAGGGTTTAGTTCATGTTTCTGACAGAGATAAACAGAAGAAGTCAAAGGGGTTTAAGCATAACTACTCTGATGGAACTGATGTGCTATTCTTTGCTTTGGTATTACTTGTCTTTTTTAACTGCTGTCCTGTATATTATTCTTTCCATGAAATAGGGATCCCTAAATTCCTTGTCTGTTTGTTTGTTTGTTTGTTTTGTATCCCATTTCCTATTTCAAAATAATTGAACTTAGTCTGCTCAGTGAATATTCTGTGCATAATAACGTGATGGTCACCTCTTGGTAATGTCTGTTATGTAAAGAAGAGATTTCAATCCATGTTTTAGGGTCATGCATGAACACAGTTCACCTTTCGTTTGCAGTAACATGCTGATCTCAGAAGGTGACAGATGTACTTATGAACTTTTTTCCTTTATTAACCTGCAGTAACCAGAGAACAAGCTCCTGAATTAGCTTATCCTTGTCAACACTGACTACATGTTGAGTCATAAATGATTGTGGGAGAATGCCTTTGGAAGCTTTTGGAAACCTCAGCTGTGATTGTTTCTAAAAGATGTGTTTGGCATCTAAAATTAAGAGAAGACTGTGCAATTCTGAAAGGCTATTTAGTGTGTTAGATATTCATAACTCACTGTGTGCCTTGCCTAATTATCTCTCATGCTCCCCATTTAAAGCATGGAGAAACTGAGGCTGGCAAAAGAAATAGTTGATGGGGATCACAAAAGAAGCTCTTGATCCTTTGAATAGAGCAGCAGTCTGGAAGTTTTTCAACCAGCTGGCTGACTTTATGTGTTTATTTCTGTAAGAAGTATGGCACAAGTGCAGACTAACCTATGTGTGGTCAATCTGTGACTGTCGTTTGCCCAAGTTAGCCTTTTCTTTGTATTTTAGAGGCAGCCTGTCTCCGATGAGCTGATCCATACTGCTCTGCTTTTTGGTCATGTGGAGGAGTATAGTTGACTTAAGATGAGAAGTTCTGGTTTTATTCTTTCTTTATAATTCTGTTTTTATTTTTCTAACCACGATGAGAGGTGTTCAGCAGTTCAGACCTGCACTTACATAAACTGAGTTATGAATACTAATCACTGTTTTTGAGACCTTGACTGTCAGGCAAACAAAGAAAAGAGCTGAGCCTCTATCAAATGTTATATTTTGATATTGTATGACCACATCATAATAAGACATAAAAGCCTCTTCATTTGTGGCAAATTATCCCAGTCTTGATAAATACAGAAGTAAATGAAGATATTGGCTATGAAGTTAGTTGCTTGTGTATAGCTAGCTATGTGGGAGCTGAGACATAGGATAGATAAAAAGGCTCTGATTTTTTTTTTTTTAAATATTTGCATTCCAGTGTCTCCTTCTTATTTTACTTTCTTTCTTTTATTTGTTTTTTAACCACTCTATTGACTTCCTGCCTGGCATAACAGGCTTTTCAAGGAATAGAAGTTTTCATCTGAAAAATTTACCTTAAAACATAACAGTTTCAAGCAGCCACATTTAAGTTCCCTGTAAGGACCCTTATTCTCTTCAGAGCAGGGATCACATTACATACTCACATACTAGGCTTTTGAAAAGCAACAACACCACTGCCAAAGTGTTTCTACTCTTAAAGACTTCTCACATATCGTGTAGCCTTTTTGCTGTCAAATGCCATTCGAGTGCAAATGGTTCAGTCCCTGCTAAGGCTAAAGTAACTGAACCAAGTCCATTTAGGATATGCATCTCTATATTCACATCATTTGGAAACAGATATATATATATATATATATATGTAAAAAAAAGAATAGATGAAAGATATTTTTCTTCCTAAATAATTTGGGTTCCTCTTTCCTCTGTTTTAGTAAAATATATGAGAGTAGTTTATAACTTAGCTGATCTGGAGTTGCCAAACTTGGCTGTATATCTGAGCAGCCTGGATGGGAAGCCTTTGCAACTGATATTGTCCTCAAGCAGCTGATCATCAGAGCATTTCCTTCCCATACTCAAGCCAGCAAAATGACCACATCCAGCAGGCAGAGCTCTTCTACGTCTATGGTCAACAACTTGGCCAAAATATTTGATCCTAACACTTTGCAAAACCAAGGGCCTGATACTGGAATGGAATCTCCTCAAATTCTTCATGTTGAAAGCAGTGATGTCAGCACATCTGAAAGTTTTAACATCATGGATATGAAGTTTGCCTCCCTTGAACAGAAAATTGATAAGCTGTTGACTCTGCAAGAGAATGTCCTTAAGAAGCTTAACAGTGTTTCCCAAGAAGTATGTTGCATTGAAAAAGACATTGAGATGGTAAAGGCAGAAACATCTGAACCTGGATCAAGGATGGAAAGAAACAAAAAACTGAGAAGTAATGAAATGAAGAGACTTTGCCTTAAAATGAAAAAATCTCTTTGTGATATAAACAAGAATGCAGAGCAGCAGGTTAAAAGACTAGATGGACTTGAACAAAGTGTTTCTGGACTCCAGAAACTTGTAGGGCCTCTGGTTGAGAAGGTGAAAACATTAATAATTCATAATTCAAGTGTAAAACACCATGTTCAAAGACGTAAAGTTTGCAGGGTAGGTGATTATAGAAAAGGAACTGGAAATCCCTTTAGGATGCACATTTTCTCGGAGACAACAGCTGGTGACCTGCTCAAGAAGAAAAATGAAAAGGTGAGCCCAGGTTTGTGTTTCATCTTGTCAGGAATTATGGCAAGCTACAGATACGTTCTGCTATATATTTAGCTCTTTCATTTTGTTGGCATTTAAGAGACAACAACCAATATGCTCTAAAAGTGAAAAGTATAAGAACAAACTGAGCAAGTTTCAATGGAAAAGATAGAAAATCTACTTATTTATACAGACCTTCATTTTTTTTCTAATTATTTCTTTGCACCTGTAAAACCTAACTAGGGGTCACTAACACAGGTGACAAAGATTGACACAGACTTCAGGAGTCTTGGGTCTTGGCCAAGCATTTTACTATGATCTTCTCTGGATTTACAATTATCTGGGGGAATCAAGTTGCAGCAGTCATTTTATGTGTACCGGGGTCTAGAGATTAGTGAAACTGGTAAAAATCCTCCTTGGGTCAGGGCATGTACATATGTTTGTCCTTTATTTCAAAGAACATCTTAAGTGTGCTGTTCCAATCTGGTATTTCTGCTGACATTAGTGAGGACTAGGGGACTTCTAAACTGGGATCTGAGGTAGGGTTACTGTAACTGGAGCTGCAGCTTGTGTAAACTTCCCTGGGTAAAATATGCCTGTGTCACCATAATGGGGGTTTCATCATGTTCTTTACAGTTCAGATTAAAAACACCAAAATCTCTTGAAAGGCTCCATTGACTATAATAAGCTCTTGTAAGGTAGTTTGAGTATTCTTTGTTTGGTAAAGAAAATTAAGGAATTTCTTGTGAACAAAGTATGTCGGTATTTAATTAACCTACAGTGAACCAAAAAGGTTGCCTTTCATATTTTGTTCTTTTTTACCTTACTTTTTTTCTCTCAAAAAGGTCACATTCAGGTCACATTGGTTCATTTAAAGAATGATTCTTGAGTTTGTTTTTCTAAAAGCAAAGAAGCATTTGAGCCATCAAAGGAAACTATAAAAATAGTGGTAAATGCTGAATAGCAGCATAGAAGCATCTTACAAAGCTCTGTCAACTGAACTGGATGATCTGCCACTATGTAAGGATATAAATTGTGCATCCTTGTTTCCAGAACATGATTACCTGAAGGGAAAAATTGCTTCCTTGCCCAAGAAGACTGACAACAAAATGGTTCATTACAGGCCCTTCTTGAATATCAGGCTGGACTGGTTTCAACAAAGAAGTTTCAAAAAAAGAGAGGTTTTCATGTTTTGTACCACTACTTTGATGAGATAAGATTATTTATTTTGAGAATCTGAGTTTAGGGCTTCTTTTACTTTTCGAAGCATCAATGAAAACCTCAGTTTTAAAAGCCCCATCAGAATAAGACCCACAGGTCATCTCTGTAATGCTGCCATCAATGCAGTTTGTGGTAGAGCTCTACATATCTTGGTGAAATTACATATTCATCTAAACTACTTATAAATGTAAACTGAAACAGGCCTGGCATGTTAATGAAGTGGCAGCTCCTGAAGACCAGAGTAGATGTGAGGCTCTCTGTACTAGAAATGCAGGGTCAGGGAAAAGGAGGGGGTCTTGCAGGCTTTACTGGTGAGTTTATGGGAGCCAATGGGTGTAGTGGAAGAGGCACGTCAAAGGAGGAGGTTGTGCTTCTGGCAGGCCAGAGGGGAGCCAGGATGGCAGAGGTTCAGGTGCCCAATGGAGAGTTCAGAGCTATAAAAGGCACGGAAGTAGAGGCAAGGGGGCTTGAACGTGAGAGAAACAGAGGTAGCCTACTGACAAGGACCCAAATAGGACAGGAGCAAGTGGAGTCACTGTCTTTTTCCAGCAGCAGCTACATTTGTAATGCCCTCACTGATTCATTTTATTTAAGCAGACTCTCAGTGATGCTGAGTGGACTTGGTAGGAACTTGTCTAACATGTGCTTAGGAAGGGCGGCACAAGCACGTCTGGAAGCGTGCTGGTGATATTATTACATTGTTTATATTTTGTTTGTTTTATGAGATAGCATACATATGTTTGCTTGTCATTACCTCCTCTGTGCATCTGATTTATTAGAAAAGGGCCATCATAAAATTATCAAGCTATCCCATGAAGAACAGCTGGCTTTAGTGAACACTTAGTCATCTTGGGTTTAAGTAAAAACAGACCTGAAGTCATCCCTGCATTTAGAGTAATGGAACCATGCTATAATATCCTTCAGCAGAGATTGCTGAGCTTGGTTGTCAGCTTAGTAGGAGACAGTGTGTGCCAGAATTCAGGGCAAACAGGCTATCCTCTGGGTGAAGGGATAGGAACAGCATCCCTGAGCAAGTTATTCAAAAAAGACTGGTCCATGAGACACTGTGAAGCTGGTTGCTTGTGCCTCTTCTTGATATGAACTGGATTTACAAATGATGTTTTACATAGTTGTGATTTAAGTAGAAAGAAAAGCAAAGGAATAGAGAAATAGGGGGTCTCATTTCTTCAGAGTTTTACACCTGAAATGTAACACTGGTGCCTGATGACATAGCAATTTACCTGATTGTGCAGATATCAATCTTTGTTTCTTGCAATCTCCACACCTAAGCCCCACCTGATGACAATTGAGAATAATGCTGGCCCTGCAGAAGTGCAAGCTTCCAGGCAGTACGAACAACATCTCTTGTATCCTAGGTGGACTTCATATGGCAACATGACCAACTCTTCAATCACTTTAGACATACACAGAATTCTGTTTCTTTAGAGCCATGAACAAGGCATTCCGTTCACTACAGTTAGTTCAGAAGGACAGTACCCACTTCTGTGTACTGCGGGAGATCGTCAGATGTTTTGGATGATGTGCCTATTTGTCATCCACCCTGCCCCACTATGACCAAATGCCATCTCTTAGTTCTAATAGCTGAGATGTCTGACAAATATTTGTTTTTCCCCAGCCCAGTTCTGCAAAATAATCCAATCATTCTTATGAATGAATTACTACCATGGGTACAATTGGATAAGGCAGTGAATTGTGTTTACATACTGCTTAATCACCTGCCTTTCCATTCTTCCCTCTCTAGAGAGCTGCTGCACTTCCCTTAATGTAGTATTGTTTTCTAATTTTTCCTAACTCTCTCTTTTTACAGAACTGGATTAAGTAGAGAGCTTTGGAAGAGGCACAACAATGGGGAGGGAAGAGGGGGAATGAGAGGTAAAGAAGGGGTGATAAGCAGATCTCTTTTCTGGCTTCAGCAGCAGCTGAAACAGTTTCCTCATCACAAGCTCCACAGGCACATTTTGTCTTCTTGCAAAATATAGGGTTTGCTCTCTTCTGAAGCAAATTTCTGCTTTCCTGCCTTTTACTGCCATCCTGAAATACCTCCACTGCCTCATACAGGAGTTTAGTTTATTTCTGGTTTGGGTGGAAGTTATAATATTGTGTAGCCTGGAGACACTTCATGCTTTGTCGATGCTGCCAAATGTCTCCCAGCCGTTTTCCACTGAGTACAGCATGACCCTGTCACCACATGGCTGAGAGTAGTAGCGTGTATTACTTGTCATTTTAAGTTATTTTGTTGCTATTACCACCCAGGGAAATCAGCAGTTCTACCATAAGGGTCTTTAAAAGTCTTGAGGTTTTCCTCAAATTCACCTTTTTAAGTAGTCTGTGATAATCCTGTTTTGAAATGACTCTTTAACTCCATTTTCAGTCCTATTTCTTCCACTTAGAAAGAAAGAGGGTAAAATAATACTTCATTTATTTCCTCCAAATTAAACAGTTCAGAGATTCTATACTATTAAACTGCAAATACTCACCTGGAGAGTCAGAAAGTCCATTTTGTTGCCATCATAAAGCAGTTGAACTTCCTGCAGTTGCCTGCAGGTGTCTGTCACTTTGGTTTCCTGACATTTCTACTGGCTTTGCTGTAGGACTAACAACTGTTAGCAGTTTGGGGCTGTTTCCCACACTAAAGACACTCCACCAGTGGGAGCTGTGTTTTCTGCTTGAACCCTCCTGTCCCTCCACTGCACTTTCAGCTCATGGGCTGCTTTAGTAGGAGCCCACAATGAAACTGCTGTTTGCCACATGTGTTTTAAGATCCATTCAGCCTCAGTCTATAACTGTTCTTCTGATTCCTTCATTTAGCCTACAAGTACTAACAGGTCCCTTATGTGTTATTTAAATTCTCTCCAGATTGGCCATGTTCTGTGTATTTTCATCTTCCTGCCAAATAGGCAGGAATTGTTTCTTTTTTTTTTTTTTTTTTTAATTTTATTTTACTTTTTTTTTTTACATCTGTTTGCAATAGTTTCTGCTGTAGTTTCAGTGGTTTTGGGGGTAGAGGCTTTCTGTGGAATCTCAGCAGATGGGTTGTCTTCTGCTTGGGCAAAGCAGCTGCTCAGCACCATCAGGTGCCATTATACTCCAGAATGCTCTTCTTCCCCTCAGGACTGATGCCTTTACCTAAAAATGCTCTTGGTAGAGGTATTTCTGGTTTTGAGTGATCTATAATACATTAGAATTATAATTCTTCCTCTGAATGTCTATAAAACTGGTATGTTTTCTCAGGACAATGTTTTCATCTTGTTTTGCTCCGTTCTCTCCCTTACTGACAACCCTAAGAGTTTTTTCATGCCCTTCCAATTCAGAATGCTGACTAATTTTGTTTTCACTTGTCTTCAGAACTTGCTGTGTGCTGTACAATATCCCATGCATAGGATCATGCCCTGGGCACTGTTGTGGTTTTGCTCTCTCTACAAATCTGAGAAATGTGTGAAATCAAAGCAGGTACACTGATTTCTAAATACCTGCATGCCACATCAGATGGCTTATGGGCATGACATTGATGCCTATCTGTTAGAGTGACCATTTTAGGAATCCAATACAACTCCTTTACAAAACTTGGGAGACTTCATGATGAAGATCAAGAGATAGCTGGTAAGTGCAGGAAAGCAATGTAAGACAGGTCATCAGAGAGTAGTCCTGTAAAAGCAGAAAGTTCCTCAAAGAGGTGAGACAGAGGTAGGAAGGATTTGCTCAGGGAATAAGTATTTGTCTGCTGCAGTCATCTAAGATTCACCTTTTGTAATCAGATATCCTAGCCATCTAGGCAGTTTTCTGGTGATGACTCCTCTCAGACCCAATCAGAAATAGTAAGGGTAGCATGCTTCCTCTGGTAGGAGAGTGGGGTTGCAATTAAATGTGGGGTTTCCACCACACTGACTTTTAATGACAAGAGTGGCTGCTCTGGAACACAACTAATTTTGTGCCATCCTAGCAGCACCCCTGGTTTTTGCATGCATGTGCAGCAGTGAGGAGGAGTGGTGATGGGTGGCTGGGCAGCAGCTCCAACAGAGCCTAGAAGGAGTCCCACCACATTCCATTCTCTGGGTTCTGTGTAGTGAGAAACCATAGTTTGCAGAACTGTATTATGGCAAGATATCCTGGTTTTGTGTAAGGTCTGATCACCATTCATTTATTAGAATGAAGGAGAAGATCTGTCACTAAAGGGGAAATAAAAAAATCCCAGGTCTTTCCCCTCCACCCAAACCCCTTTCCTGTTAAATAAAGTGCATTAATAGGAGACCTGCATTTCTGGAGTACAATTGTAAGTGAATCATCAAAGCTCTAGGGCATGATTTCTTAAGTTCGTAATGCTTTGGATGGAAATCTCCCACCTGTGATTTCTCCAAAACAGCTTAGGAAGGGGAGTTCAAAAAGTTTGAAGATATTTGCCATTTGTGTCATTGCAAGCTTGGTTCAGCTAAGTTAGTAAAGATGAGAAACATCCTCTTTACGGTGGGAATACTTAACTGATATTATAGCAAAAAAAAATAATAGTGGAATAGTTTGACAAATGTGTGGTTTATGCCAACAGTTAAAAAGTTTTGCCAGTGATTTGGCTTTCAAGATGGATTTTTTTTCTCCTTTCATACACTGTGACAATAGTGGAACCCACTTTGGAGGATGACCCATTTCATAGTAATGGAGAAAAGGTGAAGAACAGCACCTGGAAAATTTTGGGGTTATGGCACGGGTGCATATGAGGCACATGTGCTCCCTGTCAGTCATCACACATGTAAAGACATGGAGCAGTATAGAGAAGGAAGAGATGTGAGGCTTTCCAATGTGTTGGTAAAACAAGCAGCTGAATTCTTCAGTGGTTGTGCTTGCCTGACATTGCCTCTGATTTGTTCAGATGAGAAATCCAGACATGATATTAACCTGTTGATTTGATTTCCCAAATGCAGTGATAGGACGTGTCAAAGCCAGGTAATGCTGAATGCTCTGGTCTTAGTGGGTGTATTGGTAACCTCAGACTTGTTAGTGGTTATTATGGGCCTTTGTGTATTCCAGAGACATTAAAATCACACCAATGGGAGTTAAAAAATCTACCTCCAAAGCTCTTCTTGTGCTTGATACTGACTGTTAAATGACAGTGACAAAAGTAAAGATTGTTAGAATCTAACTGTTATTATTAGTGCAATACATTGCATCTTCATTGAGGCCATGGGCTCTGACAGGAACCTGGTTACATGAAAACCTTTTCTACTCTTCAGCGTAAGATTCCCTGTTTTAAAAAGAATGGCCTGGAAGGAGGAAGCATCCGTTTGAAAAAGGACAGGCATTGCTTCTCTAGCACAGCAGGTGGGAAGTCAGCAAACTGACGTGAGGAATGGACTAGGCTTTGGCTTCACTGATCTTCAGCTTCTCCCCTAGGATGATGTTGTTCTGAGGGATTTCTCACAAGCAGAGGTTGTTATCTCATCACCATTGTATTTTCAAGGCAGCAGGTCACATAGAAATTTTCTTGTATTTCCTATTGGGGGAATCATGATTCTCATGGTTCAGAGCTTATTTTTTGTGTGTGATTAGAGTATATTTGTGGTTTGAGTTTGGTTTTTACAGAAGAATGATTTATTTATCTACTTCAAGGAGCTCTATAAAAATCCTGGAAGAGTCAAAACCTTTGCCTGAAGGTGCCAGCAGTTGTTGTAGTATAGTAAAAAAATAATGACATGGAAACAGATGTACTGCCTGCCAGTAAAAGCAGAATTCCCATGTGTACATTTTGTAGCATTTATAAGTTTGTATCAGAAATATTTTCACTGAATATTTTACATTGCTGGGGGGAAAAAGGGATGTGTATTGAAGGGGAACACAAAAGGGCAGGAGGGTATGAATTCCAGATCTGATGGATAGCACAGGAGGCATCACTGTGCATGTTGTTGCCCCAAGGTCTCTGTGGTATGTGATGCATTCTCCTGTGTACTGATGAGGAGATACTGGGAACATTCACAGTACAGCACTCAGGTTGCAAAGCCCATGGCTGACTTCTGACTGTTAGGGAAATTCATTAATTACAAATCTCAAGAAACTTATTAATTTTGATAAATGAATGGTGATTAGACCTTACACAAAACCAGGATATCTTGCCATAATACAGTTCTGCTAACTATCAAGAAAATGAGAAAGTGACACTGAGTTAAAATGTGGTTTAGGCATATGCATACGCTTGTGGCTGGTGGAAGTTGAGAATAATGTCTTGATATAAAATGGAATCTCAGAATTAACTAGGATGGAAAAGACCTCTGAGATCATCAAGTCCAACCTGTGGCCAAACACCACGTTGTCAACCAGACCATGGCACTAAGTGCGACATCCAGTCTCCTCATAAACACCTCCAGGGACAGTGACTCCACCACCTCCCTGGGCAGCCCATTCCTATGCCCAGTCACTCCCTCCATAAAGAACTTTTTCCTAATGTCTAACCTAAACCCTCTCTGGCACAGCTTAAGACTGTGCCCTCTTGTACTACTGCTGGTTGCTTGGGAGAAGAGACCGACCCACACCAGACTACAGTCTCCTTTCAGGTAGTTGTAGAGTGACAGGGTCTCCTCTCTCCTCCAGGCTAAACAACCCATGCTCCCTTAGTATGATGGGCCGATAAAGGATGGGGTGATAAAGGACCTCTAACTAAATGGTTGAGGCTGCTTCGTGAGGCCATTCATTACAAAAATTTTTGCAGTAGGAAAAAAAAGAATCAAAGAGTTTTATTAGGTGAATAAAAAAATTTGAAAGTTAGCTAAAAAAACATTCCAAGGGTAGGACTGCTACAGTATAAAGAAGGAATTTAACTATGTAGAGCTCATTAAAAAGGAGTCAGATATCTATAAAAGGCATTAATTTCTTGCTGCATTTGAAATTTCTGTTAGAATATATTTGAGTATATAATTGCTTATGGCTTAATTTCTGCAGGTTTCTAAACTCAATTTACAAAATTTCCAAAAGGGATTTTTTTTCCATTGGTCTACACTGAAGTTTCAGCCTCTGGGCTATCTCACATTATTCTGTATCATCACCTGGGCTTTTATTCTGCCTCTATTACTTAGCGTCTAGCAATACTTTGTACAAAAGACTATGTTTAAGTCTGGAAAACATATTTTTGAAGACACAGTAACAAATTGTGTAGATACAGACACCTTTTTGCTTTGGTATACATTACAGGATCACAATGCAAACTTTTATATTTAACCTTTTTTGAAATGAAAATAAAAAATTCCTTAAAAGCTTTTGGCTTGTGTGAGTAGGAAAAATTACTGCAGTGCTATTAACCCAATTGTGCACATTCAATTCATTAAGAAAGGGGAAAAAATAATGTGGAGGCATAATTTCCACTACGGAATATTGATCCCTTTAATTTTAGGAAATACAGACTGGAAATAGTCATATGTCACCGAAGTTCAGGAAGAATATTACATCAATAAATAAGAAATTATTAGGGATAAAGTTAAAAAGACTCTTAAGAAAGCACTGCTAACAGGCTGAGGGAAGAGGAGTGGTACAAAGTGTACTCAGGGTAGATGCAATTAATAAACCACATCACCTTTCAGATGAGATTTTCAGACGAGTGCCATGGCTTTTGGGACCTATGGGCTCTCAGAGCAGCTGCCTGGGGCTGGACTTCACGAGTGTTGTTGAAAAACTACAAGAAGAACTACAAGGGGTCTTTGTACCTCCTGTGGCTGGGATGGGAAAGATACATTGACTTCTGTCAGCTCCAGAGAACCTGGCAAACCCCCACCATTTACAGGGAAGAAATAATGAGAAAAATTTCTTGGGTTTATTGCCAGGTCAAGATTTGACAAGTTGAAGTCACATGTTACTGGAAATAGCAAAACATGTAGAAAACGGGGATGTTAATGTATAGATTATTCATGTGTCTACAGATACCTAGTCCTTGTATTTGTATTTCGTATTCTAGTGCACTATTGCCCTTGTATTTATTGCACATTGATTCTGAAAAATAACAGTAAATGTTTCATTTGTATTCTTTTTTTCCCCCTCATTTAAATTACTTTGAGCTCCTCATCTGCTGCTAAAATGTAAGGGCTCAGAAATGGTGCTTGAATAAACATAGTAGTATTTTATGTAATGCCCTGGCAGTCTCAGGTATTCAGCACCATCCAGTGTTCCTTCTACTAGACAGATTTTCAAAAGCTGGCTTCTGTATTTCACACCTGCAAACTACAGCAATATTTAGTAGGAAGCGCTGTATGCCTGCAGAAGTGAAATCTGGCCCTATGCATCAAAGGGCTTGGAGGCCATTTCTCTGGTTATTTACTCAGCTGACTGTGTTTGATCAGAGCTGATGTCCTCGGTGGTGCGGTGAGGCTGACATACTTACAGGAATCTGAGTGCATTACTAACTGCAGTCACATTTCAGAATAAATAAATCTGAGTTTTTCCCTATTTTTTTTTTAGTGCCTTTCACCGTTAAAATAGCATAATGAGCATTGGTTGAGTCCCTGTGATCCATCTGGAATAATTACATTTATGTTTAAGTTCTGTGGGAACAAGGCTCTGATTTATATTTCAAGAGTACTTACCAGTACTGATGTATTGAGGCCTTTTTCATTTTGCAGCCTGCAACCTCCTGGGACCCACTTCATCCCAAATAATTGTCAGTCTCAGGTCTTACGCTTATATTACAGTTTCCTTGTACCTTGCAGATCAAGATTTTCTGAAAAAGTTTTGTTGAAATCCTTCCATGCAGTTACATCCAGTTTTTCTCAACTCTTTTTTGCTTCTTGTGGAATTTCCTTTCCCTTGAACTCTGTTTATAGTGGATAAATATTGCTTTGATTTCATGCCTATTTTCTATATAGCCTGATGACGTTAAAATTAAAAAAATAAAGCATAAAAAGTGCAGAGGGCTTACCAAAACAAATGTTTAGTAATAGAACTGGTTCATGCCCAGAGTACAATATGAATAAGCTGTGGGACTAATAATATGACTAAGACACTCAAAATTAAGTGCCTGACCCTGTATATTTTGTTGGGATATGCATAACACTGCTGTAGCTGGCAGTTCCTCTTGAAAATATTTGGAGGTATCTGCATTTTTCACACCTTGTGGATCTATTAATAATAATGTTAGTGCCAGTTTCATAGCACCATCAGAAGAAGGCAGGTGAAAAATGAGCACTGGAGCAACAGCAGAAACCATGGTGTCCCGTGGTCACCATCCTACTAACAAGTCTAGGAGTGGCAAGTGAAGAAAAAGCACCCAATGTAAGAATATGAGTAAATATCCACAACAGGAATAGGAGTAAATATCCACAAAGGTAACTGTAAGAGCAAAGGTTTTAGGAGGACCTGGATTGGTATGAAGTGCCTGTAGATGTCACTGCAACATTGTAAAATGTAGGTCAGAGAAGGCTACAAAGCTGAAGTTATGTCTTATATGCTCCAATTTCTGGTTACTGTCTCAGTCAGCCTGTAATAAATTGTTGCATCATTAAAAAAGCTGTTACCAGATGTTGATTAACAGCAAGAACCTTTTTGATATCTGTCATTAAGACTGTTACTGAAGATTTTACTAGAATATTAAACATTCTGAGCTTTGGTTTAACCTATTTTTTAACAGCAAAAGCTAGTGCAGGGAAAAAGCTCCTTTCTGGATGTTTCTTTCTTTTAGTCTCTGAGGTTCAGTCCTGATCTTTTCTGGACTGTTTTTATGCCAACACTGGTGCTGATTACAATTGAGATAATTTCTCTTGCTTTACACTGGTACCAATTCAATCGGCTCGGTAGTTATTATAGTAACGACCATTTATAGGAAATGTGTGAGTTACAACACAGAGTATTTGTATTTGATCAAAAAAAGTCAGGTTGCAATTTCATGAGGATCAACACGATATGTAAATGGTATACATTGACTAATATGTCATTTGCCTTTTCCACAGGTCATCAAAGAAAAGTTACATTTGAATGAAACAGAAACAAAAGAAAAGAAGCCACCAGATTCAACAGGTTGAACTATTTTTTCTCTGGTCTGTTTCTGGTTCCTAAGAAATAGCACAAAAATAGCAATTATGTTACTGAGCAGCTCCAGTGAAGTTGTTTGGGTTACATGTGTGCTTAACAGCATGAGTGAAAATTGTTGAAGCAACATCAATCTACTTTTCACATGCCTGTGCACAGTGCCTCAAACTAAAGCTCAAAAAAGTGCTTTGCCTGAGGAGTTTATTAGCCTTGACTTGGCGGACAATAATTTTGAGTGAGAAAAACACTTTCTAGTGCTGTGTGTCAAAGGAAGCATTTGTGACCCATGACATCTCTGTTTTGAATAAGTAGTCTGCTCTTGCTTAGGAGACACTTGAACTGACCTTGACAATGGAAGAGAAAAGCAAATGCCTAGTTCAAAATGCAACTAAATTTATGCTAAGTGTGCAGCCCTACTTTAATATTGTTACTGACTCTCAGAAAACCACTGACAGATTCCTTTGTAATCTCTTCACTTACAGAGGGGGCCATCCAGAAGAACCAGTCCTGCACTCAGGAAGAAGAAGTTGATAAGCTCAATGAGGAAAATGCCAAGAGGGAAAGTTCTGTTCTGCTTGAAGTGGATCCTCCCAAATTTCATACTGAAGGATCAGAGGAAAAAGAAGAAACTTTGGCTTTTGAAAGTTATTATGAATACAGGAAAAACTCTGTTCAGGAAGAACAGAATATAGGAGAATATAGGAGAAGCTCTATTCAGGAAGATCAGAATGTAGGAGAACATAGGAGAAACTCTGTTCAGGAATCATTGGCTCCAGCAAAGCAGCAGGAAGAAGATGCTGTTGATGATGCTTGTCAAAGGCTAACTGTGCAGGAGATAGAGAGTGAGTCTCCAGCAGATGAGGAGAGGAAGGAGGAACATCAGGTGCCTGGAGATGAAGAACAAGAGGAGAGGGAGAATGAAGGGGAGAGAAATGCTGATAAGAGTGAAAAAAGTGTTGAGGAACCACCAGCTCCTTCCCAAAAGGAAGATGAGGCAGAACAAAGCGATGATCAAGAGGCACCAGAAGGAAGGTAAGGTGTGAAGCTCATGCTGCACATTCTTAAGAGACCCATGCTTTAGAAAAATGTGTCATGCAAGTTTCAAGTCAAAGTGGCTGGTTAATATAGATATTGTTGAAAATTTAGCCCAATGCAGAAGTGAAAAATACGTTTATCTCCCTGATCTGAGTGAAATTATACTCTTAAAACAGTCAGTCAAACAATCTACCATACACAGTATTAGCAATGTGCTTTGGTTGTTTTCTTGGAAAATATTAGGAACGTGGGTATTATGTTATGCCATTCTTTCTCTCTGAGGAGAATGCTCCCATTTTTATGTTTATATAATGCAGTGTCTTATAACATATGAGCAAAATAAGGTTAGATTAGACTATTGGGAATTAGGCCATTGCCAACTGGGAGTTAACTTATTGCAAAATGTAGTAACTTAAGGGATAACATAAAAATGTCAAACTTGACCCAGGCAATTAAACTTATTAATTTGTTTACTCTAATTCTTTCTTTGCTGTGTTGATATGTAGCCCTTCAGGGATAAACAGGTTTAAGCATTCAGGAACCTATATGAACATAGTACAATTCCAATACTCTCCCCTTGTTTTAAAGGTGAGATTGATAGCCAAATGTTAAGTTTAGAAGAACTCAGGTGAGGATTTCAGTAATTGAGAAATATTTTGCTGGCATGATTAATTTAGTGGCCATTTTTATTTCTCAAAGTGAATATTAAACCAGTTTATTTTACGCCGTGAAATAAAATAAGGTAATGTTATTTGAATGCAATGTATGTGTAGGCATTTTTCACCTGTGTTTCTAAATTTGCTCTGCTTGAAGTGTATCCTGCACTAATGCCATGTTTTGTCCTTGCAGGTGTAAAAGCTGCGAAAAAGGTACAGGAAATTATAGTTCAATACTGAGCAGACTGCCAATTTGAGCATAGCAGTAGCAGTAAGCATCGAGTGAATGATGAAGGTCTAATCAAAGATGATAACAAAAAGAGCAGGATAGTTGCAGAAAGCACTGATGACACATTTAAAACTATAAAAATCTCCTAAAGAAGTATCTTAAAGGCAAAACATTTAATTCCATGGGCATTACAGTGATGAGCAGAGAGAGATATCTGTAGAAGAGAATTATTTCATGATTGTAATTGGTAGGGGAAAAAGGTGTGCATGGTAGCTCTGACGGGAAACAGTTGTTCATGGACCACATCCTAGGCTGATGAGAAATAACACAGTTCTGCTTGCTTCCATCTTAGAGGCTTCTGTTCTGCCAGAAATTATTCACAATTAATTTGCTTCTGCCACAACTACTCCACTAATACTATCCTCTCTTCCTCTTCTTTTAACAAAAGAGCTAAGACTCCGAAGTATAAAGTGGAGGGAGAAATTACATCATGCGTGGCAAAATTGGTTGACCTGTGGAAGTGCTGAGGCTGTGTGTTAACAGAGAATCTGCAGTGCTCTGGATGTAGCCTGAAAAACCAGCTTGCTTATATTCATGCCATTGTAATCTGAAGTGAGAACAACTGCAGCCTATAAAGTAAAGAAATACAGACTTTTGTGTGGAAGCCTGAGTGATGCTGTTGAACAGCCAGATAAATGGTGCTCAGGCACCAAACTCTGAAGCATGCTCTCCATGGTGAGGCAGATTTCTAATATTAGACCTCCAGCTTGAGAATTTCAGTGCCTATCCCTGTATGTGAAATTGTGACACATGAGGAGGGGGCCTGAAAGATTTGAAGCTATTTGTGTGTGCATGTGCATGCATAGGACTCAGAATGAATTTCTTTGCTTTGGGAATGGGGGGAAAGTGCAGAAGGGAAACATTTGTTACATGTTTTTGCTAGGTTTTTGTAGCAGGAAACAGGAGGTAGTGTACTAAAACTTTAAAATTTATAAACTGTCCTGAGCTCTGGCAGAGGGATGGCATTAAGGTTAGAGTGTCTCTGCTGGAGCATCTTTGATCTGTAATAGGAGGTCATTCTTGAATAGGTAAAGAAAAATAGAGGGTCTGTTGCTGGGAACATCTTGAAGGCAAAAACTTACATAGTTTTAAAAAGCAGACTGGCCTATTTAAAAGAACATTTCCTTGCCCAAAGTTTGGTAGCGGTTTGGAGCTGAGCTTTTATAAAGTCATTTTCTTCTGTCACTTACATTCTGGAGCCTTTGGAATTTGTGTTGTTAGAGTCAAATTCTGCCTTAGGGTAGAGGTTTTCTTGGCATTTTGTGGGTCTTGGTAACACACAAAGACCCATACTTATGGTCGTGCAATTCAAACTCTGCAGAATCCCAAGTAGGTGGCAAACTTCCAGAAGCCCCAGCTTTTCACAATTCCTTGACCATGAACTAACTTCCTGACCATGTAAGTTATTAACGCTGTCAAAAAAAAAATCTAGGTACACAGCTGGTGTCCAGGAAAAATGGACATTCACTGTGAATAAGGACAATCTACTGCTACATTAATGACCAAAGTGTTCCTGCCAGCTACATGCTGTCATGGGGTTTTTTGTTTGTGTTTTTGGTCCTTTTCACTGGAGTAATGGATGGTTTTAAAATTGCTCAACAAGCCTCACACAAAAAGGAGCTGGCATTCCAAACCAGAGAGCTCATGTGGAAACACTGGGGCTGTAGCCCTCCCAAACAGTTGAAGAAGTATTTGTCACCTTGGTCAGCCAAAGGTCACTCTGAGGAATATCAATCAAATGAAAAACAACGTGGTTATGAAATTGAAGTCACAACACCCTGCAAAAAGTCCAAATTAGGCATGGAGGGCTGGTCTCCAGCAGGGATTTTGACATCAGGATCGCAGAAAGGTCCAGCATGTGGAGGTCCAGACAATAACACCAGAGACCTGCTGAAACTCCATAGATGCTGCAGTGTGAGGTTGGGAACACATGCCTTCTCTGTGCCCCTCTTTACCTTTTGTCTGTCATCCTTTTTTAAAGACAAAAATTCTTCAGAGCACCATGTGTCAGTTATCATGTGTCCTACCATAACAGATCCAGAGCCATACTGGAAATCCCAAATGCTGTCTGCCAGGGTGAAACTTCCCCATGTGCATCAGCTCTAAAGGTGATGTTTAAAAATGATGGCCACACTGCAGAAAAGGACAAGTTGTGTCAATCAGCAGAGAAGAGGATTCTTAACTGTGAACAGCAAAAGTTGGAGAATAGCCTTTCTTAGCTGGGTCTGGAGGAGAAATCAGTTTCTCTTCCTACCCCACTAGAGACTTACAGTACATGCTCACCTATTAACAGTACCTGAGAAGGAAAAAAATATTTTAAAAAATCAGAGATAAGGCTGAATGGCTGAGGTCCCTTGTGGGCACAAAGCTACACTGATACAGCCTTTGTACAGGTCTTTGCCTCTTCCTACTGTTGTGCAGAACATGATAACTTAATAAAGGAGTCTTTGTCTTAGTGTAGCTCCCAAACAACCACCTTTTTTTCTGAGCCAGAGCTTCTGAAATAAACCCTTCTTAAATAACAGAGAAAGATCTATCTATAAAGGTTTCAGTAAGTGTATTCAGTTCTTAAATGAACTTATCTGGGCAAAAGAGAGAATAAAATATGAGACAGAGAAGCACTGCATGTGACCTCTCATATCCTATCTGTCTGTTTTTTCTTTTGTAGATGATATTCCTACTCCACCAGCACCATTTGATCACCGGATTGTCTCAGCCAAAAGGGTGGGGATCAACAATTATTATAATGTCAATGAGGATGAAATTCTGGGAGGGTAAGTCAGGCAAAGTAAATCAACTTGGAAAGCAAGGCATAAATTTACAAATAAGCATCCTGGGAGGTGAATGGAGGCAACATGCCCCACTAGTTCCAAAGTCGTGGAAGTCTTTACAGAGGGATGAAAAGAGGAGGCTGATTTTATTGTGAGTGAATTTTGGCCAACTTTTTGGCCAGACTTGGCTTGTGTTTGGTATTGTTCTAGATCAGGCAGATGCCCTCAGGGTTTATGACAGGGCTCCTAAGATGCTGTAATACTTTACCTCATATTACAGCCAGCAGGATGTAGAGACATGTTGTAGTCGTCTTTCTCTAAGTGGGTCTCACCCCTGAAAACACATGTATTTTCAGATAGATTAGCAGGCTAATCTGACAGCCTATGTAATTCCTTGATCTCTCACACTGACATTGTTTAGGATATTATAATTTTTGATGGCAGTGTGCTCTTGGATAAGGCTGGGATTAGTCATTGCATGTTATGAGGTGAGTATAGCGAATCATATAAGTGCGATACACCAGATAGAACAGTGTGTGACTTTTGGTGTGCCTAAATAAGTAGTAGCAATTATAATCTATGCAACAGAATAGCAACAATAGAGCAATTGAAATGGAATGCAGTAGAGAGAGGATAATTTAAGTTGTTTATGTTGCAGTTTACGTTCAGAGTTGACACCAATACCACTGGATGATTTTTTTTCCTCCTTCTTTTCTCTAGAGGGCGATTTGGGCAAGTGCACAAATGTGAAGAGAAAGCAACAGGTCTCAAGCTAGCAGCCAAAATTATAAAAGCAAAAGGTCCAAAACAGAAGGTCGGTAAAGTGTGATATTAGTCTTTTGTTCCCAAAGGGATCCCCACCTGTTCTTCAGCAACACAACAGACCATGATCAAGTGTCTCACAAGCCATCACACTCTTAGGACCTGCTGGATTAGCACTGACTCTAGTGCTATTTCCCTTATCCTTTGAAACTTCTACTAACTTTTTTTTTTCCTTTCTGCTTTTAATTGTATTAACATTTTCTTTAATAGAGGGATGCTGATAACTGGCATGATCTGGGCTCCTGGCTTCAGTACAAATACAGATGAGAGGAATTAATCTGGCCTGTTTTGCAAACCTCCAGGCCATCTGTGGCTTGCTTTCACAGAGAAGACATGCATATCATCCTTTGTGTGACAGCAGTGTCATTAATGGCATTCAGGAGTGGGATTTGTCTCAACTAACTGGGGTTGCTAAGGTATAGCTGTGGTCAAGCTGATCAGAAAGAATCCCTTTGTAGTCGTTGGAGAGAGACTGAGACCATCACAGAATGATTCATCCCATCCTAAACTGCATGTCTGAAACAGCTGGGCTGAAGCAGTCCCCCACTCAAGATCTGAGTTCAGTCTAGTAGCTCCTATAGCCTTGACACCTACCACTGCAGGAGCAATCAAAGGAAAGCCCTGTGTTTGGTTGCCACAAGTGAATACATGAGCATAATGTACGTTTTCTTCAAACTGTGTCCTGTTTCATGTAGCTTTCTTAGAAAAAAGGCATCTGAAGCAATACTCATGACTCTTTACAGGATGAAGTTAAAAATGAAATCAATGTCATGAACCAGCTGAATCACGTGAACCTCATCCAGCTATATGATGCCTTTGAATCTAAAAATGACATTGTTCTTGTCATGGAATAGTAAGTGTGTTTTTTTTCCCTTTCTGTCTTTGCCACTTTTGCTAGAACTGTCAATTCCCTTCTTGCTTTCTCCTGAAATTAGAAACTGAGCTTCTTACAAGAAAGAACATATGAAATATGTATTCAAGAACAAGAGAAAAAAAAAAAAGGGAATTTAAGAGAAAAGTTTTCCCATACAGCCATTTATGCATTTTTTTCAGTGACGTGCCACATTACTGGTGCTGTAAAACCACTGCTCCATTTGAAGATAGAGCTGTGTTATATATCTTCACTTTGGTTTATAATTTTAATTTCTGTCAGGTAAGAAACAAACTTCTCAGAATATCTGAAATTCTGTGCGGCAAATGAAGACGTCTTACACTGAAGAGGAGCCAGATGTAGGTGTTGTGCCTAATCCTTATACTCAGTGCCTTAAAGGATAATCCTGGTTTTTATGGTGGGTTATAAGGCTAATTAGGCACAAAAGAGTTGCCCTAAAGTCAGTTTAAGAACCCAGATTTGAGAAAATTCAGATCAATGTATAAGCTCATATTGTAGACCCATCTTACTGCACTTGACTGTGAATGATGAAAATAGTAGTGTAAATTCTATATTAATCTAATTGCATGGGATTGGATTTGGACTTGGTCACTGCTTTATTGTCTTTCTCTCCTCAGTGTGGAAGGAGGAGAGTTATTTGACCGAATTATTGATGAAAACTACAATTTGACAGAGATGGATACTATCTCATTCATAAAACAGATCTGCAAGGGAATTCAGTACATGCACCAAATGTACATTCTTCATTTGGATCTCAAGGTAAAGTATTGCTTTGTGCAATGACAGGTGTAGAAATTCTTATTCTTAATGGTAGGCCACACAGCTTAGCAGATTCCCATGGCAGAAACAACAAAGGGCCTTATTCTGTTTTCCTTATATCAATGCATATTTACTTTACCACATTGAGATCAGTTAAATTACTACAGGACTAAGTAAATTAGATGAGAATTCTGGTCATATGTCATCAAGTCTCATAGTGCTTGAATTTTCTACAGGCAGATTTTACAGAAAGCCAGCAGCTGAGCACAAATACCTTACTGGTTTCAATTTCGACATTTGAATCTCAAGATATTGTGCAAATATTAGTTATTAGCAATTATCCCAATTTTTTAGTATGCAGAAATCAAGACATGAGTGAGCGGAACTAAATTCAGGGGTCATTCAGGATCAACATAAACCCTGCACAAGTTTCTGAGGACTACACTAAACTGCTGTAATTATGAAAAGGCATCAATCGATAGCCAGATTAAGGGAAAGTACATTAAAAAGTACTTGCTAAAATGAAAGAACTAAAAATAGTCAGTGGCTAATGTAAAGAATACACTATGTCTGTGTTGGATTAGTCAATAACTGCTAGTGTAGCTGAAAGCCCAGAGAAAGGTGGCAGATCCTCTACTGTGTACTTAGTTAAATCTTCTGCTTAGTTATATGAACTACTTGACTATATACACTAAAAGTCTCCTCACTTCTTTTTAAAAACAAATCCACCAGTTTCACATCCTTACTGTGGTTGACTGCAAATGGTTAACTATTACCCCTAAGAAAACATTTGTTGTTATTTTTCATTAAATTGTGTATTTAAGCTGGCTCTTTCTCCCTTAGCCCAAGTTTTTATTGAATAATAGAATTGTTTCTTACCTCTATTTAGTGCAGGAATAAAATGGGATGATGGCTTTAGTTTTATGACTGTCTATAAAGCTTCCTGGTGATCCCTGAGCTTTACAACAAAGCAAAAGGAAACAAAAAGTGCACAAGATGGTTTTCTCTTTGGTGAGATTTTTGTTATGGCTGCTGTTCTTGGCTTGTAATAACTGAGTTAATATAGTACATCCTTAATGTTGTTAGCATATATATTGTTGCAGCAGTTAAGCAAATGAGCAGATCCTTGTTGGGACCTGCTTCAGTAGCTGATCAATGACCAGACTCACTTTTCTCTTTATAAACATCCAGTTACCTAGAAGCCTGTCAAACAGAAGTTCACATGGTTCTTTGGGACACATTAATTATGACCTTGGAGATGGCACAGTTTTAATATGAGGTCAAACTGCTGACAAAAAGATACATATACAGTTCAAGAAATTAATCCCAGAGACCTCTTTTCATGTGCTCGCCAGCTACAGCTTTTCCCTTCTGTTTTGCTTGTTCATAGATTGCTGTCAGTAACAAATGAGTTTGGGAAAGAAAGCTTGAAATGGAGAGAAAATAATCTTGACCATAATCATTCCGGACCTAGGAAACTATGGACATATGGTGTTTAAAAGTCCTAATGTAAAATGAATTAGTAATGGTGACAAAGGTTAACTAATGTTTTAAGTGTTAAGGGCTGTTTTGTTTCAGAGAGGACTCACTGAGCAATAACACAGAGCAGCTATAAAAGTGCTGGCAATGAATATGAGACCGTATTTTAGGTATTTACGTTTCAAAGACAATTGGCCAAATCCTGTTCTCAGTCCCTTCTGTATGAATTTGCAGCAATTCTTGGAAGTTAAAGGATTCCTGCCAGGAAAGTGAAGAGTAGCATTTGGCCCTATGAAAATCCAGAGGGATTTAACCTGTGAATCCTATTTTTTGCTAAAATGTCTGAGAAAAGCATAAAGCTAATGTGACTAGCTTAATATATTAATGTTCAATCTGACAGAACATTTGTGAACTCAGAATTGTAAAGCAGTAAGATAAATTTCAAAGCCCAACAAATTCTATTTTTTAAAAATCAATGTCAGCTTATTAAGGTCTGTTAAATCCCAGTGACAGCATTCTGAAATCCCTCTTTGAAAGTCTGCTTTCCCTGTCCCCCTCCCCCTAATGTGTTCTTTATCTGAACTGCTGCCTTATGTCAAATTGAAAAGCCATGGAGAGTAAAAAGGAGTTGCAAAGCACAGAATGCACAGCTCCAATGGCTGTGTGACAGAAAGGGGGCTACCCATGCAGAGAAATCTGAACAAGAGGAAAGCAAAAGGTGCTTAGGAGATATTTGCTCTGTTGTTAGTGTTTTTCTCCCTACAGTTTGCTACAAGCCCAGTTTTTCATACTCATTAAAATGCTTTTTTTCTTTTGTTTCTCTTGGCAGCCTGAGAATATCCTTTGTGTGAACAGAGAGGCAAATCAAATAAAAATTATTGATTTTGGATTGGCAAGAAGGTACATGCATGTGTTCTCGCTAATCATGAATGGATTAGGAAACAATGGAAAAAATATTGCATCTCTACAATTATGTATTTCATACATAATGGTCTTCTACTGTTGTTAGGATAAATTTAATTGTTTCTTTTATCCAGGGATATCTTTTAATATGGAACGTTTGGGGCTGAGTGGAAAAAATTTGTTCTGAAGCCTTTTTTCAGGTATATGGTTGAAAGAGGGCTGATTATGACTAAGCAGGCATGAAAGTATCTTGGAACAGCTGAACTGGACAAAACCAGTAGTAAGTCTTGTCTAGTCTCTTGTCTGCAATATTAAGATATTCTTCAAAAGAAAGTGTAACGTACCATCAAGGGCTGTTACAATATATCCCATGCTATATCACTTTCTAGTTTAATTAGGTGCCATAACTTCAGTGAAGGATTTACTGGTTAAAAATTTCATGCCTATGATATGGAGAAGTCCCAAAAGGATGGTAAAAGCTGCTCTGAGAAGTCCTTGAAGTATGAATTTCTTCCTTTTTATTGCAGTTGTATTTTGCCCTAGTATGATATAAAGCTTGCAAACTGTTTTCATTCTACGTGTGGGTATATTTCTTTTTTCTTTGTACAATTGTCTGTCCTTGTTTTCCTACTGAATTACCTGTATGCTTCCAGAATTTCTGTAAGTGCCAGACAACTTATGATGCAACTTTAATAAGACCTGTAATTGATGTCCTTTGTTAATGTTCCCATTTCCTAGATATAAACCCAGGGAAAAGCTTCGAGTTAACTTTGGGACTCCAGAATTTCTTGCTCCTGAAGTTGTGAATTATGAGTTTGTCTCTTTTCCTACAGACATGTGGAGTTTAGGAGTCATTGCTTATATGCTGTAAGTAGAATTCAGTATCTGCTTTGTAAGCTGTTTCTAGGCTGAACTGTGTCAGTCACTCAAGCTTGCTGCTATACTGGCGGATTGAAAAAATCTGAACCCAAAATAGGAAATGTAGACTTCTTTCCAAATTCCATATTGAGCAATCTCTCCTCTTTTCCAATTGTCACGAACTTTTCTTCTTTGTTTCATTGCATATCCCTCATGAGTGTTTGACCATCACACTTCCAGAATAATGTAAACTGCTTGGTAAATTCCCAGTGGGTAGTGCAAGAGTGGTCAGAGGTCTGGAAAATATGACTGACCATGAAAGACAGTAGTGATTGGTTTATTAGAGAAGAAGGGGGTTATTTAAACATGTAAATAGATGAAAAATGGGAATGATCTGGGGACCTTCTTAGACAATAGCATTTTGCAAGACAGGCCAGTAGGGACTGAACAATCATAGGTGGCACATTGGAGATCTTGTACAGGAAAGGGAAAGACAGGAGGACTGAATATATTTCTTTTTACTTCAGCCTCAGTGGATTGTCTCCTTTTTTGGGTGATGATGACAATGAGACCCTCAACAATATCCTGGCCTGTAGCTGGGATTTTGAAGAAGAGGAATTTCGAGGTGTTTCTGACGAGGCCAAAGATTTCATCTCAAAGCTTCTCATCAAGGAAAAATGGTATATATTCCCTATATCTTTGAAATGTGTGTTCCGTGCCATCTGTCATGACACAGCTGTGTCATTTGTGCTGCTCCACTGCAGAACTAATATGACTTAAGTTTTTTATGTCCACTTAGAATATTTTAATGCCACTTCATTGACGTTGTTCATTGTATCTTTAAAATGCTCTGAAGTTACCTGAACATATTTTTGCTGTGAAACAAAACTTAATTCATGGATTAGCCATTATGCCATCTGGCATAGTGTTCTGAAATGACAGCATTGCATGATGGCAGACCATATGACCTGTAGCAGATAATTGCTGAATTGTAAGATTCTGGGGAAAACTCTTAATAGCATTCTGGTTTTCCTTTAGCTGGAGATTAAGTGCAACTGCTGCCTTAAAACACCCATGGTTAACAGACCACGAGCTCCACTACAGACTCCAGGTCTCTAAATTTAAATGTCCTTGTGCATCTGCTGTTGCCCTCTTGTGTTGCCATATCACTATTTGCTTTGACATTTTTCTTTACTCCCTCTGAGTCTTTGTTGCTGATTCATTGCCACTGTGAGGCACATGTACCCCCTTGCTTTTTTTCAGCTGTTCCAATTTGCATGCTCACACTTGCTCATCAGTTCTTGCACATCTGGGAAGAAATATAAGATCATGCAAAGCTGTGTTTTGCTGAGTGGATCTATTTCTTAGCAAAATAAGATTATGTACAAAATGAATGCTGAATTACCATATGAAAAGGATTTTCCAGCTGGGGATGATTCTTGTTCCTGCTTTGAAAATCCTTTCAGGCTCTCCTGAAGTCCCCCATGAGTTTTATTTCATCCTACCTCTTCCCGAGGGATACCTTTCCCAACAGAGCTTGGAATTTCACCTTGTGCATATCTTAGTACTTAAGAGCCTTCTTGCCCTTCAAATGTAGCCAACTTCATGGGCAACACAAAAGAAGTTGTTTGTTCAAGCGAACAATTCAGCTGGTTTGAGTTGGAGGATCAACAAGATTTTAAATCACTTTGGTTATTCCTATGTTAAGTAGTTAGTAATTTTTGGGGAGATTGATGCTGTTGGTGAACTTGCTGTTGGCTGTTTCTAAGTGAGTCCACTCTGTGGTTCAGTGGTTCGCAAAGGGATAATTTTAATCAGGTTTCAGAATTTTTACAGCATTTGAAGTGCAATATTCACTTCCTCCTTTGCAGGCAAAGCACAGCTATGTTAAATAAAATTACTGTTATGTTGCTGGGGATGTATATGCCAAGGTGCCTTTTGATATACAGTTATCATTAAGAATTAATAGATCATATTACTAATTAGCAAAATAATGTTATTAAAATAAGAGAAAAAGTTATGATGATAATCAGGCAGTGGTAGCTCTGCTGATGAGGGTGTGGGTTCTGGGCAGGATGGACTGAACAGTGCCTTGACAGCTCTGTCCTTGCAACATGTTCCTGTTATACAGAGTAAGGATAACCAGAATTACTATAAAACAGAATATAATAATATAAGAATATTCTAATTTTCACTGAAATGTTGTTTTCTTTATAATCTCCCAGAACAGTAATACCTATGAGATTACTAGAAGATTTATAAGCGTGTGTGCACAGTAAAAATAGGAGAGTTTTTCCACAGTTAATATCGCTTTAGAGATATCCTCTTCTGATATCCTATGAAACCCATAGGATGCAATTTGTCTCCTTTAGCTGGACTCCAGTGAAGCTCTGATTTCTGCAATATGGGAACAGACAGTCTTTTCCAAATGCTGCAAGAACACAAGCTGTGCTGTGTTGCTTCCTATCACCAATTTTTTTCCTGGGGAAACCCTACCCTAATACAAACCTTACAACTCATGCTGTCCTTTGTATCTTCTCCCCAAGTATTTTTAATTCATATTTCTTGTGCTTTGCAAGATAGCTTCACTAAACATCTGATGTTGCAGTGTTTTTCTGCCATTACCTTAACTAGAGGTAAGATGTGACTGATCTTCAATTAATGTTCCAATAATGGTATCTTTCTTTTTTTTTTTTTTTTTTTTTTTTTTTTTTTTTTTTTTTTTTTTGTTTTTGTTGTTGTCATTTTTCTTTTCCCTTAGAAAAAGTCTAAAGGTCACTGTGTGTCTCAAGCACCCCTGGCTCAATAACCTTTCTGAAAGAGCTGCCAAACAGAAGGTTTGTTTCAGGTCCCAAGTGTTTCTTCAGATGTAAGTGCTGTAGCCCCTGCAGAAGGGATCAGTGGGCAGCCGACAACCTTGCACAGTCCAAAGTGCAGGGTCCAAACTGTATTCACCACCACCACCACCACCACCCCTACTGCTGTCTGGAAATCATTCAAAATGTAAACTGGCCCTATCACTTATACCAAGTAACAGTAATGTGCAAAAAAATTAATGTATATGAAGCCATATGTTCTGCAAACCCTGGCCATTTTAGAGGGAATGGTTATGCTCCCACTGGCTCTCATGGGGCAGGATTTCACCCAATAATTTTTCAGTGTTGAAAGCTTTCAGGTTTTCATGCTGTGGTTAGAAGTACAGTTTAAAAAGGGTAGAAATATGAAAAGTAATAACTTTTTAGCAGAGGCACGGGCCAGACCCTCAGGGCAGCTCCACTAACTGTAGCAAAATCAAAGCAAGGTGTCCCCTAAAAGAAGCTGCTCCACACTTCTCAGGACCCAGTTCTGGCAGGGCATTTATCTTCCTTTTTAGCAATCCAAACAATTTTGACAGAGCATCTCTCTCTCTGTCCTTTTTTCCTGTCTCCTTGTCTTTGCCCTTTCATTAACAAACACTTCATTAGTGGTTCTCAGACTGGCTTGGTTGCCTCCCCTGGGGGATTAGGGAGTCTCAAGTCTGCTCTCATGTTCTGTCTCTGGTCTTTGACCAAAGCATATTCACTCAACCATTTTGAAATCAAGCTACCTCAGGTGGTGGCAGTATCTCCATAAACCAGAACACCAACTCCCACAGCCACTTTTACCAACCCCACAGAAATTGGTGCCTCTGTTGAAGGACCATGGGAAGCACTCAGATGTTCTGGAGGCCATCTCTGGGCAAAATGTAATGGAGGGTCAAGATGTGAATTAGCCTGAGAACACACACATACACTGTAAAACCACTTCCTTTTAGTAGTGTGTCATGAGTAACAACAGGATGCCAAAATAAAAGTAATCTACCTTTCACCACAAGCAAGCTTTTAATGGTGCCATCATCCATCATCTTCTTGGTAGGGCAAGTGATGTGTTGGGGTTTTTTTGCAACAAGTTTTGTCCTGAAACATGAAAAAAAGAGTATATTGTGAAAGGCTGGAATTTTGTTCTGTTTTGACTAAGATTAGAACAGATTTTATACAGTGCAGTGTAGTAACCCATAAGTTAATTATCTTTAAATCTCAGGGACTTGAAGCTGCCTTTCCATCATACAGGGGAGGCCAGTAAGGACGAAGGTGTCATTATTATATCCTACTTGCTCTCTGAAGTCATATAACTTCCTGATATGGTAGTATCTGAGCATCAACTTCTGTAGTGGAAATCCAGTGCGAATTAGTATCTCTGTGATTCTCAGTATTTGTCCTCACTTCACTGGTGCTGAGATAGATTCTATGAAGATTTGGTCCACTCACCTGTGTGCTTCTACATAGTAGTTTTCTAAACAGGTTTCCCTGACCTGTTGCAAGACTAGTGTTTTTATATGTATTTCCCATTTCAAGCCACTAACTTGTGTCAACAAGCACAGCAACAAAATGGTGAAAATTCTCCTTCTCTAGTGCAGGAAGCACTGTATTGCACAATTTTCTATTACAACTAAAGTCAACTCTGAGATAAATTGACAGTCCAAAAGCAGTCAAAATTATTTTTAAATAAACTTTTAATAGCTTTGTAACATAGTAACCTACCCATGATCTAACTTGCAGGAAAATCTGGTTTTGGCTTTAGCAGTGTTATTTCCTCTGTGTGTGTTTTTCTTTTTGGAGTTTATTTGAGCTTACTTAATGAGTGGATCTAAAGTCATAGCAGTTTTTAAAGAATAGTCATAGCATATTTTTAAAGAATCCATTTAGCTATTTTCATCAGGCAAGTTGTATGGTTGCCACATTTAACCCAAAATAATGCACTCAAGTACCAGCTGATTTAGACCTGGCATTATAGATGCTTGCAGTGGTAACACAAATAAATGGAGAGGTTTGCAGCATGCCTTTTCATGCTGTGATCTGCATGACAAGAGAGGCAAAAAAGCAGAGTAGCTGCATTTCAAGAGAGACCTTCAGGATCAATTCTCCACTTAACAAAGAGGCCTTGTCTTTATCATGCTGTATAAAAGATTTCATAAAAAAGTGGCTGCAAGAATCCTTTGTAAGCAAGAAGCTTCAGCGCTGCTTTCTTTTTTTTCTGCACAAAGAAACCACCATGTGGTTGTCCTAGAACACTTAACCAAATAAAAAAATACACTGCTGAATTAACTGGATTCTTGTTTTATTTATTTTGCAGAAAAGCTGCTGTGTGGTTACTGCTGCTAAGAGATTTAAAAATATCAGCAGTCTTGGTGCTTTACCCCCCTGCCATGACTGAGACTTCTACTAAATGGACCAACAGCACTTTAGTCGCAGGACAAGTCCCAGCATTGAGGAGCTGCTTCTTCTCTATTCAGCTATTTAAAGAAAGAAAATATTTCTCCAGGTTGTAGGAAGGTGTTGCTTCTGGAGCAGCATGTTCTTCATGTCTTGGAGTGCTACATTAGCTTGGTTTCATGAACTTTTCTCTATCTAATCTTATATCCTCATTTACTTATCAAAGGCTTCTTAAAGTCCAAATTATCATGAAAAAATAACTGTTCCTCATCTCAGCCCAGAAAGAACTCTGTCACTATGTTATATCTGTAGCCAAGGTTGATTTGAAACCATAGTCAAATAATTTTGGGGAAAAAAATTGCAGCAAATTTAAAGCTGCCTTATGTAGAAGATTTGAAGTTTGTTTTTCCTGTCACACCAAAATGAGTTAAGGATTAGCTCAACCACAGTTAAAGCCATGTAAATTTAACAGCAGTGAAAGTGAGAAATGAGGTTTTCCTTGCATGTAGGTGAATTTGCTTCATCTGTGATATGGTACATTTCAAGATTTTTTAGCCTGATAAATTACTGCTTGCTTTAAATACACTTGGATTAATTAAACAAGAAACAGAACAAGGCACTATTCACTTGTACCCATGCAGACTCTGTTCTCCAATATAATTCAGAGTTATTTTAACAGAGGGTGATTTTACATCAGCTAATCTTTTTAATGCTAATATGACTGATTAGGACCATTGGCAAAAGGAGAGTCAGTGCTTCGCTCATTATAATCTCTGAGTATAGGCACAAATGAAAATCCACTGTTTTTCTAAAGTTTTCTTATCTTGCTTCCAAGCCTTTCTGATTCTTAACTAGGTAAAAAAACTGGGAGTCAGAACTGCTGAATTCTTTACCTGAGATTGTTTGAATATGGTACATCATTAAGTGAATCTGAGCCTTAGTTTCCTAGTTCTCAGGTTAAAATAATGTGACTTATTCCCTGCTCTATATGGCTTTCTTACTGATTGGTTTCAGAACTCCATGAATGCAAATGATAGTGAGTATTTTATTCAATGATGCTGATATATTGTGGTGCCTCTAGATTTTCTGTTTAACCCAGTTCTGATCAAACTACATATTAATATGGCTATCTCTAGATATTTATCAATATATTTCATATGTTTATATATTTAAATTATGTCTTTTTAGAAGGGGATCAACATAAAGACAAAACAGTATTATTTATCACCACCCAATTAATTGGTTTTCATACCTTTGTCCTTTCTGGATAGCATTCATATTGAAATAAAAGGGGCCCATTAGTGGGACATAGTGGCCATCACATTCTCTACAGCCAGTTCCATCCAATGTTTTAAAGCCATTGTAGTAGATCTCTTCAGACTTTTCCTGTAAATGAATAGGGCTTCTTACAGCTGTGAAATCTTAGAAATGTTGATGTGTTGTACTAATGGTTGCAAATGCATGAGACTCATTACTACTATCACACACTGACACACCATGTAACTTTTATACAATGTAGAGCACTGCCACCTTCAAGTCCTCATCTGTAGTCTTAACTGAAGTAAACTTTCACAAGAAGAAATTGGAGTTTCTTTGGGAAAAGACTGAGCAGTCTCAAAGCAAGAAAACGAGCATATGATTCTTCAGCAGAAACTGGGCTGCTTGTTTTCAGTCACAATTTATGCTTGCCTTTACAAAATAAATAGAAAAGCTAGCTTTCTGTTAAGTCTGGAGTTCCCACTCCTGGTCTGACTGTCTTAAAGACATTGTAGCTTTTTATCCAGTAAACAACTCAATGATCAGACTAAAACACAGCAAACCACTTTGGAATGACAGGATCTCATTATGCACTTTAGTGCCAGCATTGTAGGATTGGGCTGGGACTTTGTCCTGTGGTGTATTTTACATGGATATTAATAAATTGCATGTAATTTTGAATCTTTTTCACTACACTAAAATAACAGTGTGACTACAGTCTTTTCCACTTGTTGTTCAGTTGAATTAAGAGGATTTATCATTTGTTAATGTACACATCTAAGTAGTAATTAAGAACTTAGTGCCATGAAGATCAGCCTAGTGTTAGAGTGTATTGCACTTAGTCAACTCTAAATCCTCCAGGAGCCCTAGGAGAACATGACCTGTGTTAAGCACATCCACACAGTGCTCTGTCAGAAATAGGCACATGTGGGAGGGTGGAATAGCTGGATGTATTTCCCCCTGCCTTGAGAAGTTAGGCCCTTTGACAAGGCATATGTTGAGGAAAGGACACCTCACTAGGTTCTGGCTTGTGCAACAGGGCAGTGTGCTTACATGATCAAGGCATTAACTTTCATTCTCAGTAACATGGATAATGATGGTCACACTGTAGAGTCATATCTGTAAACTGCCCCACTGTTTCATCCTTAAAACAGCTCCTGCAGTGGGGCATGAGGTTGAGGCGGGGGACAGTTGGAAGAGTTTGGACTGAGGAAGTCTCTACAGTGACTGAAGGTGCCTTTTGGTGCCCAGGGTTAAACACAAGCATGGGCCTTCAGGTGTACAGTGGAGGAGGAAAGAATCCCAAGTGTGCTTCTTCTTATTGCCCTATAGACTCTGGATCTGCAGCACTGAGTCAGAAAGGAAGTTCATTACCAAGATTCTTATTGTTATTAAGGGTAAAAAAATTAAACTGCTGTGTAATCATCACTGCTATGTATTACAATGTGCCTGAGAAAAATGTTTCCAGAGATGTTCATTTGTATCTTGTATCCACCTCAGTAAGAGGAAGAACTTCTTTACACTGAAGATAGCAGGACACTAGAACAGGCTGCCCAGAGAGGTTGTGGAGACTCCCTCTCTGGAGACATTCAAACCCCACCTGGACACGTTCCTGTGTAACCTGCTCTAGGTGGCCCTGCCTTGGCAGGGGCATTGGACTGGATGATCTCCAAAGGTCCCTTCCAACCCTAACAATTCTGTGATCTTTTCTGGCTGTTGTAATTTCAGTTAAATAATAACTTGGCACAGCTTCTTTTTAGTGGCTTTCTAATTCTGTCTCATTGCACTTTGAGCAGCATGCTGTTTTGTGTGTGTGTGTGTGTGTGTGTGTGTGCAAGTTTGGTTTTGGTTCTGTTTTACTTTGCCCTGTCCCTGGAAACGTTCAAGGTTGAGTTGAATGGGGCTTTGAGCAACCTGATCTAGTGGAAGATGTCACTGCTCATTGCAGGAAGGTTGGACTAGACGATCTTTAAAGGTCCCTTCCAACACAAACTATTCTATGATTCTATGATTTTATGATTTAAATGTGTTCTGTAATGACTAATAGCTAAAACCTTCTGTGTTAAATTATTGTTTTGACACATCATTATTTATTTTCTACTAGGTAATAATAATGTGACTAGGTTCTAATAAGTCACCTGCATCTGTGTGAATTTGCTTTTAATAATCTTTTTATATATTGGCTTATGTGGTTGCATTTGGAGGCTGTGAATTACTGTGCTTGTGAGCAGGTTTGGGTGTGAAAGGCACTGTACTAGTGTTGTTACTCCATTTAGCTGAATATACACAGATAATCGGAGATGACTGCAGATACCTCAAGAATGATACAGAAACATCAGTTCTGGTGGAAGGGATAAAGTGCCAAGATGCAGTCTTTGTTTTTTATACACCATAGTATTCTTCCTGACTTGTAAAAATTAAAGGCCGTATCATGGGAATATGACAACTATCACCGGACTCCCATAAAAATTAGCATGCTCTTATTCCCATTCCTATAGATACAGTGGATATACTAGATGTAAGATATACTAGAGTAGCCTAACATTGACATCAGGATTAGAAGCAAAAAGGCACAAGATGGGACACTACTGGTTTTCCAACTCTTTTTATATGTTGTACATTGTAGAGGTTAGGAAATGGGTGAAAACCTCTACTGCAGAAAGATGTCCATACTATCATGCCCATGTTTGTGAACACCTGCAGCCAGTCACTCCTCTGGGTACCCTCACAGCATAAGCAGTTGGCAACTTGAGATAATCCACTCTGGGGATTACAACAGGAGTTACTTTTTAATTTCATTTTTATATTCCTTCTAATGTCAGAAGCTGATTAAATTTAAAGCCAAGCTAAATACTGCTATAGCTTGATTCCAAGCAGGAATAACAGTGCAGCTCCACAGAATTAAATAAAGGAAGTGCTAGATCCACCTTTTGTGATGTGAGGAGTACGAGAGCCCAGTTTAACTTCCCTACCTCCCTGCTAAAAAAAAAAATCGACTTTGCACCAATCCTGATTAGTAAAAATAAAAAGAACCTTAATTTTTTTAACAATTAAGGAATCTCAACGAAGAGACAGTTTTTCTGCAGTGGTTAAATTGCTGCACTAAGAGTCAAGGTACAAATCACTGTTGTCTCTTTCAGCAAAATGGCCCTCACTGACAGGAGTTGTGAGCTCCTGTGTTTGTCAGCTCTTCACTAATGGAGATCTGGAAACATAGCATGCCCTTCCCCTAGACCCACCAGTGAGCAGGACAATTCTTAGCTTGGGGACTTTTAATGTGTGATAGCAGTGGAAGTTTTGCACCCACAGCAGTGATAAATGAATGAGCATTGATGCTTCTAACTCCTTCCAGGAGGATGATGCATCCTCATGTACTACTTTTATCATCACTGATAAATACTTGTTCTTGTGTCTCCTGTGAATAAAACTAAACACTGCATGAATCCGTTTAGGGACGTTAGACTGTTTCACCTTCCATGAAGGCTTCGTAGCTGAACAACTAACTACCTGTTTCGAACTTAGATGATGATTGGTAGAGATAACACTTTGTAAATATGTTTTTTAGCTCTGTCCATTGAGTTAGTGATCATATTTTGGTGTGGCAGAACTAATGTTTGTGTACCTCACAGCAACTTCCCTTGAATTTAAATGACAGGTGTGTGGCAACTAAATCACAAAGCATGTGGATTTTCATGTATCTTATTGTTTTGGTTTGAATATCTGGTTTTGTAGATTAACTCATGTATCTCTGGTATGTGTTCTTTTGTGAAAACATGAAACAATCTTGTAAAAAGATGTCTGAGGAATAAATGCAGATTTTGTTTACTCCAGGGTTTTTGTTTGCTGTATTTAATGTGTCTGTCATTTATACATAGTGACAGAAAGAAGCGTGAGACTTTCCCCAACTGTTCTTTCTAGATACATGAAAAGAAGAGTAATTTCAATTGAAACATATACAGCTAAATTACTGAAATTTCTGGTGCTTGGTCAATTAAGGTGAACCTGATGTCCTTTTCTCCCTAAATTGTCACACTCGCACCACTGCCTTATTATTCAGTATTGCTGTCTGGGGGATTGACTTTTACCTTACCCCATCTAGGAGTTCACTGGTTAACAAAACAGTCTAAAATCAGAATGAATGTGTCCTACAGAGTTAAATCAACCTTCAATTGGTCTGGCTAGTGGAAAAATAAAGAGCAAGAGCATAAGTTGAGAAAAAGCTTACAGGGTGAGAAAGCAAGAAGCAACCTCTGACTAGCACTGGTGTATATTCTGTAAGTAACACTTTTTCTGCCTGGTTAATCTGTAGCTCTGGTTGCAGCACCTAAGACATTCACTATACTTGAGAAACAACTTTCACTTCTTACGTTGAAAGACTCCCATTCAATATCAGCCTGTATTTGGCAAACATGAAATCTGCAGAGATAAGACCTAAGCATGCAAGATGACACCCTCCTGACTAAGCTGTAAGTTAAACCAACGAAAGAGTTGCATTCGTCCTCTGGGGAGCTCAGTGCTCCGGGGCCAACGTGGAAGAAAGCCATTGCAATCCGGTTGGCAGAGCTTGGGGACCAGAAGAATCGACAAGAGAACAATTTTCCAGTAGCTGAGCACAGGACATGCAGCTGCTGCCCCTTTCCCCCTGCTCATGACAGCCCCAAGACCACCAGCCATTTCAACAGTGCCATGCTGGTTAGCTGAGGCAAAGCCTGTGCCATTAGGTGAAAGATTTCCCTTCCAATAGGCAGGCTGCAAAATCTTTACACAAAGGCTTTGTTTCCACCTTCTGAAAAATGTGTTCTAGTGGGGTCCCTAATGTGGTCAGTGCTGGCAGCACACTGAGCTGCTGGGAACGCGGCAGTGCCATAGCGACATTGTGCATCTGTCTGCATGGGGCCCTGATGAATTCAGTAGGTGTCTGAAAATCTTTTAGGATGACATCCCAGAGCAAGTTCTTATGCATGACCAGGACTTATACATTTGCTCTTCATTTGCCTTTCTTGAAATCAGTAGCTGTGTTTAAGTTTTCAGTGCCTTTGACCCTTGTGTAGAAGTTTTTGTCCAGAAAATATTAACATCTGTGCCTTGTAGCTGATGAGGAAGACTTTGCCGTAATACCTTGGTCCTCTCAACAGCTCCTGCTGAATGCATGCCACTGGCAAAAATAAAATAAATGGGGATAAAATAATGCTCAGCTCCCTGTAAGTGTCTGTAAAGCAACTCCACACTTTTAAAATGTGTTTGCTAAGTTCATGTGGTTAAAAGTATGTTGACTACAGGAAAAAAATCCAACAAGGAATATTCATAGTTCTTCATTAATTAATAGTCAGCCCTTTTTCTCCCCCAATTATTTCAAACACCTGCTCACAGTAAATTTCCTTTGCAGTTTTTTAATGCTACTCTAATATTACACAGAACCTGGAAACATTTACTAAGCTTCTCTTATTTTTAATTATTTTCAAATTAATTTTGATTTTCTGAATATTTTTGGTGCTGCCCATTTGTTCAATAAAACTGAATTTTAATTTCAATTTTTTTTTCCCCTTAAAGGCTCCTAAAGTTTCCAGAGAAACTTTATGGGCTGTTTTAATGAAAGCTTTTGGAAAAGGGACTGGAGATTTCAAAATTCCTCTCTGGAAGGCTACTCATCCGAAAAAAAAGGGGGTGGGAAAAATCCCTTAATCGAGTGACTCACATCTCTTGCTTACAGTAGGTATTCATCCAGCAGCAAAAACATCTTGGAGTGCAGACTACTGATGTATATGGGGGCAAGGGGCCAGACCCTTTTTGGCTCTGAGTGACTGAAGCGAGAAGTGAGGGTTCCTGGCCATGGACAGGGTCAAGCTCTCACAGCTCCAGGCTATGCCATTTGTAGGCCTAC
The DNA here is from genome assembly GCA_035041135.1 of Platyrinchus mystaceus. Classification (NCBI taxonomy): domain Eukaryota; kingdom Metazoa; phylum Chordata; class Aves; order Passeriformes; family Tyrannidae; genus Platyrinchus; species Platyrinchus mystaceus. The sequence goes on along the minus strand of JAWWLV010000088.1, from coordinate 68,865,415 downwards.
TATAAACCTTGCAGAAAGCCAGGAGCACATTCAGTGAAAGCTTTGGCAGGGAGTGCAGCATATGGGGATCTGACCCTACTGCTGCTGGTGTGACTAACTGCAGAGGGAGGCAACACTGGAGGCTTTGCTCTATGAATAAATATTTTCAGGCACTTCTAGGTGCAGCAGCAGGGTCACCATCCCCAGCAGTGCTTCTCTGGTGCTGAGTGGGCTGTGTTTACCCTCAGGCTTCCAGCTTGTGCCCATCATCAGTGGGTGCACAACAACCATCTTCACTGCCGTCATGAATCAGACGTGAAGCTGTCTCCAGTGCTCAAAATACTGTTGCCTCTTGGGGACACAGAGCTATGACTGTGGCAGAGATGAGGAAGAAAAGGTGAAAGTTGTTATTTTCTAGAGCTGTCCACTCCTCACCAGCTGATTTAAATGCACGTTCTCTCTTTCCTTTAGGTGCCCAGTCACTGTTTCATAAACTCTTATATTTGCCTGTCTCCATAACTTATGTAGGTGTGACATCTGACCACTGAAAACAGGTCTGGTGAAGAACCTTCAGGATGAACTCAGTCCTTCAATAACATGAGTACTTTAACAGAGAGGGTACCAAGACACCCCTGCTCTGATCCTTGAATGTGTTCACCCCATTTCAGTCCGTATGGCCTCAGGGGTCAAAGATGATTTAGAGACAGGTGGCAGGGTCTTGCCTTGTAAAAATGTGGTGGGCTCATTGTGGCAACTGAGAATCCTGCTGCATCACCATGTCACCTGTTACTTGTACCCCTCTGCTTTGTCAGGCAGTACATAATGCATTCCTTATCCCTCACCAACAAAACTCACTTCACAGATAACACTTGGGTAAGCTAAACCACCAGACTGTTGGAAGGAGCTATTTAACTGGCACTGACATTTGCTAAGTTACTTCATTTTGCTTTTAGCTTTATTTTTTGTTATGATTCACCACTGCAGACTTAAAAAATATCCATTGGGAGGAGCTTACATCTACTCTGCTCTTAATCCTGGCAGATTTCATGGACTGGAATTTCTACAATTTCTAATTGTAGAAAGCTAATTACATGGCCCGAAATGTCAGACTTAGTCCCACAGGCATTAGTAGACAGAGAAAAAAGCAATAGCAAAAGCAATTGCTGCAATAGCCGCAAGCTGGGTCCTGACTGTGGCAAAGTCCCTGAGCTGGGGCCAAAGTTGGCAGTAAGTCAGTCAGTACCACCGGGGTGGAGCTGGTAGCGCTGGGAAGGCAATGCCCCCTCTGGGGGGGGAGCATTTCAAGAGATGATGTGTGGGTCGTGTGCCAGTTCCCTTTGCACCTCGCCAGGGCCGGGGAGCCCCAGGTGCTCGTGGTCCCCCAGCAGAGCTTTCGGTAGCTGTGTGCGGCCGATGCACAGACGGCACTGGTGGCACCGTGCTGCGAGGGGCCCGCGCGGCCGCGAGAGGTCACCATTGCCGCTTGTGAGATGGTACAGCGGCCGCTTCCATGCCCGTTCAGGGGATCCCTTGGAAAGGCAAGTTACGCACAGAACCGCCAGCACCGGCTGGGATATGCGGTGCTCTGGCACTCCCAACCCACAGTTAGGAACCGCTGTGCCAGCCCGTGCGTGTGGATTTGGGTGACCTTTAAAATATCTCTGGCTAATATAACACTTTTTATTTTCAGGTAAAAGCTGCACTAAATATAGCTTTTAACCTCTCCCCATCCATAGCCTGTCCTTAACACACCGAGTAGGAGGACTCAGGGAAGTGCCTTAGGTAGGTAAAGGTAAATGGCCAGTCTTCGCGAACGAAGATCTGGGAAAGGTGTTTTTTCCTTTCAAGCCTGCGCAATGGATTTTTTAGGTGAGACACAGCCTGCACTGAACTGAGCCCACCCTTTAATCCTAAGG
>JAWWLV010000088.1:68826163-68863420 GCA_035041135.1 Platyrinchus mystaceus | reverse complement strand
GACGTAGGTTTGTTTAGAGTGACCTTCTCTTAGATGGATGGCCTTAGGGGCTGACAAGCTCCATCTACCCGGGGGACTGGGATTAGAACCTGTGGCCTTGGTGCTGAGAGACCAGCATCTTAACCACTAGGCCACCGGGGGTCCCCTGCCTTAGGTACGATGTCAGGAAAAGATTGGAGAGTTTACACAATCTGAGACTGGCCAAGGCAAATGTGGGGAAATGCACTGTGCAGCTGGGAGTGCTTCTTACTTACTGCCATTTTACATCATTCTCAGTTTAGCAATAGCACTACTTTAAGTTGCCTGCAGAACACAAACAGAAAATAGATGTGATTTAGGATTTGCATGTAGATCAGCTGACAGGAGTAGAAAAACACAAGGAGGCTTGCACACTCCTGCTATAAATAGAAATCTCCACACCATACGGTTTGTGTGTTGAGAAAGAATTCCTGTAAGAAGCTAAATACAAGATGGGTACTTCTCTACTGGCTTGAATGGGGTGTGAGAGCATTAAGCAATTAGGAGGGTTGGTTCTTTGTGTGTGAAAACACTTATTTTTTATTTGCCCTGTGCTCAGAAGTCCTGAGAGAAAGAGCAAGAATGGGGGTCTCAAGTTCCATATTGTTATCATTTTTTTATTCATATGGCAACTGAATTATTATTCATGAAATAGAACCAGAAATTATATGGTCAGAGAAGGTCGTTGTGATGGCCTTGTCTGATCTTCAGTACATAGATGACAATAAGAATTCCCCCAATTATTTTCTTCCTTCACATTTTTTTTTAAAAAGTCTTATTTCTTGTCTGATTTTGTTCACCTTCTAGCTATTGGCTCTTGCTTTACATTTGCCAAACTGAACAAATCTCTACTAGCAAATGTCTCCTCACCTAGGTACTTCTAGACTGACTGTCTAAACCCCCTCTCTACTTTCTTTTTGCAACAAGCAGGGTGGCTCTTCCCCATCTTTCACCACAGAACATAAGAAATGTTCTTAGAAGTCTCTTTTTTATGTATATGTTGGTTTTCTGAAACCATTATTACACTGTTGGCACTGTAATACAACACAGCTTACCAGTAACTGTCACCTCAGCACTAGGTATAACAGGAGAACAGGGTCCTTCCTATTAATTCCTCACTTATTTCTTCCCACACTCTTGATCACTGTTAGCCTCACTGGTTATTAGGTCACTAAATTTTGGCTATGGTCTGCAGGTTACCAGTGCCTGGCTTTCCCTGCTAGACAGGCAGAATCCCAGCCCATAGATAGGTCCTTTGGCACCTGGTTAACAACACTGATACACAGCTAGCAGTCCCTGGACTGCAGAAACAATGTCATTTTGCACTGAGTGGCCTCACCTTCTCTCTATGTACCAGTTGAAGACCCTGTGTGACAACAGTGCCTCAGGTCAGTCCAAAGATTTTCACCCCAACCATCAACTGGCTGGAGCTACATACTCTTTCAAACAAAGTGTAAATTTCAAAGAAATCAGCAGGGTCAACAGAGGGAAGTTGTTAATGGAAATATGACATAAATCAGGGAAGGCCCTGTTTGGGTGGGTCAAGAGAAGGTAGGTATCCAAAGGTAGTATGGGAGCAAGATAGAAAGTCCTACACTTTGGCCACAATAATCCCACGATAAAACCAAGCAGGCTGTGGGCAAAATGACTGGAAAGCTGCCCAGTGGAAAAGGACCTGGGGGTGCTGGTCAACAGGAAACTGAACATGAGCCAGCAGTGTCCCCAGGTGGCCAAGAAGGCCAATGGCACCTTGGCCTGTATCACGAATAGTGTGGCCAGCAGGACTAGGGCAGAGATCATCCCCTTGTACTCAACAGTGGTGAGGCCACACCTCAAGTACTGCTTTTGGTTCTGGGCCCCACACTTTAAAAAGGACACTGAGGCGCTGGAGCGTGTCCAGAGAAGGACAACAAGGCTCATGAAAGGACTAGAGAACACGGTTTATGAGGAGTGTCTGAGTGAGCTGGGTTTGTTAAGTCTGGAGAAAAGGAGGCTCAGGGGGGACCTCATCGCTCTCTATAACTACCTATGAAAGGCAGCTGTAGTGAGGTGGGGATCAGTCTCTTCTACAGCACCTGCAGTGAGAGGACATGAGGAAATGGACTTAAGCTGAGACAGGGGAAATTCAGATTAGATATTATTAAAAAGTTTTTCACTCTTAAGGTGGTCAGGCTTTTTTTCACTGTTAGGTTGCTCAGGGAGGTGGTGGAGTCACCATCCCTGGAGATGTTAAGTGGTGTCTGGATCCAGTGTTTGGGTGATTTGGTTTAGTGGCTTAGAGGTTACATTGGTAGTGCTGGTTGACGGTTGGACTTGATGATCTTGTAGGTCTGTTCCAGCCTTATGATTCTATGATTCCATGATTCTATAATCCAGCCTTAAGAAAAGTCAGAAATCTGACTTACTGTAAGCACATGATGATGATGGAGGATCTCCATCAGTATCATATTTTCCAGTGTGGAAAACAATACTCCTGAGGTTTTATCAGAATTTTTTTAAGTAGGGCCTAAAATATCTGAGAGCAAATTCATCTGCTGTCATTCATTCTGGTCTTCCAACCCACAGTTAAGAGAGAGTCCCTTACTTATACAGTTTACAATCCAAATAGACAAACAAGCCAAAGGCAGTAAGGACAGCAGAGGTGAAAAGTGTTTTGACCAGAGTTTGCTTGTCTTCCAGGTTTGGTTACACATTTCCTCTCCAGTCCTGTCTCAACAAGCTACATTCCCAGCTGCTGGCCACCACCTATCCATACTATCACAAACCCCTGCCATCCAGGTATGCTTCTCCACCTCCAGTATGTGCCTTCCACAGCCTTTCCCGAGCAAAAACCAAGCTCAGGCAGTATACCATTGCTATCTGACACTGACAGAGACCAGCTAACAAACATACAAAAAGCAGCTCTGGCAGAGGGAAGACAGCAAACAGCCAGGGTTGGGGTGAAGTTCCTCATGGGCACAGCCAGGTCAGCTGCAGCCTCGTGGTTCAGTCAGCATGCTGTGTGGAAAAGCATTGACTCGAATCTCTGGGGCTTATCCCGGCTACAGCTTGTGCTGCCAGCATAAATCCCTGGCATAGACAGGAAATTGGGATAGCTCCCTTGGAAAAAAAGTGAACGTGAGGCTCAGCAACCCAGTCAGGCAGTGATGAATCTGGTAGAAGATTACTGGATAAAGGACGCGGAAAGAAAATAGTTTATCACAAATACGCAAAACTGGACAGCAGAAGATGGAAGACACAGGTCATTGACTTACTCTTTACTCCCTGACATGGTGATCACCACTGAAGTTATGGCAGTGTTACTGGTCATTTTGCTAAACAGGGTCAGGGCCTTTGGCTGCATGATTTGCAGGGAAGGATCTCACCCCATGACAGTGAGAGATCATCCATTGGCCTCATTCTCCTGTGAACCCCAAACCTGTGTTCGTGTCTTCCCATTTAAAAAATGAAACATCTCCACACTGTACAGTGTGTATTTACATCAGCTCTCTTGTGCATGGTAAGATGTCACGGGAGTCTAACCAGCAAAGTTGTGAAGGATGGGCAATCTCGAAGAGCAGCAAAGGTGAGATGGCCAGCGTCTTCTCTCCTTGCCACCACTTGCATCAAGAGAACAAGGAACATGTTGAAAGGGCTGATGTAGCACATGGAGGGAGTCCTTACTCTTAATTTCTTGAGCAAATTTGTGCATGGCTCAACATAAAGGCAGAATTGTCAATTTTGAGCATCAAAGCATCATGCCTTCCAAAACCCTGAGAGTGGCTTAAAGATCCTGAGACTTCTTAAAACCAACAAATGTCAATTTCCTTTTATTTTCCTCTGGGTTTTGGAGCCTTTTGGGGAGAATTTTCTTCCTCTTTGTTGTAAAAGTAAGGTTTACCTTCTGCTCTGAATGCACACGAAGGGCCTTAGGCACTCCCTTGATTCAAGCTTCTGGGTCTTTAAGGGAAACACCAAAAGTCATTAAGATCTGCAATTAAATTGCAACTGTGGCTAACACAGCAAATATAAAGGCAAACCCTGCCCTAGAGAACAAAGACTCATTCATTCTGCTTAAATTGGTCTTGAAACTTACTTGCTGCTTCTTTTTTTTTTTCCTTTTTCCCCCTGTCCATATTTCTTCAGAAGGAGGGGGAACTTTCTTGGCTTATGCCACATCCTGGATAGTCAGAAAAGCTCGTGCTCAGCGGCCTGAGACTGTCTTGCCTCCTGTCTGCCAACCCTCTAGAAAAGTGAGGTTACAGGCAAACATCAGCAATGAGTGAGCAATAATAAAGAGCCTTGATAACTGAGGTAAAGTGGCCATTATGCAACTAGGAATGATAGGTAGAAAAATAGGAGCCGGAAATGTTGAAAGGCAGCTGAGGTTACATTCCTCATTGGAAATAAAAGGTGAAGGAAGATCAGTTGGCAGCAAGCACTCTTGCTCCGTACATATAGAGGGATTTGCCAGCAAAGGATATTAATGATCTGAGAGTGAATTGCAAGTCCACAAGGGAAATCTGAACTGAAAATGGAAAAGACAGAAAGCTAGGCAGGGGGATTTGTATCGGGTTAAAATGTCAACATTTGGAGATGAATGAATCACTGGAGCTCAGACTAGGAGGAACAAAAAAACCCATCCTCTCAACAAAGAAACCAAAGGAAACAGCAAAACATAACAGCAGTGTCTCCCTTTGACCCAAAGTTAAAGCTCTGCCAGCCTGACCTTTTTTTTTTTTTTGATTGGTCATATTTATGCAATGGGATTGTCTCAGAGGTGAAAAGTGGTGGTCTACAGAAAGGGACAGATTGCCTCTGCTAACTTTCAAAAACTGGGTTTGCTCCTTTTCCCCCATCCCCCTCTTTTTTAAACAGTCAAAAGACACCTCTGTCTCTGTGGTATTCAGTAAGCTCTACCTGACCAAATCTCTGTTACCAGATGAAGGGCGTTCAGAAGGTAATCCATCTAAAGGGATTGTTGGCCAGGAAAAAGGAAAGGCCCATGGTGCAATGTTTGGGGATTTGATTTTTTTGGAGACCACAGTTTGTATTGGACTGCTCTGTTCTATAATCCTATCTCTGTTTCTGTCAAAAATATATTACAAGATGTGAAAAACATCTCCTATATTTTTCACTCAGCAGACTTCTTTTTAAACATGAGGACTACAAATTTGAAACTTTTGAAACTAAGTTAGCTCTGTGCTAGTGCTGCAATTTACAGGATGGGTTGGGGCTTTGATTTAATTTTTTTTTTGTTCCTTTTCAGAAGTCACTTGAGCTTCAGGCATTTCCAGGGCTATTTACTCCTGTTAATCCCTAGAAACTGGCTGAGAGCCTTGGATTTGTCTTCCTCTTTCTGAAATGAGGCATGGTCCACTCGGGTCCTGTAGCTTGCTAATGAAAAAAGTGGCAGAGCATGAGCCAGGTGAGAGGCTGAGGGGAGGACAGGGAGGTCTGTGCTCCCCCCTCCACTCTGCCCCAGCATGGGGCAGGTCACAGAAGAACCTCTTCTGAAGAGACATTCAAATGTCAGTCCAAGGAACCATAATAAACTGGCACAACATTCCTTTCTCTTTCAAGCTGCAGGCTTTTTCAATCAAACGGGAATTTTAGCAGTGAGATGTGATTTTTGGCTGCTCTTTAAGCTCAATTTATTAACAGCTTAATCAAAACTTTCAGGCAATTAGCCAAATTTGTTACTTTGTATGGCCAAACTAGAAATTAGTCCTTGTTTCATTGAAGAAAGAGATTCCTCATAAGTTCCCAAGGATGACTTGGTTTTAGATATCAGAGAAATGCAAATCCACCAAAACCTTTTCACCCACCCTGGTTTCACTCACTCTTTTCCCACTTCTAAATGTAAAATATGCTGAAGTGTGTGAAAACATGTACATGCATTTCCCACATTTTCCCAATGCCCAGCCTGTATTCCAGGGGAATATGTGAGCTAACTTTTCCCCAAAGCCATCTAGCCTTCACTGTATAATGTAAAAGAAGGAGTCAGGCTACTTTGGGGTCTCGCAATGTGGTGTTATTATTGTTGACTTTCATATGAATTGGAAACTGCTCAAATGTTCCTTAATGTTACCTTTTTGGTGACACTTTTCTTAAATCCTGGTGGTCTCCCATATGTATTGCCTCATGAGTTTTTCCTGGCATTTTTTCTGAAGTTGTGAATAAATGTTCTACAGCATTAGGATTTGCAGAGAGTTTAAAATAAAACTAAACAAGTAGTAATAGTTTTTGTTGTGTTTAAGCAAAAAGATCGATTAGAAAACCGCCTAATCCAGCTAGGATTGAACATCACCATTCCCTTGTTCTTACAAGAAAGGCTTAAGACATTAAGAAGTCAAATCTGTGATGAGGGCTCCCGACTTTCATCACTTAGTGAATTTTCAATTAAATCTCCCTGGACTAAAGAGACTGCCCTGCTTGCTTCTATTTTATGGTGTAAAGTCAGCACCCACAAATTTTCCAGGAGTCCCAACAAAACTGGCCCATTTCTGGAGCACTTCTTTCATCAGGACATGAGAAAGAACAGAATATTTGTGAAGGGTGGGATTCAAGAATAGCAGAATGTATTTATTAGCTGGCAACTACAGCAGAAGGCCAGACGAGGGAGCAGGGAGAGGAGCTGGGCTTATGCTCTGAGGAAATTCACCTCTCCAATATTGCGGTGGATATCTCTGACACTGCTCTTCTTTCTTTCCTTTTTTTTTTTTTTTTTTTTGTGCAATCTGACTTGTAAAGAAGAGTTGGATTTTCACTGGTCTAGAAACTGCCACTGACTCATTAAAATGCACCCTGGGTCAACAGAGAGCAAAGCCCAGATGCACACAGGCTTTGAGGTATCTCATTTGAAATGAAGTAACTGCGTCCGCCTGCAGACCCGGCTTTCAGGCTGTGCAAGTCAGACATGGGAGCTGGGGGGCGGGGGCTGCTTCTTCTCACCCCAGGGGCCAGACATCTCCTGCCAGAAGGTGAAGCCACACAGCTGAACTTCACCATGCGCAAGAAGCCACAGGGTACAGTCGGAAGAAGGTCAGGTAGGTAAACACTGGAAAACTTTGCTCCTGCACTTGGAGTGAGGGGTATAAAGGCAGGAGCTTTTGGGAAACACCTGACGTGGAAGGGCCAGGGGGGCTGCTGCATCCAACCAGGGCTGGCTCTTGACTTGTGGTGACACTGGCTGAGTCACTGCTTGCAAATGGTGTCCCAAGGAAGTCACTGAGACTGCCTCACGTGAGTAATCGCTTGTGGGCGAAGACCTCCCAGCCTGTCTCTACTGTGCTCTTGGCAATGGTGCTTAGAATGAAAACAAATAAATAAACCCAAAAAACCTCCCTCAAACCCCCAGCAAGTGTTTTCCAACAAGTTCAAAACCTTTAACAAAACATTTAGAACCTATTTTCAGAAAAAGTTCCAAAGGTTTTGCAAAGCCCAGATTTGTCTAGACTCTCCCATCCTCAGCACAGGGAAACAGGGTGAATGGATAGGGTGTGATATGGATTTTTTTGAAAGTTTGTTTGGATTTCAGGAAGTGAACAAGATAAGCCAAATGGCCCTTTCCTGCTTTTGCTTTTTTAATACTTTTTTCCCCTCAGTAAGTCCTGACAAGAAATGTTTGAACTAAAGGAACTCAGATGAATTTGTTGTGTTCCCTCCACCCCTCACCTCTCTGCTAAAAAGAACACCCACACCTGTGACTGGGAGATAGCACCAAATCAGTCTTTACAATCTGAATCCTTGGACACATATGAGAGCTGTTTCCTTTGTCATTTCCACAACACAGAAAATTGTTTTCCTTCTCTTTCCATCTCATTCAGAACTTGTGAGGAGGCAGTAGGGAATAATCCCCTGGGACTTCAGGATGCACCAGAGGCATGGAGAGTTTGATCCAGAGAAGAAGACAAGGAATATTCCCCATTGCAGTAAGAGCTGCAGGTGCTGATGTGTGAAGGAGCCTTTTGACGTCACATCAGCTTTGCTGTCAGGAAAGCCTGAGCAAAGACAAGTTGGAGAAGTGGATCTCCAGCCCAGCCATCCCATGCCTGATGAAGGGGTCTGCATAATGACAAGAAAACACTTCTCCTCTGTACAGGTTTTTTTCCTAAGCACACTCATTGGCTGGGCATATGGTCTGGTGAAAGAAGCTTCACAATCCCTCCATTTTTACATAGTTTGATGTATCCATGAGTGCAAAGGTACCTAACCTGAACGCAGCCCTTCATGTCGTGAGTTGGACACACCTCTCAATTTTAACTGTAAGAAATCTGGATTTCATACTGATGCACTTATATCCACAAAATGGTTTCTGTGAGCACCCTCATCTAGAATAAAACATTTTTAAAAAAGAGAAAATAATCTGTCCCAATATAAATTAATTTTCTTTCCCAACCACATGACTCCAGCACTACCATGTCACTCTCCTTTCCTCCTAGGTCCCTGGCCTTGCTGCTGTACATAGATTAAAAAAAAAAATGCCTACCCTGCTTTGTAGCAGAGTTTTAATATTTGATCAGAAGAACCTTTGTAACCCTGAATATTGTTGTAACTTTGAGGCTGGGGAAATAAGTTCTGCTCCTCTGTTGGAACATACTGACCTTCCTACTCTGTTGTTTATTTGTACGGTCTGAACTAATTTCTTATTTGAAATCTACACCACCTAAAAGCATTTCCTAGAACTATATTTTAATGTAGCTTGGTAAACTGACTCTAGAAGTTGCTTAGTGGTTTCTTGGTATTTGAAAGTCATTTACTATAGTAGAGACTTTTCCAGCAGCAGATGTTACCATAGCATAACAGGACAATGGAGAAGGACCATAATAGGCAGGATATTAATGCAGCTGAAGGAATGTAAAGGGTTAATTCACCAAATAGATAACCTTTGGAAAGATACACAGTAAATGCTCAGAACATTTTGAAATTTATAGCAGGTAAGTGAGCAATTTGTCACTCAGGATCTATAGTGACAAGACATTGTTTTGAGGCAGAATTTCTTTTTGCAATATCAGAAAATCTGTACTATTCCTGTAGTAGTTTCTGAAAAGGGGGTTTTTTGTTTGTTTTTGTTTGGGTTTTTTTTGTTTGTTTGTTTTTTGTTACAGGTTACTATGTCATTTGCAGATGGTGGTCCTTTCTTTGAAGATACATCTCTGTTGTGAAAAATGTAAGTACTGAAAAAATCTGAATAAAATACACATAGCAGTACAAACATCTGCCCTTCCAAGTGGCTTCATCTCAGTTTTGGAGAATGGAGGAGGGGCAGTTTATGTTCCAAATTTCTAAAGTCCTTACCCTTTTGATGAGTCTGTCAACAGTGTTATCTAGGCTCCCACATGACTCAGCTTTGGAGATGTCTGAATACTTTTCATAGTTGTCGCTGTTGACCTAATACTTTTCTTCTAACTTGTCCCTAACTCATGAGGCTTACTAGCTCTGAAATACAGAACTAATTCTGTGCCATAAGGTTGCCATTAATTCAAGAAACAGCAATATGAAATCATTCTAAACATTCCAGGTAAAACGTGTACTAGTCATGTTTTTCTCATAGTGCCAGGTTATGCCAACCACATTTCAGGATATGTGAACGTGAGTGTGTGAATGACTGCGTGTCTGTCTGATGCTGGTTCCTCTTCTCTAAGAGGTCTCCCAAAACAGAACTGCTGTCAAATTATAAAGCTGTGACCTTCCCAGCAGTCCAGTCTTTTGCAGACTCGAACTGCATTGCTATAAAGCTCTTCCCAACACAGTGATTTTAAACAAGAGTATGTGTGTTCAATCACTTGTTTTGCTGCAGATGCTCTTTTTGCTTATTTTCTCATTTTGTTGCTTTCAACTATTCATTTTTCTTCTGTGGTCAGAGATATGAGACACTAACATACAAAAACTGTAAATAGCCTAACTTTTAGGATATCTGGAACAATGGCAGAGATATTGTCATTTAGGGTTGCCTAAAGAAAGAGAGTCCCAAAGAAATTTCCTCCGAAGAGTCACATGAAGAAAACACTATTGCTCCAACCAGATTATTATTGTGTATTTTGGGCTGCCCAATTGCTAGTTGCATAGGCTTGGGTTAAAATTTCAGAAGAGAAGTGCATAAATTGCATGCACAGGACACCACAAGAGCATATTCCTTATACATGTGCATGCCTCATTCTAAGTGTCAGATTTGATCAGTACCTGTTGCAAATAGACTTCTTCTTTAAGGATTTGACTGCTCCAATTGTACCTAAAACATCTGAGGGGCCAAGGACGCTCTTTTCAGTGTGGGTGGTTATACAAAACTCAAACCCATCTGGCAGGCAGTTAGACTGCAAGTCTCAATCTGTCATGCCTAATTTCACCATTTATGGCTGCAATACATTATGCTTGGAGAGGGAGTATCAGTAGCATGCCATGCATTAATCCGAAGGCTGCATTCCTTAATAGACTAAATAGCCTTCATTTCTGATAAGTGATTGCATTTCTGGTGCATGAATGGTGCTGCAAAGCACATAATGCTGTTAATAGCTGGGAAAGAGTACAGCATGAGAAAGTCCCTTTCCAGACTCACTTCCTCAGGATGTTGTTTGGACTTAGAAACATCTGTGGGCTGCAAAGCTTCCACCCACATTTCTAACTTCAGTCTTTCCTGGATGCTTGGGTTCCCTTAGGGCCAACATATCATGGTATACCAAAAAATATTATATATAGCTTTGCCCTCTAGATCAGCAGTGCCCTCTGGAAGAACTCTTGGCTTTACTGGCAGCAGCAAACACACGTTATCCAAAGTTGCAAGACCAGCAGAAAAGAGGAGCTTTTCTCTTTGACAGCAGCTGTAGCTGTCTGGTCTAAAATACCTCAGATTAGAATGACAGTTTACCACAAAATATCCCAATCCTGCCAAAGCAACTTGCCCAAAACATGCCCTTTCTCTCCTTACCTTCCAATCTTGGCAGCGTGTGAATGCTTGTTTTTCCAGTCCATCACATAAGAAGCTCTTAAGAAATGTTCCTTCCTCAGTAATTTCTGCTAACTCTGTAACAAAAGGTTAAAATGCAAGAGGACAAAACTACAGAAAACTATCAAGGGAACAGGGAAAATTATGTTTCTACAACACAGAAGCAATAGAGAACAATCTATAACCAAAGGTTGAAGCCAAAGCTGCTTTCAGATCTGAGATAATCACCAAAGTATTTAGCAGAACAGAATGCTATATTTTATGGCAGTCTATGAAAACTATTACTTAATGGTCTGGGGTGACAGTAAAAGAAAAGGCATGTTTCTAAGAATTTGGACAATAAGAATTATACTCTGAAAAGTAAGACATGACTTTGTACTCTAAAAGCTGAAATAAATGTGGAATTAAGTGTATGGATGAACAAAAACAAAGTTAATTTGCTCTAGCTTCACCTTTAAATCTAAAAATATCAAACTAAACTCTTGCTGGCTTCAGAGACATTATTAATAATAAAGATTCTGAAAAGCAAATTCTGCATCCATTTTCTGCTACATCCTCCAGTTCCAGATATAACTGAAGGAGCAGTTTGGTCTTTTCGACTGAACTAGAAATTCTCCTGGTGATGTAGGAACCAGAAGACACCATAGGTCACTCCTCTGGAGGTGTACGATGTCTCAGATACATTACGAGGAGCAGTAGTTATGAATTATTGATGAGACATTAGATTAATTTTCCATGTTGGAGCAGCTTAACACGCTGTTACTGCTCATTCACAATCTAATTTCCCAGGACTCTGACTGTATTGCCTCAGCAATACTGTATATTATGGTGCTGTTTTACATATATATTTGAAATAGGTACTCTCTTCAAGAATCATGTGCATGTATGAAGTCAGGGACAAAAACCCGGTTCCCGTTATCTCCCATGTCTTGCTGCAAAGGAGTGTATTTCCATCTGGAGAGTGCAAATGTAGTCAGTGATACAACTGTGTCTTCTGACTTGATGGATTGGTCCTGAAGGTTGTTCTCAGTGTTAGCTTGATCCCTTTTTTCACTGACTGCAGTCTCCAGGGCCGTGTTCCAGGGAGTTTGGCCTAAGACCCACTTCTTTAGATTCTGACTAAGTAGATGAGGGGTAAAATGTGAAGTCTCAGTTCTTCTCTTGCTGGTGCAGTCATTTTTCTCTGAAGTTATCACAACTAGATTAGAAGAAAATAAGGGTCCTGAGGTTGGAACTCACAGCTGGTGATCAGCTCAGGGAAACCATGAGCTTTTCCTGCTTGCTGTGAGCTACCTAGGTTACTAGGGACAGTGAAAACAAAAGCTCTTTAGGAGCAACACTGCAAGTAAAACCCAAGCCTTTGGATTTCAGTTTGGTGTCAGGTTAGCTTTTTTCACATGGAAGTTTGGTTGTCATTTTGCATTAATTTGTGAAATGATGTAATAAAACCCCTCAACTCTGTGAATTTTAAGTATTAAAGAGGTCAAAATCTATTACAGTGGTCCAAAAATTAAAATTAGATTGTACCCTTTAGCATCACTTGAGCATTGGCTGCCTTCACAACACACTAGTCAGTAGAAAAACGTCCATCTGCAAAAGGATTACACTTTTAATAGAGTCTGTGTATATCTACATAAATACTCTTCATTAATGTACAAACCCCCTTGGAGTACAGCTGTAAAGGTAGCTGTACCTGCTTGCTTGCTCATTAGGCAATGGCTGGTAAGCCAGAGCATTTGTTACAGGGCTTTTATGGGCATCCTTAACATGATATGTTGTGATATGAGTGTCTCAGCCATGGCCTGGAGGCACATATGGGATCACTGAAAAGTACTCTGGGGTGTATCAGATCTTAGCTTGCTTTTTACTTCTGTTTGAAGGGATCTGAATGTACATCATACACCTTCACTGGATATAGATTTGAGCCATGACCAGGCTGTAAATGGTGCTCCGGGCTCAGCCTTTCCCACCACTGAAACTGTTTTGCTTTGTTGGTAATAACTCTTCACCAGACTGGAGAAGGTGAAGTCTAGAGGTCAGGGCATTTTTGTGGGAATACGGAGATCTGCATCATTCATCCCAAGGGGAGGCTCTGTGTGTGGCCTGTGACATTATCACTCACTTTCCTTCTGGCACACTGGCTATTTATGCAGGTTCAAATTACTGCAGACAGAGGAAAGATCTGAACCAGGGTCTCCCAGATCCTCAGTGACTGCTTTAACCTTTCAGACCTTTGCATTTGTTGGTGAGGGGGCATCACCTTCCCTGGCTGTGTTTTCTGTAGGCACCAATCCAGTTGGACTGGCCAAGATCAACTTTAGAAGTGAAATGGGCAAGGCTCTTGGTGGTGGGTGTGCGTTTGGAAAAACGGTTTTCTGGATACAAAACCCACCTTTACTGGAGTGAGACAGTTTTCTCTCCATCTCTGCTGCAAGTGGAAGGAGAGGCTCCAGGTGATCCGTACCATAATGAACCAAAATCCCTGGATTGGCTTCATCTGGCCCTGTTTTCATTAGCGTCACTACATAAGTAAGATAGCCATATAATACATAGGTCAGGAAAAGAGCTCATAAGGCAGCATAGCAGGGAGCAGAACTAGAAATGGCAAAGTAAGTTTTTCCCTCTTGATGGAAAAAGAGAGGCACATTGGCTGAGGTCTGTCAGAAACAAATGTTGGTGTTGAGACTCGTGCCCTCCTGCAGAGCTCGGCGCTGACTAAGTAATCTTTACTGGAGTCTGGCAAGGAGCTGTACAAGTGAAGAGACTGAAATGAAGTGATTATTTAGCAACAGTAGGTTTATGAGTCTTTGCAGCAGAGAGTTAACATGTGATATGACAGGAAATCATGGCATAACGCTGCCACTTTGGATTCAGTGAATTTTAGTTGCAGGAGTTATGCAAACACAGCTATAATCAGAGCTCTGCTGTTACTGTCTACAGAAGACCAAATTTGTCAGGGAAGCCCTGAGTGTCCCCGGTAATGGAAATGTTCTTTCTGAGCTAAAGGTCTTTGTGAGTTTTCCTCAGGAGTGGGCTGTGCAATCTACAGCAAGATAGGTGAGCAGTTACTCATCACATTCATCCCAATGTGACTAAGCATCTCCATAAGTGCTCACAAACATGTACAAAGGTTATGAAAACTAGAGTATAGCATCCACTCTGTTCTCATGTATGGAAATTCTCATTGAAGGCAATGTGAGATTTTTGCCAAAGTAAAGACTGAATTAGTACTGAAACATTTGGTTGTTACAGCCTGTTTCTTGTTTGCACTGATCTTTTCCAGAGTTGTGATATCTTGAAAGAACTTGGGACCCAACTTACTCTGCATATTGTCCATCTATGGGTATCATATATATATATATATGTGTGTGTGTGTGTTATCATAACACAAAATAAGCACAGCACAAGTGGGAATCTGTTCCTTTGCCTTTTTTTTTTTTTTCCCCCATAGATTTAGTTAAGAAGACTGGAAAAAGCATATTACTTCAGGGAGCAAAAAAAAAAAATCATTTTAAGGGCACTGAAACTTTCTCAAAACACCTAAATATTAGTCAGCTCAGAAACTCAAAATTAAGATTCCACTTGAAAGAGAGAGTTCAAGATTCAAAGCAGGAATGCACAAGGCCGTATGCATAAGGGCTAAGTCCTTCAGGGATGTATGTCCTGCCTGGAAATCTGTGGTGGTGCAAAAGCAGACAAGCACTATTCAGCTACCACTCACCACAGTTTTCATTGAAGCCTCCACTGGGGAAACTGGAAGAGGATGTAGGCGGAGGATTTAGACAGAGTTACTGAATTTCCAACTCCACTGCTGTCAGGGGACAAGACCAGCAGCTGGAAACTCCTGCAGAACCAGACGACCCATTTAACTTCCTCTGCCCAGATGCCACCCCTGAAGGAATCCTTGAGACAGCAGGCACCTGCTCTGACAGGGCTGGGTTTGTGGTCTCTTTCATAGCACAGCATGGCCAGAGGAGCAAGGCCCTGGAGGCTACAGACTTACGGCTAGTTGGGAATGGCAAAGATGAAGCCCAGGCTCCAAAGGAGGAGGTAGCAAGGATGAAAGGCAAGAAGCCTAGCGAGGGCTAAGAGCATGCAGGCTACCCAAGGCAAAGGCTGAAACCCAGGGGTGAGGAGGTAGTGACGTGGATAAGAGACAGCAGATGGGAAGGGTCGGCACTGCAGAGCCTTCCTTCAGTCCCTGCTTCAGGGCCCATCTGGATATTGTTAGGCCCCCTGCCCACCCACCCACCATGCCTGGAACGTGCAAGTACCTTATCTTGCATTTCTTGTAATGCAGAACACCAACTTCTTTTTATGGTTCTTGGCACAGTTTATGACCTTTTTACAACTCCTTCCCTGTCAGGATATAGGCCATAAAGATATTTTAAATGGCTTCTCTTGGTGGTGATCTATTAGTTGGGATAATGGCTCCATGTGCAAAATATGAACCCATAACCACTGTAAGCTAGCTCTGTACCTTCACATCGTTCAAATCCTGCTTGGAGAGCCACTTGTGCTTTGAAGATATGAGAAAAAAGCCAGCAAATAATAAAGTAGAAGGACTGTTGAGCGTAATTTATGTAACCTTTCCCATTTTCAAACTGCAATTACCTGTGTAGGGACTGGATGAATAATGGGTTTTCAGTTCAGTTGCTGAACAGAATTATCAGAGGAAAAAACATTTGGTTTAAACCAAAGCAGAATTTTTCAGATTTTCATGAAATGTAAGACAGGAATTATTTATTTTCTGTTTCAAATTACTTAATCCTTTTAAAATGCTTTAGAGCTATAGATTGCCTGTGAAGTGAAAAATGTCATTTCAGAGTGAAAAGTCATGGTGTCACTTCAGCCTTCAAATAGACAAGTTTGGCTTCCCAAAACCTATTGCTTTTTAAGACTATCAGGACAAACTCCTTTAGCAATTTAAAATCATCCTATAAGCACGTTTTTTGGTAGTTTGTTTTCCAAATTTGCAGATAACCTTTTCCCAGAAATGCATTTTTTTAAACCCAGTTTATAGTTCAGAAGAAGAAAGAGAAGACCAGAAATAGAGCACTGTGTTTTATGCTGTCTGTTACACTGACCCCTCTGCCTCCTTGCTATCTTTCTATCCTGCAGCATTCACCCATTTGTATCCTTTGGGGCTGTGCTGGTTATGTTAGCCCAGAGCACAACCATCACTCTGTGGGCATTCCAAAGCCTGAGCAGACAACTGTTTTCCCCTCAGGTACAGGCATACAGCACCCTTAGTTAAAAGGTTGCACCCGTTTTCTGGAGAGGAAAAGATTTTTCCATGGTATGCAGGGAATGCAGGGATGAATTAAACAAGCAGCAAGACTTTGTCGATTTATCTAGGTAACTTAATCAAGGTGCAAGGAACATTAACAGATTGTTGGTTTCTTTTTATTGGTTTTGGTTTTGGTTTGTTTGTTTGGTTTTTTGTTTTGTTGGTTTTTTTTTTTTTTTTTTTTTTTTTGTTCTGAATCCCTATAGGTCTTTGAACTGCCAGAAGAAGAAAAGTGGCCAGACTTGGAGTCCTTCCCACAGCCCAGCATACCATTGGTATTCTTGGTCTCTCTGGTTCATCGTACTTCCTCACTGATGCTCACATGCTTGATGCGTTGCTAGCCAGCAAAGGAAAATATGAATCCAAGAAGATGAAAGACAAAAGCTGTCAAAGGCCTGTGGAACAGCCAGGGCCAAAAATGGCTGTTTCTCCAACCTTTTTTAGGTCTTCTCTGGCAATTCATAGCACTGTCACATTTTGAGGTGAAGGGATTTCTGCTCCTAACTGCTTGTGCTGTTCATTCAGCTGCTGCACAAAACACACTGCTACACATTCAAGAACAGATGATTGCAAACTGGTATATATATACACATATATATACTTATGTCTGTACATATATGTATATGTACGTATATATATGCGTGTGTGCTTGTTTTTAAAAATCAATAAAAAAGGATTGCTCTAGGTTATCTTTCTTGAAGTTCAATAAGAAATGCCAGATATTAGGTGTCAGACACTGACGTTATAGGAGAAACACTTGCCAAAAGCCTCTTGCACTTCAGTGGCGCTACTGAGATAAGGAGTGACTGGCCACGTATATCATGGGGTGACAGACTGATTGCAAGCAGTGGTTGGTGCAAAAAGATGTTTCAGTGTATCACACTGTGAGCTGGGTTCACAATAGATAAAACCATCTACCCAGCACATGGTTTTTAAGTAAATTTACACCAGCTTTCACTGGGTTGCCTCAGAAGTGTATGTGTCTATAAGCGTAACTCCAAAGCTGTCACTACAGTAATTTCTTCCTGTGTTGATGACTGAATGTTCCTTCTTAATGATGACTGTCCATAAGGTGGGCTACACACTGCACTTCAGCAGCAGAGGAGTTTCTGGGAGCTACAGCATGGGTACAGGTGTCTGCCCGAGGGAGCAGGCAGGCAAGCGTGCAGGAGTACCAGCAACACACAACACACACAGCAACACACAGCAACACACACACCTCAACAAAGAGTAGCTACAGAGTCTCTCCTATAAGCTGGTGAAATGCCTTTTGTTACTTCATTTTCAAGCTCACAAAGGCACTTGCTGTTGCAGAAGTCCAGCCGATGTTTATGGTGGTCACACGCCTTGAACGCCGCTGCGTGGTGCCTTGAAAGGTTTGCTGGCAATTTTTTTGACTTCAGCTGCTTACCTGGTTGATAAGGATGAGACGACCAGAAGGACACGAGTTTAAAACAAAGTCTATTATGTCACATCAGGTCTTCATCACCTGCTCGACCTTCCCTTATAGTGTACAGGACCCTGTGGGGATCTCATGTCATTACAGCCGGTTTCTCCTGGGAGCCACCCCCTTCCCCTCAGGGAAGTGGTTGGGAGGTTAAAATTTAGAAAGTGGTTCTCTGCAGCTGAAAAATGTGCGGTTTTACCCTAACCATAAAATATCTCAAATCATTGGGATTAGGCTTTTTCAGCTTTCCCGTGTGCCTTCAATTAGCCGCATGAAAGTGAACCCGTGGCTTTAGGACCGAAAATAGCTGGAGCAAAGTGACGCAGGCTTCGCCTGAGATGAAAGAGCAGCTTCCAGAAGCCTAATTAAAAGCAACTGAGAAACCAGTACTTGATACAGCCTCTACTCACCTGAACAAATAAACGGAGAGCTGCAGCCAGGCTTCGGCGCGGCGTTGTGGGAAAGCGGCTGGAGGGTTTTGCCTAGGTCACAGGAAGGCCCAGCTCAGCCGGAGCACAAAATCTTTCTGTTTCTGCCTGCCCTGAGTCAGGGGGAGGTCAGGCAGCCAGCCGAGGCCACCGCTGCACCGGCAGTCCTTCACCCTACCTTGGCTGAAAGGATGGTGACATCTGCCACCGTGGCAGTCTCTATTGCCCCTCTCCCTCCACTGTGTCCTGGCCATCCCGGCTACGGGTTGAGGGAGAAATGGAGCTTTAGGCAGGTTTTCCAAATTTTCCTGCAGATCTGTATTCGTAAGCAACCCTATCTCCTCTGTAAAACAAGGTATGGATAGAGCTGTCATTTAGAAAACAGCCAGGCAAGCTGGCAAGTTACTAAAACCCACCATTTCTCTTTTAAAATTCACTCTCATCCAGGTCATCCCTGTGCTGCCCTGCTCTGTCTCTGCTAGATGCCAATGGTTTCATCAATTTTGTTCTTCATTTTGGCATTTCTTTTTCCCATCAAATTTCCCTCTTTTAGCTCACCTGCACTAAAAATTGGAGGCAGGGGTAGTGAAAAAAAGCCTTGCAGGACGCTTTAGCCACAACTTAAAATTACTTCTGTGTCCATGTTCCGTACCCTTGGTGCTTGGTTCATTTTCTGGTATCAGTGAAGGATCTTGACTGAGAAAAAAAACAACCCCCCACAGAATGTGAGGAAAATTTACAATACTGATTTGAGACTCCCAAACTAAAACAGCTCAGTTTTTCTTCTGCGAATAAAACTATTTCAAGACATAATTTATTGAAATTAAATTTTAAGTGGCAAGGCGAGCCAGGAAAAAAAATGCCTTCAATAAAATATTTGGTTCACAATACATTTTTATCTTGATAGGGTGAAAAAAAATATTTGCAGGATGAGGTGAAAAAGCTGAAGGAAATATTGTGTTTTTACCAATTATCTGAAAAACCAAATAGCTTTATGGTTACACATTAATTAGGATTACTATATCTGCACTAAGATAGGTATGAACACAAAATTTATGCCTTAATATTAAGAAGTAAGCAGTTGATCGTAATATGCAGTTATCATCCTATGACACAGGCATTGGAATGAGACAACATAGTTTGAATAGAATTTAAATTCCAGGAGGTAAAACTGAAAACATCAAAAGAGAAAGGAATAAGACAAAACAACATGTTGTCACATTTATTTGCCATGGACTTTTCTCATTCACAGATGAAGCATTTGGTTTCAGTCAGAAATACTCATATATCTTGCTAATTGTCATCCTTAAGGAAAAGAGCAGCCAGCTGATTCCTACAGCAGGCTTCTGTGTGTTTCACAGGTAGCCTGAATTAGGAGCTGACAAGCTGTCAGGAAACCCTGCTTAGAAGCAGCAATATTCAGTGAAGAAAAACTTAGAATCTCATAAAGTGGATAGAAATAACACAGAATTTGTAGCTCAAAGCCCTGAACAGAGACCCACAGTGCACTGAAAGGAATCATCATGCACAGCACAGAGGTTTCTTTAATTATAGAGCAAGGCGAGACTTGAAACCTTTTTATCTTGTTACCAGATAGATCAAATAGTTTAGACAAAATTAAAACCTAAGCAGGCAATAGGCAGATTTTGCTGTAGGGATTTTCTGTGGCATTCCCTGTAAATGCTGCTTAAACTTTAAGTTGATGAGAAGGGGCCTTTTTCATTGGTATATTGTTTATACCCAGTAGGAAAAGGTGTGTGTGTGATCTGTGACTATGATGCATATTTTGCTACCCTGATGGATCTGTGAATTCAAAATTGAGAGAAACAGGAAATGTTTTAAAAAAACACAAACCAAAAAAAAACCCCACCAACCCCCCCCCAAAAAAACCCCACAAAAGCACAAAAACCCCAAACAAACAAAGCAAAAACCAGAGAAGAAGTGCTGAGGGTTTTGAGAAACACTTTTTGAGAAGTGCAAGGGTGGAACCAGCAAACACTGAAAACTCAGTAATAAAATCATGGTACATGTGACTAGGCCGGCCAAAGAGACTGAAAAATATGGGTAATTAATTCACACGAAAGGAAAAACAGTCATATGGAGGCAAAACTTGACAGAAAACACTGCTGTATTTTAAGGGACTCGGTGAGGAACACTTTTCCTTAGAAATCGTTGGGGTAACTTTCTTGAGTTTGCTGAAGTGTGAAACATTATCCCAAAAGCTGTTTATTTATGAGCGCTCCACAAGGCACATGGAATTCTCTAGGACATAATCTCTCCATTTCTTGTAAAAATATTTGAAAAGCATTTCAGAGGCCTCACTGCCCCTCTCAATCCACCACTACTGACTCAACAGCTGCACTTACAGGACAGAATCATTTTGGGGCTCCTTTGAAGAGTCACACTGGAGATGAATTTTTGCCTGCTTTTTTCTGTGCAGCACTCAGCATGAAATGGGCTCAGCCTACACAGTGAAGTCTGAAATTAGCAGTGAGCATTAGATGCTCAATTTTAAAGTTTAACTTCAGGGTATATGGGTATCATTTCTAGAAGCGTGCCTTGAAGTAAAATACAACTGGTCCTAAGTAGGATCAGGCAGGATTAACAAACAGAAATACTAAGGAATAGTCTTAGAGATTTTTCTTGAGGAAATTACCATTTCTCTTAATAAAAAGAAAAAAAAATTGGAAAGGTTTCATTTTGAATTATACAACTTTTAAAAGAAAAGTTTTCTAGAGAACATTAATAATTTCAGTTAGTACTCAAATGTGAAAAAAAGTTCATGTTTAAATGTGAATAATTTAATTGGCTTTATTTCTAAAATATTAGGACATTTAAATGACTAAATTCATTATATTCTGTAGTTAGAAATTTTTAAATTCTTTTTATTTTTATGTTCCTTTTATATAGTAAAGACATTATTTATTTATATATTAAGAATATTATTATATTATTTATTATGTTCTTCAGTTAGAATTTTAAAAATGCTTTTTATTCTTGACCTCAAGAAAAAACCTGCTTTCTTGTTGTTCTGTTGTTCTTTATATGAATGTGTGAGCTATGAGGGAGAGGTTTTTTGTGGGAGAGATGAGGTGTGAAAAGGAACTTTTGTGTATGATAGAAAGAGAAAAATAAATGGATATGTGATGAGACATGTCTAAAAAATAAAGTTTTTTAGGAAGACAAAATTGCTACTAGTTCTGTAAAGCAGGCATTAGTAATCATCTTAATATTTTAAAAATATGTGTAAAGATTCAGGTAAGAAAGGAAGTGTATCATTTATACTTTCTGAATTGCATTAAAAAAAAATCATTGCCCAAAAAACTTCAATCTTCTGTTTACAGATTTGGAGATCAATGTGTGCTTTATAGAATAGTTCTCACTTGAGTGTTTACCAATCAGAAATTGCAAATTTACTAGCAAACTGCAATTTACTAGCAGTAGTAGTAAAATCACGTAACTTTAAGTCTCAGGTGTTAGTTTTCTTAATGTAATTGCCATTTTTTAACAGATTTTAACAGACCATTTTGGCACTTCAATCCTTCACTAGCTTTCTTTAAAGTTGCACTGTCATTTGCTTATGAAGTGTCACTGTATGTCTTGAAAAATAAAAACGAATATGGGAACAAAAGGCCCTAGTCAATGTTCCTAATACTCTTGTGAGACAAAGTTCATATTCACTTATCTGCAGTCAAAAGATTTTTCTGTGAAAAGCATATAAAAGGGGATCTAAATAGGAAACAGAAAAGTAATTTAAAACTGTATAAGTCCCCTTAAAATTCTCTCAAGAGTAGATAGCTCTGCTGCTCACTTTGCTTTCTTCCCCAGACCTGTGCCTGCCTCCCCCAGACCCTGATTTTCAGAAACTGTAAAACCCATCTATCACAACAGAGGTAAACATGAGATCTGGGTACTTAGCAGCATCTTGAGACTGGAAATTTCCAGGCCACAGTGCAAATCACAGTGAAATTATTAACTTCCAATGACTACTGATAGGCCTGTGTGGAGGAGCAGAATTTATTCAAGTATGCTCAGTTACCCATGGGATTTCTCTGTGCTGGTGAGGATGTTGGGGCCAGGATCTCTCTGTTGGCTGCTACATGGAGACTTGCAGGGAAGCTGACAATTCTGAGAACAGAGCAAAAGGGTGGAGGAGAGGTCCAGTGTAGGGAGAACAGGTGACAGGACCTAAAGAAGAAAGATATAAAACTAAATAGCACAAGGCAGCTGATGATGTTATTCTTCTGCATTTGCAGGCCATTGGTGTGAGTGGATCTGCCTCTCCACCTGATCCGTCACAGCCCCCTGAGCTTCACAGGTGAAGTCAGGAAAGAGCAGAATGTGCTACCCATGCCTTGGTCAGCCCTGTTTAATGGTAAAAGGGTTACAGATTGCTGTGTTTCCCAAACTGATAAAAGATACCTTCACCATTTGTTTTATTCCTCACAACTTGATCTGGGCAGTAGAAGCCTGGTGGCAGCAGGAAGATCTTGCTCTTGATTACATGTTGGGGTGTCAAGATTAACCTGTATTTTTCTTAGCCTTAATTCTCTGAACTAGAGTCCAAACATGAAAAGATTAATTTTTTTTTTAACTCTCCTCTTACTTCCCTCTTCCCTAGTGTCTTCTCCACTAAGGAAAAACAGGAGAGAAATTTACCCCTCCCAGGAGGCGACTTATTCATTACATGCCTCGGTATGTGGGGAAAAATGGAAGTTAAAATTTAATTTTAATGTCACTAAATTAAGCCACTAAATTATCTTCTTAAAATGAGTCTGGTAATCCAAGAGGGAAAATGTCTCTCTCTGGGCTTAATTGAGAAAACAATTAGATCTAGATAAAGCCAGCTTTTGCCAGATGACACAGTCCAGAGCATACTGAAAGAAACTAAATCCTCAGAAGCAAGAAAAGATTGTTATAAAAGGTGTCTTTCCCAGATTTCTCTGGTGTTTCTGTGGAACCTCTTGCAACTGTCCTGTGGAGCTTCATGGAAGATGGAGCAAACCTGTGGTGCCTGTACCACAGGCTGGGAGCTCCTGAGCAAAGCCCTGAAGGCAGCGCCCTGGAACAGAGATGAGTGTCCCCTGAGGGCACTGTGCTCGCCCTGGTGTGGTGCTCACCAATAAATCGGCATCACCAGATGAGGAGCTAGGCAGAACAGGGAGATATTACTATATGGTAGAGTCTTCCAAAAATCAATTGAGGTCCCTGCTCTTCTGCTGAGGTTGAGATTGAGCTGTGGTCCCAGGGTGTAGATGTCTTTCCAGTTATCTGAGAGCTGAAAACATGAAGCACCAGAGTGGAAAGCCAGTTGGGAGGCTTTTTTTTTTTTTTTTGCTAGAAGCCTTCAATTATTCACACTTCCTGCAGGTTTGCCTGGCGTTGCCTGGTGGAGGAGCTCCCCAGGCCAGTCTGGGAGCAGAGAGTGTTGATGCAGCTGGGTCTGGCAGCCCCAGGCAACCAGTCCCTGCAACAAACCAGCAATTGTTTGGTGGCCCTGGGGGCCCCAGGGAGCCTCCGTGCCCTCCAGGCAGGGGGTCGGTGGAGCAGGGCAGGGAGTTCTTGCAGCCCTCATCTAGAGTCAGTGCCTTCAGTCACACCATATCACCATCCTATCTCCACTCACTTCTAGTCATCCTCTTTTTTTTTTTTTGCTGTTTCATCTGACAAACTTTTTTTTTCCTAACTTTGCTTTATGAAAACTATTTGGTTTTAACACAATAAAATAAAACAGCTGTCTCCTTATTTGCTCACTTTGAACAGCTCTAGAGACAACAGCAGGGAGTGCAGCCCCAGTGGGAATTTGTTTCCCTTCCTTCTCTTCCAGTGACAGAACAGAAGCACCAGCACCTTTTCATATGATTTTATCCAATCAGCTGGCAGCACAAAGTGTTTTGGTTGTTGTTCTTACTTTCCATACATCTCAAACGTAATTTTGTATGTCAGCATGATAAAGTCTTCCAGGAAGCTGTGACTGCCCCTGCCAGCCTCCTAAAAAAGGACTATAACTGAGCAACTACATGGCAATCATCATTTTGTTAATGGATATGTGTATGCATGTGTGTGCTGGTGGGACAGGAAGAATTAAATACCATACATGCCTACAGCAACAACGGACTTTTGTCTTAATGCAGTTAAGATCTTTGGAGAATATAAGTCATTTAAATTTCAACAGAATAGTAGAAGTTTATTTACTTGCAAAGCAGATCACAAGTAGTACATGCAAGATATGTTATGTTTATCCTTTATGTTCACCAGTTAGGAAATTCTTCTCTCTTCCCAAGCTGAAGGAAGTGGTCTGCTGGGAATAAAAGGCATCCCTTTCAAGCTATGAGAGTCTAGTGCATTTTGCAAAGAAAGGTAGGTCTTCCAAAACCCGCTTCATACTTTCTCACTGCTGCCTGCTGGAATGACTATCGCATAGGCCAACTGGCAACTATTCATCTGCATTCTTACTTCAGTGGGGAGTGAAACTAGGAAAACATTTTTATAAGACGCCTTAAAAATTATAAGCAAGGGAAACAATTAAAAAAATGTGCAGCCATTTTCTTGATGGTGCAGAAATGCCATATCCAATGACCAATTTAAATGGGCCAATTTTATTCCAACTGGATTTGTGTTGCAAAACCTGCCAGGCAGACAGAAAACTAAATAGTGAAGTGTTTCATTTTAATATAACTTTAATTTAACAATAATGCCAGAAATACCCAGACATGTTTATAGTGCACAAATTATACTATTCCACTACTCCTCTTCTGTCTGCCCCCAGATGATAGTCAGGTTCTCGTACACCTTTTGAAAAAACTGGTTAGTGGGTATCTGGTTTGGATTTAAAATCTACCAAACTTTCTTAGGACCCAGGTTTTCAACTTTAACCCCTCAATTGCCATGTCTTTGCACATGTAAAGATGAACTGTTCCCACACATAAGATGGGGAATACATTCTGAGACTATTTTCTTCTCAGCTGCAACTACCTTGCCAGCCCTAAGTGAATTAGAGCCTCAAGGCTAACTAACAAAACTTTCAGGTGTAGCTTGCAGGGTAAACATATAGGTGTTCCTTGATGGTTTCCCTGAATGATACACATCCCTGAGTGTGGAAAAAAAATCTCTTACCCAATACCTGGTAGTAGGTTACTTCAGATAAGCTTGAAGTCCTCAAAGAGAAAGCTTCTGGTTTTGGTTGGTGCTTTCAAATAATACTTTAACATAGGTAGAAGAGAGGGTATGCAAAGGACAAGTTAGGCAAAAAATACACACATACATAATTTTTTAAGTCAAAGCAACAAAAATAATTGACTAAAGCATGGATAGGGGTTAGGAACTGGATAAAATTTGGGCATCTGTTGTACATCTTCACCATGCCTTTCACAAAGAACATAGGTGAGGTTGGGATACTCTGGTTTCACTCTCACCTATGTATCTCAAGTGTCTGTAGATGAGACTGTTTATGTGAAATGCAGATAAATAGCTCACACAAACATAGTCTGATTTAGTGTATTCATATGGATAAAGCAATCAAATTCCTGAACGGTCTGCACAATTTTTTCACAGAGCTCTTCTGCAAAGTTAGCTGTTTCTGAGCATGTTCCCACATAACTAGGAGACAAAGGTTGTTGTTTGGCTGTGCATCTTATCCAAGTCAACTAGTTTTGAGGAAAAAGGGATCTACACTAATAAATATCTCTAGAAGTGATAGGATGATGTTTTCTACTGAAATCAGTAAACAAAATACATACTGAAACACAGTTTGTGTTTATTTGAGATCTGAGAAAAGGAAATAAGAAATTAAATCAACGGAAAGATCCTGACATTTCTCAGACTACAAAACTGTCCCAAGAAAACCCATCCTTAAAGAAACAAAATATATTCTGAAATCTATTTCTTTCTACCTTTTCTTCTCTCTCATAACTTAAAATTTGCTGACTTCTGAGTAGAGTACTTTCTCTTGTAACGTTGTTGTCTAACTTAGAAATATTAAATTATCTGCTGTCCTTTTGCCACAGAAAGAGATATATGTAGTAAAAAAGCCTTAATTATATTCTGACTTTCTGGCTATCTAGTATTGTACAAATGGGTCATTTCTTCCCAGAACTCACTTCTGATTTATTTCACACGTTTTAAATACTATAAATGACTTGAACACTACTGCTATTTCAGAAAGTTATTATGTTTGCTTTTATCTTTAAAGATCGATTTTAAAAATTGAGAAAAGTAGAACCCCTGTGGATTTCTGGGGGGAAAAAAGAAAGCAAATTTTCTAAGCACTTGCTAGAACTAAAACTCTTTAAAAAACATCAGTATAATACTACTGACTGCATGTATCCCTCCACAGAATAAGTAAATATTTTTGTAATTCTTTCTGCACTTATCATGTATCTTGCCATTTTCAGTAAGATTTCTGATATATTAAATTAAATCAGATCTTTTTCTTTTCCTAGTTTTATTTTATTAAACAAAAAACCCTACAAAATAAAAGATAAATATTTATAGTTCTGAATTTACAGAATTTCACATTAAAAATGTGTGATATATAAAAAGCAAAAGACAAACAGCACAAGATTTTGTAGAGAGAAAACCTAGAAACCAGAACCTCTGAAAAATGACTATTCTAACCCTTTTTGTTCAATTCCTTCATTCTTAAAGTGTGTTCCTGTTGAAGTTTTGACATTCTTTCTGCTTATATGTCCTTTCTGTGGATGTGATCTATTTCAACCAGTTTAAATATGTTGGCTTGCTTTTTTTTTTTCTTGGTACTTTAAATATTTTGCTTTTATCGTTAGACTGTGGCTCTTGGAAAATATTTGGTGGAAAGAAAGATGAGAAAGGTAAAGAGGAAAAGCATACATCATTGTAAAATAGCTTCCTGAAAAAACAATGAAGTACTGACATTTTGGTTTTTAAACAAATTCTGCCTTCTTATACTTTAGTTAAAAAGCAGAAAGAAGTTAGGAAAAATTGTTCTGAATGGATGTGAGCATTAGAATGGGGTTTGAGAGAAGGCAGGTGACAAATT
Source organism: Platyrinchus mystaceus (assembly GCA_035041135.1). Taxonomy (NCBI): domain Eukaryota; kingdom Metazoa; phylum Chordata; class Aves; order Passeriformes; family Tyrannidae; genus Platyrinchus; species Platyrinchus mystaceus. The sequence continues at coordinate 68,836,297 of JAWWLV010000088.1, read as the reverse complement.
GGGGCTGGTGGAGTTGTGTAAGCTGCAGCACAAACACCAAATGGGCCACCCCGTGTTACTCTGCTACCATGATCCCCAGCTCCTGCAGGTATAGAGGCACTGACTTGCTTTCAGGGCTTTATCCTTTCCTTGTCTTCTCAGCCTGCCCATGAGACCAACACTCTGATCTTCCCACTGCTGCCCTTCAGCCAGTGACTTTGGTCCCCACCACTTAGAAGGCAAAAATCCCCAAACTCGATGACTTTCTGTTTGATCTGTCTATTCCCTAAAGATTATGTGGAGGGGCCAAGAAACACTGCTGATGCTAATTTGATGGTGACCTTGTGGTGAGCTGGCTTTGCTACTCTGTGTGAACTTTGTCAGCTTAGAAAGGGCCATGCTGTGTGCACAGACACCTAAACAAGGCCAATGTGGGTGGAGGGAAGCAACCCACCAGTGGAAATTAGGACTGTTTTCTTTTTTGATTGTTCCCATTCTTTTCTGTGATTCGCAGCCTAGAGAAACACCGCAAGAATGAGGAGAATTTCGGTAGGTCGGGTGCAAAGGCGAGGCAGGATGTCAGAAGTGAATGAAAGATAAGAAGTTTCATTTGCTTAGAGTTTGGGAAAGTTGGACAGGCAGTTTGAGGAACAACTAGGTGGAGATTCAGGGCAGCAAGTGTGGAGATCAAGGATCACTTTTGTACTACCCAGCTGCAAAGAATAGCTATTATGATTCTTGCCATTGTGGTCACCAGCACCTTACTCCCATCTATAGGAAATGCAAGTGACGGATGCTAGAAGAGCATACTGAAGCTAACAGGGATGCCAGAAGCACATCCTAAGTGGGCGTGTATTCATCCACATCTTGCCTCTGCATCCCAGATCTGGGTGACTCCCTGCCAAGTAAATGAATGGAGGAGAACCATGACCTACATAGTGATATGGCCACAACTGGCCTGATGACAGGCTCAAAGTAACAGCCCAAACAACATACATAGATATATGGCTGTGAGCAGTTTAGGGGGTTCTTTTTAAAGGAAAGCTACATCCTGAAGAGATGGGGCAGACATTGTCTGAAAGTTCTGTCTGTGTTTATCTGATGAAGTGTGTTAGTGATCTTCCTGGTTATCAGAACACTTACAGAAATGAATTTCCACAGTGCTTGCCAAATGCCAACAGAGATATATCATGGTATTGAATTTATGAGGCTGGGGATCCTGCAAAGATGTCATAGACTCCATTTGGTAGAAAGCTGCTGTAGGAAACCCCACAAAGGCATGAAGACCATGAAAAGAAGTTACCCAGATGCTCTCAAGCACCCAAGGCCCTAGAAATGACTGAAGGAGACACCCAAATACTTCATGGCTATCTGTCTCCCCCGGCCTGCCTAAGACACTTTTGTGACACTTACAAAAATAGTTCCCAAAAATGATTGGTTTGAATGGACAGAAATACTTTGACTCTAGTATTCAGCTCCTCCTTTGGTTTATGGCCAATGTTCATCTCAGCATCCTTTGTTCAGAGCTCTGTCATACAATCAGAAACTGCACATTTGTGTGGTATGCAGGAATGCTTGCTCCATGGGAGTAGTCAGAATAGCAAGGTATGATATCTTCGTTACATAGCACTTTAAAAGGAGCACAATAAATTATGAGGACACTTTCAAAAGTGAATTCCTTTCAGACCCTGAGTACACAGATGGAACATGCAAACGGAGTGTCTTCTTTGAGAACCCCAAAGAATACGTGAATTAGTGTGTTAAATATTAGCTATCGAATATTGGAGGAAATGGGTAGACATATCTTTTTGCATTTTCTCGAACCTTTCATATCAGACAGCAGCCAGTTCTCTTGCATTGTATGTTTAAGAGAGGGAACATTCAACTTTTTTGTTTGTTTCGATTTTTTAAGATGTTAACATATAAAAATTCTAAGGGAAATCCACTATTTTTTTTCCTTAATTAAGACACCCTTCCTTGCAAGAAGCTATAAAGATGTTTTATATTTTTATAGCATTTTTATTTTGGAAAATACAGAGAAATAGTTATGAAAAATTCCAACAATATCATTCTTTTTATTCCTTTATTACAATCTAGGTTAGGGAGCTGCTGTGATGCAATTTAAAAATATCTCTGTGAGGATTATTATTTTATACAAAGGGGCTTGTTTGATTAATTTTGTTAAGGTAAGAATATCTACATTTAGATGGCTTGACAAATATGTGTCACAAATGTAATTTCTTAATCTTCATGGCAGGTGAAACTTCTTATAAAATGAGACATAAGAGATGCTGTTGCAAGGAAAAATGACTGACAAAGCAAAATATGACAAAATGAAAAAAAGGGACTTGGAAAATAGATAATAGATCACAGAAAATGTGCCCCATGCTTCATCCTGAAGGTTCCTCAAGTGAAGCATAGACAAATGACAGGGTGAAGAGTTACAGAGTATGTTTTTATGGCATCTTATGTCCAGCAGGTTTCCAGAGTGTTTTACAGAGCATCTTGCATGAGCAAGAGACACCACTGGAATGCCACAAATTTATGGGTAATAAAATATGTTGCCAGAGTGTAGTTAATTAGAGATATAAGTAGTCTTTGTGTGGGGCCAGAAACCTCTGAAATCCTTTCATTTCTAGGTTTACCAGAATTCATGAAAGACACTGGCTTTGAGGGCATGATGATACACTGCACTGGGAAATGGTGTCAGAGTTGTTTTAAACTTTGTAGCATCCCAGGAGCTAATCACCCAAGACCTGTCCTGCCACTGGAAGTGACTGTATCTGGGGGCAGGAGGACTTGGGATGCTCAGGCGCTGAAGCTGGAGAACCAGGTTTGGTTCTCCAGCTTGGGTTCTTGGTAGAAGTGGGAACAAATCTGTTATTTGTCCAAAAGAACTGGAAAGTACGACAACAACAAAAATAGTTCAGTTCCCTCTTTAACTCAGACAGCAACTTAAGTGCTTTTCTAAGAAGGGTGACAAAGTTGAACAGCCCTTTGCAGACAGGTCTCCTTACCAGCCTACTATGCCCAGGCAGAAAGGCGTGGAGAACCAGCAGCAGCCTCTCTGCAACTAATTTACAGGGACACAGGAGATATATGACAGGCAGGGTTGAGAAGAGTTCACCTCCCTGCTTTCTTTCTCTTTTTCTTTTTTTTTTTTTTCTTTTTACATCAGAACACATGCAGAGAAATATCTGATTGCACTAATAGCTTTATTACTTTTAGCATGTACTCACTTAGCCAAACAGGTGAAACTGATTTGTGCCAGGTTTTTACGAGCCCAAGGGCCAAGCAAGCAAAATGACAGTTTTGTGTGACAGGGCCCAGCTTCTTCTGGTTCTCATCCCAGTTTGAAATTTGTGAGAAAATTCAATTTGAGCAAAGCACCCTTTTCAACTCTGAGACAAGCTCGCGGCCACCTGAATCAAAACCAGATGTACTTATCAGGCCTAAAGATAACAAATAGCGGCTTGAGATCCTGTCAGCAGAGGACCACCGGAGCAAGGGCTACAAAACTCGCTTGCCTCATGAAATTCTAGCACGATGCATATTAATGCTCACCAGATCTGGAGTCAAGTCTCCTCAGCTCCTTTTTTCCCTCCCCTTTAATAAATTCTGAAGAACATCGCTGCATTGTAAACTGGTTATTTGAGACTGTTTAAGTAAAACCAAAAGCCCCCACATCCCTCTAATTCCTCCCCGCTCACCCCCTCCCTTTCCCTCTTCCCCCTGGGCTGACAAAAGCAGGTCTTTTCAAGTATGCCCATAGCAGGAGATGGTTTGTTTTGGCAAGGGAGCAGGTGCCTTCCCCAGCTCAGAGATCTGGAGTGTCAGCAGTGACCCTGAGGTCTTGGGTGGCCAGCTTCACGCTTACACTTCCCCATGTCAGCCGATACACCTACCACCCACACGCTGAAAGCTTCCAGCAAGCTCAGAAATGCTTAAAAAGGGAGCTGACCTTTCCCTCCTCTCTTCCCTCCTCCTCCTCCTCCTCCTTCTCCTACTCCCTCCCCAATCCTCTCCTTCTGTCCTCTTGGAGAAGCCTGGGAACGTTATGAATGTCAGGCCCCACTTATAAACAGTAAGGTAGGGGATAGTTTGAATACTGGGGTTGTGTAACCTTAGCTTCTTGCAGATGATTAAAATATGACCATGTAAACAAATGATGCCTTAAATCCCTGGAATATTCTTCACTGCTCTTGTCTAAAGAGAAAGAGAAGATGGGAGGATTATGTGGATATTTTTCAGACTAATTTTATTTGGTGCTCCTAAGCCCAGGGTGTCTGTTTCAGCACTAAGTGGACCTGTCTTCTGTTACTTTTTAATTATTCTTTTTTATTTGCATTTTCCAAACAAAATAATTTTCTCACATGGTGCTTTAATAAGATTCAGAAGTCTCCACTGTGAAAAACAGGGCTTGAAAATTACATCACGAGATTTCTTTTTTTTTTCTTGAACCTGTTATCTTCATTGAAATATGCCAAATGGCTACTTTTTTTCCTTCTTGTTTTGTCTTTGAGAGCAACAGGGACAAAAGAAACCTCTTCTGCAGTCCTGCAGAATAACGGCCATGCTCTTTCTCCTGGATTTTGCTTTTGGTGTTTGGGTCCTGTGAGCCTGTTTTTCAGCTAATAATCTGAGAACCAACATGATCACAGAAGTGTGGAGATGCCCACACCAGACATCCCCCACGGCCCACAGAGACCCGGCCTCAGGGATCTCACCATGAGCAAGCTTCGGGGACATGCAATATGGTTGGGCAGGGAGAGAGCATAGCAAAAATGCACCACCAAAAAGAGGTGTAAAGCACAACTTTTAAACCAGTCCTAGGGCTGCTCTACACTGACAGGTAGACAGTAGTCTAAGCAGACCCTAGAAAGGCTCTAGCTGCTCGCGTTGAAGGATTTCCAGCCCATGCTGAAGTGAATGTCTATTAATTCATAAGTACATTGACTTAAGCCATTAATCTAACAGAACTAAGGAAAATCTCACTTTCCCTTTTCAGCATTTAATAATACAACCATAATACATGTCATAATACACGTAGTATAATATACCGTTGCATAGTTGTTCCTGGCCTATATAACTCTGCACTGAAATTAATGTCTATGGCACTGTACATTTTTGCTTTAAACACACATGCACACTACCTCTTGCCTAGAAATGGCTCTCAAGGTACAATTCTTGAGTTCAGGATATATACTGACGACAGACTGGTAGCTACAGCACATCCCAGGTCCAGATTTTGCTGTCAGGCAACCCAGTCGAGACCTTATCACTGTCCAAGCAGCCACCCAGGGGAAAGAGAGCCACATTTTGACCCAGTAAAGAACTGTGAAATGTCATTTGGTGGGGAGAAAGCCACCAAGGGCCCAATGTATGAAGAAAATTGATGTTCCTTGTATGTCCATTCAAGGAAAATTTCACAAGCAGTATCAGTAAGCTTGGTTCAGCAGTTTCTTTACCAGTTACTTAACTTTCCAGTTAACACTACCAATGTGGTCACTGGAGCAGAGGGAACAAAGTTCCCATGATTATAATCAGGCCAAATAAGCCACTTCCTCTGCTAAGTGCTAATCAACATTTTCCTTTTGCCTTTCTAAACAGTTGCAAGGGGAATTTTGCCTCCTCCATGCAGGCCAAAAGAATTAGGCAACTAAAACACAGCCTTACTACAATTGCACGTCCCCCTTGCCCTGGCCATGGCAGACTGGGTACAACACCCACGGTAACTTTCTGAAAAAAAGCAACCCTCAGGCTCCCACCCAGCTTCTGCTTTCTCTCTCCACTCACCCTAATCAAGTCATGCCCTCCTTCTGACTGCCTCTTGGTAGGGGGAGTCACATTTCCAGGGACTTTTGGGTCATCTGTCATGTCAAGGCTTTTCTTTTGTGTTTACACTTCCTGGTTGTTTTTTGTTCCCTGATGCTGCATATGGAGTTCAATTCAGTGTTGGGCACTTCCATTTTCACTGAAGATTTTGGAGCCTGATGTTCCCTTTCCCTCTCCCTCAAGCTCCTTTTCTGCTTACCTGCATCTCAATATTATTATTTATAGAAATATATTTATTTAGAATATTTATTATTATTTTTATTATTACTATCATTATTGTTATTATTATATATATAATCTACAACTACCTGAAAGGAGGTTGTAGCAAGGGGGGATTGGTCTATTCTCCCAGACAACTAGTAACAGGAAAAGAAGATATAGACTTAAGATGTACCAGAGGAGGTTCAGTTTGGACAACAGGAAGAATTTCTTCATGCAAAGGGTTGTTAAGTATCAGAATGGATTGCCCAGGGAGGAGATGGAGGCACCATCCTTGGAGGTGTTCAAGAAATGACTGAATGTGGCACTTAGAGTTGTGATCTAGTTGTCAGCATGGTGATCGGTCAAAGGTTGGAGTCAATGACCTTTGGAGTTCTTTTCAAACATAAATGATTCTGTGATTCTGTGTTTCTGTGGTTATTCAGATATTTTTCAATAGTCTTTTGAATCATAAATCCAACAGCACCCTGAACTGCAAAGGTTCAAAAAAAGTGGCTGGATTTGCATTGTCTATCTCAAGCCTATGACTCCTCTAAAGCCCTATTTTGCTTATGCTCGGTGGCACATTACTTCTCTAGAAGTAGCACCACTGCATTCACCGGAGTAATTTTTGCCTCTTGTTGACAGTCACCTGTGCTGGCAGAACCTGGCCACAGGATGGCAATGTGTGTATGGAGTCAGCAGACGTGCTGCTGTCCTGCTGGGATGAAGTCGAAAAAGCTAGACGGGAGAAGAAGAGGGGAGAGGCCACAATTTTTCTGGGACCTTCTGTGTTTTGTAGTTACTGTTTGAGGCAAACATGCTGTTGGCTTGAAAGTACCTCTCTCCAAGAAGAGTCCGTATTTAGCTAATTATCCCTATCCAAGCTCTGTGTAATTACAGCTTCTGATTTCAAAGGCATTTGCCAGTTTGGGCCAGTTGCCATTTTGTGAATAATTCTTTGTCACATAAGCCTGCTGGCAGGCTGATGCAAGTGGCTGCTATGTATTAAATTTGAGCTATGTGATTGGTCATGTATTTTATAATGGAACATAACTCTGCTCTCTTTTGGTGACTGTAACTCTTAAAAAGAACCTGTTAGGGAGGAAGAAAGGCACAGTGATTAACAGCTCAATATGGACTATAGGAGACCTGGGGTTCAAGACCTTGGACTGCTGCAACCTTCCTGTGCAATCTTTGGCAAACCTTGTAATGATAGATCCAAAAGACTACCTAAGTGCCTGAAAGTCATGTGTGAAAAGCTTAGGTTTTTGGCAGAAATTAAGTCCAGAATGGTATATTAAGAACCAGTGCTCCCAATCCAGTGCATGGAAACAGCATTGCCCTTCCAAAAGGAATTCATTGCCCCTTCCTCCTGCCCCTTGACAAGCAGGGAAATGCCTGCCACTGGCTAGTAGGATCTGGGATGGAGTGAGGTCAGCCTGCAGCCCTGCTCCTTTCTCCAGCTTGCTAGAGGTGCCATAATTTGCTTTGGAGCTGCAGCTTGGAGCCTTCTCCTGAGGTAGGCACCACCAGCATTTCTTTCCAAGCAAGGTTTCATGTTCTTGTGTGGTGAAACTTGCCTTCACTGTCCTGTGTCCGGATTTTGTCCTTAATTTCTCCGTGTTTCTCCTTGCCACTCAGCAGTAGCATATGGGGGTATTCTGCCAATGTTTCTCTTTTTAAGGATCATACGGTTTGAGGCACTTTAGTAAGGAGGGATTGCATGAACACTTGGGTGTTGACTGCTTTTGGAAATGCAGTTCAAACAAGCGCATAAGTCAGTGTAGAACTCTCAAGATGTCTGCTGTGCTTAAACAACTTACAGTGAGCTTTACACTAGTAACAGATTGGAAGTTGGATGCTTCAAGTGTGGGGGCAATAGTTATAGTTCATAAAAATATACCCAAATGTGTTATTTCTCAGCAACCTCCCTATTAGAGACCCTCACTTTAAAAGGATTTATTTCCATTCCTCGTGAAGTAAGCCCTGATTTTCAGCTGGCAATAAGAGTCTGTTTTATTTTGGCTTTTTTCCTGACCTACATAAAGGGTCTTAGGGCCTCCTGGGAAACTGGAGCCCTTCAAACAGCAGCTGAGGGGCAGGGTGAACCGAGCAGTGTTTGGCAGAAATGGGTTGGGGGGGGCCTGTTTTTCACCTGCCCCACTCTGTGTCCAGCACTTTGGCTGCTGGGTACTCGGGAGAGAAGCATTAACAATTTTCCTGTGATAATTGCAGCAGGGCATTGGGCAACAGTGGCTGCTGTTGAGCTCCTTGTACCTCTGCTCCAGCTGATCGAAGGCTAACTTAGCCTTAAATATTTAACGTTCTGACTTAAAGTCAAAAGAAACTCTCAGTGTATGGGGGTTTTCCCACCTTGGCTGCTCTTTAAGGCTTTCCATTTTCATCAGCCAATCATTTTCTACTGTTGAAATAATTCCTTTTTATTCTGAAGCCATCATTCTGATGTCACTTGTTGCTGCAATGGTTATAAGCTTCCACCTGTTTCACTTGCTACATCCTTATTCTATGATTATATGTGTCAGAGCCTGTCATGAACAACAGGATCCCTGAAGGCCTTATTGAGGGTAGTGTATAACCCTGTCAGGCTGAAAAGCAGCCTGGGGAAAGAAGAGCAGAAGCTGTTGATATGAAGTTAAAGACTTCACTGGCTTTAGCTGGCTTTGGAAATGAAGATAAAAGTAACTTTACTGCTTATATGTCCTGCAGGGTAAATGCAACTTACATTTGAATTAATTCAGGACCTGGAGTCCTTCCCAAAAGGGAAAGATCGTGTGTGTGTGTAGGTGGACTAAAAACTATTCCTCAACTGAGAAATACAGTAAATACTACTACTGTTCTGTGACTCTATTTTCAACCATAAAATCTAAATGGGAGTTCTTCTTTCTGTTTCTCATGAGATTCCTACATTTCTGTGGTCTTTCTAGGCATTTAGATCAATTGAATGTAGACTGCAGTTATATAAATCACACAAATATTGTCTTTCATGCCATTTGATATACCCTGTATGGTGATACTGCTGTGATAAATTCTGGAAATGCTGTGAAGTTAAAATATCTATTTCTTGCTCTAAAGAACTTGCCAAGAGTACAATATTCAGGGGTGGTATAAATCCTTGATGGAAATGAACAGTCAAATAGTTGGAGTGTTCCATCCACCTTGTATTACCACAGCACTGAAAATCACAGATGTAAAATATACCAGTCCTACAAGGTGCATATTTGACAGCTGTAATCCATAATGTTAAGGTAATATGTGGATCTCCATAACATTTGTGTGTCTTGACTTGAATATAATTTACAAGTTCTCCCTTAGATAACTTTGTTCAGACAGTAGAGTCCTGAAGTCCTCTTGAACAAATCTGCATTAGAGTCAAAGGATTTTAAGCTTGCACATACTGAAAGATTGAGTCCTCTAGGAAAAAAAAAAACACTTCAGGAAAGAAAGGCCCCTTTACATTTTTCCATCTCTTTCTTCCTTCAGCTTTCACTGATGTCCTTTCTTTTCAGAAAGGGCTGAGTCTGCACTGTCTCTTCCCATGCTGTCCTGGAGGTAGGTGCTTCATGTGTGTCTATGTGCTTCCATGTGGTTTCCCCTTATTTTGCACTAGTTCTTCATCTGTGGCTTTCTCAGATCCTGCCCCAGGGGAGATGCCAAACAGGAGTCCTGGGTTTGAGGAACAAAACCCCTGTTGTACAGCTCCTACAACAACAGACATGCAATACTAGCAGGAGTTATGTGACTTGCTATGTGTGGGTTGAGGTAAAGCTGCTGAGGTTTAGTAATTTAGGTCAGGACAGGGCTGAAGCTTTGAAATAAATGTCTCTGCTTTCAGCTGCCCTATGGAGATGACTAGGATTTGCCACCAACACAAAACAGTAGATAAGGCTGTCAGACTGACATCATAAAAAATGAATGAATGGTGATGTTCTCTAAAAAAATGCTCATTCTTATAAGACCAAAAATCAGGAAATAAAGGATTATGGTGAAAATTCCCCTTGTTTAAGCTGAGTAGAGGAATTAAATAAGAAAGCCATATGCATTATAAAAGAACAGACTTGCTCCTATTTTGATGTCTTTTTTTTTTTGGGGGGGGGGGTT
>JAWWLV010000088.1:68804195-68815249 GCA_035041135.1 Platyrinchus mystaceus | reverse complement strand
GAGTGCTGTGTCCAGTTCTGGGCCCCTCAGTTCAGGAAGGATATTGAGGTGTTGGAGCAGGTCCAGAGAAGAGCAACAAGGCTGGTGAAGAGACTTGAGCACAAGTCCTATGAGAAGTGGCTGAGGGAGCTGGGGTTGTTTAACCTGGAGAAGAGAAGGCTCAGGGGAGACCTCATCACTCTACAACTCCCTGAAAGGAGGTTGTGGCCAGATGGGGGTTGGTCTCTTCTCTCAGGCAACCAGCAGCTCTGCCAGGGGAGGTTTAGTTTGGATATTAGGAAGAAATTTTTTACAGAGTCAGTAATCAGGCATTGGAATGGGCAGCCGAGGGAGGTGGTGGATTCACTGTCCCTGAAGTATTTTAAGATGAGACTGGATGTGACACTTAGTGCCATGGTCTAGTAATCACGGATCAAGGGTTGGACTTGATGATCTTGGATGTCTTTTCCAACCCAATTGATTCTATGATTCTGTGATTCTTGTTGTTTTGGAGGTTCTTTGATCTGATAAATACCTTGATTTTACATTCAAGTTTTCTTTTAAATTAATTTGGTAGGACCTGAAATTTATTTCTTCTGTAAGTTGTTCTCCTGAACTCTGTTCTAGAAAGTATGGATGAAGATCAGGTCAAAGCAACAATGTAATCCCAAGAGATGTATTGCTCACTCTGGTGGGACACAGAGATAAGTTAAATATAAATAATTTGAGGTTTGGAGGGTTTGGTGTGCTGGCTAACTAGTGAAAAAGAAATAAATGATCTTGGGCTGACCTAAAAATAAATGTACATTTTTGGAATTGTTGGCAAAACAGCAAGTAGAAACTTGAGTGGTAATCTATGTCCTACACAGTGAACCATGGTTACTCATCAAAGAGCTGAGAGGAAAGAAGTTTCTATTGCATCTTTACCTGATTCTGAGCAGACATTCTTCTTTGAGAAATGTTATATTTAATTTCAGTTTCCATTTCCTTGTCTTGTCTTCTTGCAGTTACTCCACATTACAGGAGAATTTAGATGACTTAGTTATAAAAAGACAGAATAAGAACAGATAACACATATTCTGGTTATGACTCTCACAACGGAGTGAGGGGGAGATACTTTTTTTCATCCAAATTCTAGTGTGTACTATATAGTAAGATCTATTTATCTGTCTCTACTCAGAAATTTTGTGTAGCCTATTCTGGTTTTGTGGCCTGTGCTGGAGTGCTCTTGAAATCCAGTTATGTTAGTTAAAGTATTTGAAAACTAGTAAAATAACATGTTAGCACTTCCAAACCCAGTTATTTTCTTCCTTATTTTTATCCATCTTCCAAGTACAACTAAGATTAAGTGGTTTTGAGTACAGAGCCATCCTGGAAATTCTAAAAATCTGCTGCCTTATCATGAGCTTTTTTTACTAAAAACAATTTAAGCAATAAGAAGTGAAGGAAGTTCCTCAGTGCTTCCTACTGGTTTCATTGTGGCCAGAGCTATGAGATAATTGAAGCACTATCAGGATTTCATTCATGTGACAAATATTGCCCTCACTTTCAACCCATGCAAACTTACTGGAATTGAATGCTACAGAACTTGACCCTTTAAACCTGTCTGCTTCTCCTGCCTGCCTTTCCTTCTTACTCTATAGAAAGAACAGAACTTTGCTGGAAAATTTAACTCTCTTTGAGTTGATAAGATTTTATTCCCAGGAATTTCCATCTGTATATTATTTTCAGTGATTCAAAGAATGTCACATGGGGCAACACATGCAGAGCACTGGATGCTTCTGCAATATTTCCATAAGTGCTCAACAGCAGCTTGCAATAAAATTATGCAGTACTACCATTAGCAGCATACAGCATGAAAAACTTTTTCTCCTTAATGGGAGACTATGGAGCAAGTCTGAGGCTGTGGAAACTGTTGGTGAATGTATCCCTCCTGATTAATTTCATCACAAGAACTGGGTTCAAATCTTCTGACAGTGTTCTTTCTGATCGCTACACCAAATGTTGGTTTGTGAAGTGTCGACTGAAGGAGTAACACTATAAAAATGGGTTTTATTTCAAAATGCCCCCAGGACCTCTACAGGAATGTCCACTATATTGCTTTTCAGCTCCTAGATGACTCTGGTAACAACATGGGTAAGACTAGTATGAGCTGTAGCTGAGAGGGCAACGGTAGGGCAATACATAGTGAGTTGTTCCTATCTATGTTAGAGGAACTGGTTTAGACAGAAGCAAGAAGGTAAGAAATAGATGCTTTAATAGATGCTTTTAAACTTGGTGGTAAAAGACAGACTTTCTCAGGTGCGTTGAATGATGTACGTCATCCAGACTTCTCCTGAGACCATTTAAAGTTATTATTTGCTGCCCCCAAATCCTCTAGAAACTATTACCTTATATGAAATGCAAAGCCACTAAATTCTTTCCTAATGACAGTCATTCAAAATGGATAGTTTAGAAGAGTTATGGCTAGCCTTATGCCAGGAACTTTTTATAGTGAAACAAGACCTAAGCACTACCTTTCTCAAGTATACCTTTCAATCAATGTTAACGAAAACTGTCTCAATCTAACAGGACAGAGAATTGCACAGGAGAAAAGTAATGATTTTCTTCTCTCTCTGCCTAGAGATATCCATACCGACCATGCTATGCTGAAGCAGAACAGGTTTGACACCAGGGTGTTTTTATTTTAGTAAGAGTGACATTTGTAACCAAATTCTTTGTGTTCTTGTCTAGCTCCACCCAACTTATGATTAACTGATGATACAGATTTCAACAACTGCACAAAGATTTAATTTGCATTAAATATTTGGGTCACAACTGTTTTAAATTGGGGTGTTACTGTGTTTGAAAAGTGCTTTTTGGTCTGTTCACTAGTTTTTCACTTGTTTCTTCCTTATGTTCCTGTTCAAATATGTCCACAGGACTGAACATGTTTAGTTACTCAGCGAGGAATCAGAAACACGATTATGGGGCCTAAGTGATGAATTACACAGCAGAAATGGTGCATGGAGAAAGTAGTTCCCTTGTGAACAACTTTCAAGAAAGAAATTGTTGACTCAAACTACCTGAACACCTACAAGTAATTAATTCAGTCTGGATAATGTTTTTTAAAGTTGATGTAAATTTTACAACTATTTAAGGCCTGTCCCTTTATAGATTTCTTCATATTTGTAAGGCTTTCCTCAATATCGTACAGCTAGTGGGCAATAGGGATGTTAAACTTGCAGCAGCCTGGTAGCAAGGTGGCTTCTCTTCAATACAAAAAATTCTTAACCTGGGACCAGAGCAGGTGTCAATGTGTCTCCTTTCTGTGATCCTACATGGAGAGGCCTTTCATTTTCAAGAAGTTTGTGTCAGCAAAGAAAATAACCTCTGGTGAATTTGATTTCGGTATATGTTCATGTTCACTCTCTCCAAAGTGCAACAGAGTCCAGAAAGCCATACTGCCAGGCCATCCAACATTTTGTCAGATGTCTCTGACTGCTTCATTTGCATAAAATGAAAACTGAGGTATTTCTACAGCCAAATAAAACACACACTGGCTAACAAGAATACCTATAACACACAGTTCAAGGTTTATTAGTGAACTTTACTGAGCAGCCTTTGGCATTTAAATTTGTTTTCCATCAGTGAGGGAGTGTGAAAGTAGCTGCCAGGCACAACTTTCACAAACCTGCGTATTTTCAGGATGTATTCAGGCCAGGTCCTTCTTGAGCAGCTTTGAAGCCTGAGCCTGAAACAGGTACAAGACTGGAGAGGCGATGGCTGCAAAAGTGGAGTATACTCTCTGCATGCCTCAGAAGATGTGAAGGTCAGCTGTTTCACTCTAACATGAGCATAAGGTGCTTCCTGTATGTAAAGTTTGACACCATCTGTCTCCTTGCATTTCACATGGTTTCTCTTAGTACTTCAAACATACAGAAACAGTTTATGGTTAAATTGTTTAATGTCTCTCATTGGTAAGCAAGCGCAGTTGTAAGCTGTCAGCCAGTGCAATATCACATGTGGCCTCCAATAGTCACACACGTTTGCATGAAATCTAGTCACAGCAGCTCTACATTTTTCAGAAAGTCCTGAAATGCCTCTGAATTACTCCAGGGCAAGGGCATGTGCTAATAGGAAAGGGTATATGGACAGGATCTCATCAGTATGTGTCTCTGTCTATAACTGTGGGACAATGCTTCCCAAGACCTCTAAAACCAGAGTTGGAGGTGGAAGAGGAGACATCATTGTCATGAGTCATGCTGAAGTACTTGGTTTTCAGTGTGGGTTGATGAAATTTCAACTCTTGATTTACAAGCTGAAATGTGTGTACAGAGCTTCACGCTGCCTCTTTTGAGAATATCCATTCAGACCCAGCACTGCTTTCTAAAATACCGTAAGATCACCACGGGAGCAACAGGGGAAAGATTGACTCAAGGCAGGAAGGTAATTAACCTTTTCTGGTATCCTAAATTGCTCCCAAGGTTGACTTCCTTACTTTATTAGTTGTACTATGATCTGCTGGGTTGTGTGAAGCACCTTGGAAGGATGACTATACTCAGGCTTAGTCAACAGTGTCTTGGTGGAATTAGCACTTGTGGAAAGGAATGGGCTCAGCCCCTCTGCTGTTTCAGGCCGACTCTTGTAGAACTACCAGCATGAGGAGCCCCATTGGAGGTGCCTCACCTGATTCATAGTACACTTGTGGAAAAACTGTAAGAGGCATGCCCTGAGTGAGGGAACATCACTGTTCTTCCATCTCAACCCCTTCAGACAAGTGGAGGTAACCTGGCCACTTGTCGTCTGCAAAGGAGGATCACCCGTACTTTAACTCACTGTGAGTCCCACCCCTAATAATGAATTATCGTGTTTGTTCTCTCCAGTATCCTCTTATATCTACTGGATGGAGCAATTTTTAAAAGGTCCTTCATGCTCTATGCCAATTCCCAAATCTCCAGGATTTACAAGTCCAGAATAAGACACATCATTTCTGTATCTTCCATTCACAGGATACTAAGTCATTTTAATGTTTCAAACATCTTACACAGGAATGCTCAATATTTTTTGTCAAGAGTTGAAGAGAACAGTAAGCTATTTATTTCCATCTCCAAGATCCATAAGGGCCATTGTTGTGAAGAACTGGTATATGCATGACTGCCAGCTAGTGAAGGCTTTGTATCACACCACAGCAGAATTCTGGTACTGACCTCTGGCCAGACTACTAGCCAGAGCTAGTATCTTTTATATGATTTTATTTTATGTACTTAAAATAAGGCATTGCCTCTCTCTAATGGCCTATATCAGCTCACCTTTGATCCTTAGACTGCTATTAAAAAAAAAATACTAAAAACTCATTTCTGTCTCCCCCTTGTCACAATCTTTAAAAACACAAGAAGTGATAAGAAACATGAGGAATTATTGCCAGATAGATATATAGGCAGTATGGCTGAGCTTTCTCTAGCCAGCTGTGTCTTTCAGCCTTGTCTGCAGCAGCCTTTTTTGTCAGAAGTCGATTCAAAATATATTGCAGATGATGATAAATTGTGGAGGAATTTTGCAATATGGGCCATTAGTCACTGGACAATAGGTTTGGAGACACTGAGCTCATTTATAGGTCTCACAAAACAGACATATTATCTCCACCAAACGGTGTACTGGTATTCCAATAAATGCAGCTCAGTGATCCCAGTTAAGGTAATTGCAAGCAACAAAGAATACGCCAGCACAAAACACTGATTCTGCATGTCATGGTAATATAATTTATTGGCCCCTGGGATTCAGAATGACTCTATTTCTCTTCCCCAAGACAGACAGCTATGAAAAGGAGGATGGCCTTGTGGTTAAGGATTTGGATGCTAAAGATATGGTCTCAGTTTCCAGCCCTCTCCCAGGCTTCCTGTGTGGCCTCAAACAAGCCATTAATGCCTTTGTGTTTTTCTTCTCTGTCAGTAAGATGATGATTATACTAGCAGGAAAGATCTGAACTGGACTGGACCCAGTTCTTTCTGTTTTCTTTTTGCTTGGTTTCCCCCCTCCCCCACATCTCAAATGTGTAGTTTCCTTACAGCTTGATATTCTTCGGTTTAACACCAATTCCTGGCTGACAAAGATGCTCAATCCATTCAGTCTTTACAGAAGAACAATGGCATTTGACTTTGAATGTCTTTATTGAGTTCCTGAGGAATGTAGATAACCCAAATACTCTCTGAATTCAGTGTTGTGTACCAAACCACTCTGCATAAGAGCTGAACACCTGTCTTGCCCTCTGGAAGCGTGCATCTCTCCCTCCAGTTACTTTAGAGGGAGATCAGGATGACAGTGCTCAAAATCTTGATGGGAAGAATACAAGAAACTGGCTTGTGGCTGCAATGGATCTGCAGGACTGAAGGCAGGCTCGCCTCTCCAAGCACTGCTGTTGAGTTTGAGATGTTTTGAGGAAACACTTCGTGCTCAGCAGATTTTTTTATGACACTTTGCAACTATCTCTCTATATAGAAGCACTCCAAGTGAAAAGGAAAAACAGCATTAAAAGCCTGTTAAATACTCTGCTGAAAGATTCCTGTCCTGGTCTGTTTTTCTTCTCACCACAGCCTGTGGGATTTCCAGAGGTTTTGAATGGAACGTAGACCCAGCTTCGTAATAATAATTATCTTGTATTTCATTGTGACAAAAACAATAGTTTATTTTCTGTGCTGTATGTGGACTTAGTCCAAAGCCCTAATTTTTTATAGTCTACATGAGGAAAATTGCAAACCAGATCGGCATCTGAACTTTTTTTAGCCCCCAGTTTGAGGAGTTGAACCCACTCTCCATCTGAAGACCCATGAACTCTGACAAACCCGGTCTGACTCCAAGCTTTGTATTATCTCTCTGGTATCAATCAAATCAACTACAGGAACAGTTTCAAATATAAACCCTCTCTTCCCATGCCCCTTTTTCATTCTGGCAGTGTCAAGGCAGTGTTAAGGATAGTTTGATGTGCTGCCAGATGTAAGACTGTAAAGAATGGTTAGCCTGGCCTGGCTTTTGACCTCCTGAAAGCAGACAGCACTAGCAACAGAAGAGGTGTGCAAGTGGTAGAGGTGGTGGGGTACACTTGTGACCCCCTCCCTACCTCCTCCAAACTTTTCCAGTAATTCCTCGGAAAATAACTGCTTTAAATTTCTTTTTAGTAACAGGGAGAATATCTCAGACATAGCTGCTGTCTCGTCCTGTACGTGCACACACATTTGCCTAAATACAGGTTAACTACACTAAGGTCCTGAAATTCCAAGTTATTCCAGGAAATGAGTTGAAAGCCTTTCCTGGAGATCACAGTGAGGACGAATTATATTTTTTAAAAATTCTTTTCTATTTGTTTTTCTTTCCCTCTTTTTATTTTTTTCCCCCAGAGAAGGGTGTCATCAGCTGGGTCTCCCTGTTGGCAACAATATGATAGATGGCGATGCATCTTATGTTTGCAGTGAAGGCTGCTTGGGCTTGTGTCTGTCCGGCTAGCAAAACAGAGGGAGCTGCCAAAAAAAAAACAGCCCGAGGTATGAAAGTTAACAGTTAGCAAAAACTGCGGTGTGAAATATTCCCATGAAATCCAGACATCAAGGATGCTGCTTAGAATAGCTTGAATGTCCTGCATTCTTTTCCAGTGAAAACAGAGTAATAGACCAGCAGCGTGGGAGACAGCGGCCAAGAAAGAACACATGAGTCCCAGAGAACAGGCCATCAATTTTCTTGCTGTGGCTGATTGAAGGAAACTGAAATGTATATTGCAGTGGCTTCTAATACCAGCCACTGCTATGCATGTTGCACTTCAAACTCAAAATATGCTACCCTAAAAATTAAACAAAAAAATCCCCAAGCTATTAATAGATTTGTATAAAGAAATGCCTTGTAGTTTTTAATCATGTACATATAGAACTGAGAAACCAAGCATAAAATGTCAGTGTGGCTATTACATGGGTCAGTGGAACAGGTTTATGTTAACTAATATGCTGAAATAGTAGATTAGGAAGAGGATAGTTTATAGTCTTTAGTTCATTCGTTGACAGGAAAAATCAGGAGCAGATTTGTTTTATACTTGATCCCATCACAGAACAACTAGGAAAGGAGCAGAGCTTAAAATACATAAATGAGATAATGACTAGACTGCATATACATTTTTTTGTGGGTGAATGAGATGCTTGTGAAGGGGAAGAGCTAATGAGATCACAGAAATTAGCAGAGCAGAGCATAATGCTCTTGTGTGACCCTGTGAAGTGACTCAGCAGAGAAGTATTACTTGGCATCCTATTGCAGAGCTGGTGCATGTCCCAGCCCCTAAAGTGATGCATCACTAAGGAGGAAAAGATCTCCCTGAGATCTGTAGGAAACAAGTTTATTCTTAGAAGAAAAAAATGTGCTATCCTATGTGGTGATACAGATTTTCTAACAGGACACTAAAAATAGTGGGGACTTTCCAAAGTGCAGCCTTCAAAGCCTGGCTCAATGTAAGGCAGAATAGATGGGCAGTGCTGTGATTTCTACTTGGCTTAAGGCACTATAATATTTTCCTTCCACCCTAATGTATATTTCTATTTTGTGACAAATTCTTCACTTCATTTTGGCTGTGCTGGCATCCTATGAGCTGTGTGGAGTGCTATTTCAGAGAAGGCTCCTGCAACAGGGCTTTCCTGGTCCAGGTCAGAGAGGCAGCAGGGAGTAACCTTCATCCAGCTCAAGAACAACCGCAGATTTGTCCTCTTGTTGCGGGAGATCTGAACAAGTGTCAGACAGCTCTGAATTATCAGTTTTCTACTGGCATGTAGTTAAAGGTCTCAACTCAAACTGTCAACAAGCAAAAAGAAAAGGCAATCCTAGAGAGCATGGATGCTGCTGAGGAACAAACCCTACAGCAGGACAGCTACAATACCTTCCTTGGATCTGTATCTAACCAAAAGCCAATTTCTTTTTCCTGTCCACCACAAGTTTTATGGTTACTATTTTGGTTTATTTTCAAGCAGTAGAAAGGTTTTCAGCTCCGTCTGTCAGGCTGGGGCAGCACATCCCGTATCTTGAAATCTGCTATCACCAATAAGAGGAGAACAGGGATTTATAAAAAAATGAGTGTATATTTGCATGCAAATAATTTTACAAATGGATGTTAAGACATGGAATTCTGATCCACATCTTTCATGAAGAATTATGTCTATTGTATTATTTTCATTTTTTTTTCTTTTACTTGGAAAACAAACTTTCACAGAACTGGCAGGAAAAAAAAGTTTACATCTAGTTTTCAGAGGTTCATTTGAAAAAAATAAGGAAATTAGTTACAAATGTTTTATTTCATTTATGATGTGATTACTTTTCACCTTTATCCTCAAAAAAAAACTTTAATGCATTTCATCACAGTTTGATTTCACATATTATCTTCAAACTGTTTCTTCCCTCATTGCATCCTAATGGGCCATATAGTTTGGTACATTACTTGGTACATATCGGCACAGACATTAGTGTAATACGGTTTCAGTAAGCCTCTCATACTGCTCAAGTCTGGTACTTTTTCTCTGCAGAGCAGGAAGCATATTTTGATGACAGGCTGGGGATGGTGGCATATTCCTGAGAAATTCTGAGATTAGGGATTTTGTTAAAGGTGAAGGGGGAAGGAAAAGGGAAGAGATATTTTATTTAGATAACATTTTCCTCCTGCTCCTATTTTGTGTGTCTCAAACTTGAAGTTACCCAAATGCAAGGGAAAAAAATATCTTTGATGTCTCCACATTTCAGAAATTAATTACTCTTCTCACTTGGAGCTGGTCCTCCAAATTACTACTTTAACGATTCTTGCTACTCCTGCAGCGTATCCACCTTGAAGACGGAAATCTTGTTCCATGATGCCATAAATATTAAACAAAGACCCAAAAGGTAGCCTAACAGCAGATATCCTGTCATTATTGAAGGCAGAGATGAAGTATACTAGCCTTTAAGCCATTTTGTCTGCAAAACCTGAGAGAACTGCAATCACATCAAGGCTGTCCTTTCCTGAACAGTGTTGTGCGATTATGGAGCCAAGAGTAGCTGGGAGGACAAGATTTATTTTCAGTAGTTCAGAACTGGTGATCTGAATGTATTAGGGAGTTTATGCAACAACAGAGCTCCAAAGTGTAGAGGGGGATGCTCAATGGCATCTCAAATGGCAGACATTTGGGCAGCTGAGCTGAGTCTGGGGTATTTCACTTTATCAGAGCCAGTAAAAATAGAAAATCACACAATGGTTTTGAGGAAAGAAAAGTAACTGCCTTTCTCTGCTCTTCCTCTGCTCTTTCTAGATGGAAAAGACTTACTGAAAGAATAATTCTATAGAGGAAATGAAGAGAATTAAGAGGTGTCATTTCATAATTTCTGACTTCTTTTTTCAAGGAACGGTAGAGGAAGGAAACTGTCAAGATCATGTGTGGTTAATGATATGAATTTAGAGGATACTACCTCATAATACCTTGTTGCAAGCATTTTCCCAGAGATTACAGAAATTTCTCACTAGAGAGATTGTCTTACATTATTTTTTTCTTGTGGGATTGTCTTCTCTTAAACCAACACAATTAAAATGATAGTTTTAACTCGGGATCTTTTTTACTTAGAAGTGATACTTTTGTCTTCCTGGAAAGAATTATGAAGGATTTTTTAAATTTTTTTTTTAGGTTTCATGTGGAGGAACAGAAAGCTACAGGTAGTAGTAGAAGTATTGTTGATGATGGGGGCTCATTCCTTGACTTTCAACTTTTAAGATAGTACAATTTTTCAGCTGATATATTTCTAATAGATAAGTAAGCTGTGTTGTTAAGTCTCCTCACTCTGGGTGTTGGAAAGGGTAAAGCTTCTTCAATGGAGCAAGGAAAGGCTCTCCTTCATAGTATACTTGTTTCATAAAAATGTAAACTTAGATATTCTCTGTGATGTTATAATTCAAGACTAAAGCAGGACCACCATGTCTCAGTCCAAGAGAAAATGTGGACATTTCTGAGAGAGGTACACTTTCACCGCAGAAGGAAGAAAAAAGAAAAGAACTACGGGGGGGGGGGGGGAATAAGAATTTATTTAACCAGCAAAAATTTATTAAGGCA
>JAWWLV010000088.1:68788556-68804095 GCA_035041135.1 Platyrinchus mystaceus | reverse complement strand
ACCACCATGCTTCAGTCCAACAGAAAACAGGGACATTTCTGAGAGAGGTACATTTTCACCACAGGGGGAATAAAAAAAAGGAACAATGGGGGTGGAAAAATCAGATTTTATGTCTCCAGCAATCATTTCTTAAGGCATTCTTATGCATTTGCTATATATTTGGACTGTTTTACTAGCAGCTTTCTATTTAACCAGGTGAGCAACTTTACCTATAACAGAGGAAAAGATAGCAAAAGCCTATGTTGGGCTTTTCTTATGATGACAAAAATGAGAGTAAAAATATAATTAGATTAAGAAACACTGTTAGTTTTGTTAGAACCATCTCTCTTTGTTCCCCCTTTTATTGCAGAGCCCTGTGGTTTGGAGGTACTTGACATTCTCTTAACTGGTTCTGCTTCCCTCCTACGAATTTCCCTCTAGGATTAGACAGCAGTGCAAATATTATTGCACTCTGCAGGCTTTGCCTTCTGATCTACTCTACAGAGACATATGCGATGGACTGAGAACTGTTGAATAGAAAATATCTTTTTTAACTCTGTAGCACTGGAATGATGCCAAGGTCCAGTAGTTCATAAAGGAGATGGGACTGGTAGGATTCCTGAGGGAAGTCAGACCAAAGAAGGAGCCTCAGGTATTTAAGAAAAAGTGTAAATTAAAGAAATAAAACATGGGGGAGGGGGAAGAGGAAGGGGTAGAAAAGAAGGGGGTGAGGGAGATGAGGGGAACTTAAAGGTGTTAGCTGTGATGTCTGATTCCTTCAGCAGTGGGACATGCGCTTCTGCAGGAGCTGTGTCACTGCAGCTCTCAGTCCACCCCACTGGCCTTGCAGACCAAACACGTTTATTTTGATGTTAGTAGAGAGGAATTCATAAAGAGCCACTGTGTGTGTATGCATGAGTGTGTTAAGTGTGTTTCACCAGGAAAGACTCCTAGGGAATGAGTTGGATGAGTCAGAAGTGCTAATAGATGGGAGGGCTTTGCTGCTTGGTGCTCCTGGTTAGCAGCCATGATCCTGCACTGTGCTGCTCAGCACCCAGCACCCGGGTCAGGACCTCCTCTGTAAAATTTCCCTGTCATGGCTAAAGGACTGGGGACCTTTCTGGGGGGCTTTGCCAAAATGTTTATTTATGGTGAAATCTTCTGTGGCAAAGTAACTCTTGTGAAAAGGAAGGGCTTGTAGGCTTGTTCAAAACCAGACAGAGCATCATCTGGGACTGTGCCAGACTCGTCCACAGCTCTGCTAACACAACGCCATCCTGACCAGCAGCAGCCCTTCTGCTACAGTGCCGTGGGGAGTGGTTGGGGACTCTCCAAACCCCTGTCTTCCAAGTACATGTGGTGGAGGCTGTATTTGTGCGCATGCCAATAATGGACAACATTCCTCCAGGGAATAGGTCTAGACCACCACTGTCACTCCTCCTTTAACCTTGGCCAGGGTGTGAGCTACAGCTGCCAGTGGTGGAAATCTCTGCCAAGGCACTGGACTGTTCTGGTATGTGCGCCATTCTGTGCTGGAGACTGGAGATGTTAGGGAAGGGGATCAGCCAATATAAAAATCAACAAGAATCTTCTCCCATGAATACAACCCAGTCCAAACTTGGTTACTCCTGAGCTCTGCAAAAGGCTCGTTGGTTGTGCTTGGGTTTTATTTAGCTTTTCTCAGTAACTGCTGTTACTCTCTAATTCCTGACTCTATCAAGGGTCTGAGAAAAAATTCTAACACACTATGAGAACAACTTGTCCTTTGCTTGTTGAAAGTCAAAAACATAGTAAAAGAAAGTCTATCCAGAGGCTGGGCTGGTCCTTAGCATTTTGTTAAAATTATGAATTATATCTCCAGAAAAAAACAGAAAGATTTTATTTCTCATGGCATTGAAATCAGGAAACACAAGACATTTTCACAGCAGCTTGTTTTGAGTGCAATCTGATCTGTACATCAAAAGTAATTAGTTCACTGAGCAAACTATGAAATTCATGTTTTAGTCTTACCACTACTTAATTTTTTATGGCACTGCATTAATGAAGTTTTTCAGCTCCTTTTCAGTGGGTATTATATTTTTTGCGAGAAATACATGGTTAATAGATGTTTGTTTCTGTTTTGCTCTAAGGGAAGCAGCTGCAGTTGTCAAGAGTCAAATCAGGCACTGAAAATTAGTTGCCATCTTCCCAGTGTGAAATACTGGATGGTAAACACTAGGAATGTGAGGCTCATTCACACTGTAAATACAATGTATACAAAAGGAACAAGAATATGCTTTGGGTTAACAGAAGCGGATGATCCCATACAACTAATTTGTACCCCTATTATTTGTAAGTTTCACAATCAGTTTCAATTTGAAGGACATTTTGCTGACCTTGGTACGTCTTGCCATTAAGACTAACCTTTGGTTTATTTATTGGGCTTTAAGAGCTTGTGTTATAATTTTGGTGTTAGCGTTTATCTGTTGAAAGAAAAAAAAAAAAAGGTACAGCTTTTAAATCCTTCTTTTTCTAACATATCCACCAATAGTTTTTTTGTGGTCTGAATGACTGTAGTTAAATGCACTTAAATAAAAA
This sequence comes from Platyrinchus mystaceus, assembly GCA_035041135.1. NCBI lineage: Eukaryota > Metazoa > Chordata > Aves > Passeriformes > Tyrannidae > Platyrinchus > Platyrinchus mystaceus. Next base: position 68,801,539 of record JAWWLV010000088.1, on the reverse strand, counting down.
AAGAATGCAAAGCTTGTGGCAGGCTTGATACCAGGCAGGAGCAGCATGGGTGGAAATTGCTCAGTGAGGTCCTTGCACAGCATATAGTGTACATGAAGGTCATTACACAGTCTAGTGGCCACTGAGCGAAAAACTACGTCTCTACAAAGCAGAGCTTCTGCTTCCCACATCAACATGCTTCATAGAGCCAATGACGGGACAGACATCCAGAAGTTTTACTTTAATTGTTTTATTTTTTGCTTAGCTTGCCTGGTCAGTAAAAAGCTGCATTTTATTTACCATTAATATTCCTTTAGAGGCAGGGTTCCAATTTTATCAGTTTATAACTCTGACAAATGGGGTTCCTCATTTTCCTTTTGAGATTTCACATGACCAACTAACTTTCCTGGCAAGCCGCGTTTCATATTGAAGGTTTTCCTCTGCGGAGTTGGCTGGACAAGTTTTTACTGAAACTAAACAGGGACAACATGAGTCTGCCGAGGAAGCATTCCAAACCCCTGAGCTGAGAGTGTCTGTATCTAGTGCTGTGCCTGTGCTCTCAGCAGAAGCCAATGTCTCTGGGGTGCCACCACAGAGGTTTTCCTCTTGCAGGGCATCCAGGCTCAGAGCATAGCAATCGTTGCACCCAGATTTACCTCTCATTGTGATAATTCAATGCCCTTGTTAAAGCCTTGGTTGAGAAATCTTTTGGGAGTTGAACCTTGATAACCTCAACAATGACTCTGTGCTCTCTAACATCTCTGCTTTTCTTCTGCAGCCACGAGGACAATGGAAAGAGGGTAGAGAAGGTGGCAGATTCACAGGGTCACACCTTCCACTAACATGGAAAACACCAGGATTGTCAGCAAAGGCTCTGTCCTTATAAATATGGATGAAAATGCAGTGCCTGACCTGATACTTTTAGGATTTGGTAGCTGCTATTTTATTTCCTGAAGACTCTCACTGACCCTGTAATTAGGAATTCCAATGTATATACACATACAATGGTAGATAAGAACTAAAGGCAGTAGAGGATAAGCATTTGGTGGCACTAAACCAGAAGTGTTACAGTCTTGTGTATCATGGAAAAGGTTATATCTACTGCTTTCTACCTGTCTTATTACAGAAACAGAGAAACTTCAACATCTTAAGGTAAACTCTACATTTTAAACATTACGTCAAGATTTAGATTACCTTCCATCTCAGCAACTCATTGTTTGCTTGTTCTTGAAATGTTATTCTGTAGAGCTATGGGAGAAAAGGATGAGGGATTTACAGGGCCTAAGGACATTTAGAACACAGAAAGGTCTGGCTGAATTTGCTGCCAGAATTGTCACACGTAATTCCCTGTTGCCCAACACTAGTCTTAAAAGTTGTAGGTGACCTGTTTTTTTAAATTTCAGTCTTTAAGCTGGATCTATATGGCCTGGGAGTTTTAAATTTGCATGGTTCCACTTTTAGAGGGTGTCATCTTCAGATGAATCCATGTCTTTCCCTAGGAAGGTTAGGGCACATCAGTCCATAGGCAAAGGCAAAGTGTGGAGGAAGAATGGCACTTTCTTAGGACATACACAAGAGAATATTGTTTCCAGGCTTGCCTGTAATTTCTGTTAGGCTGATCAAATTTGCAGTCTCTCCAACTGGGACTCAATATCCAATGGTAAGGAGGGGGTCCTTCTTTGAAGAATTGACATCAGATGCAGAGAACTTTTCACTTTATGGCCCTGGGCAGCAAACACCAACTTTAATTGACAGGACCCCAGGACTGTCAATTAGAAACTGGCAAATCCAGGACATCTGGACACTTTATCAGAGGTTTATCAAGATTACTGGTATGATCCATACACACCCTTAATGGGAATCAGCTGTCAAACAAATGAAGTAATTTAGGCAAAGACTGAAATTTCTTTTTTTTTTTTTTTTTTAGTTACAACTACAATGTGCTACAAGCTGAGTTCTCAGTGGCTGTAATAACTGTGCAGTTTCATAACCACTGGTTTTTGCTCATTGTTCAACTCCCTAGCCAAAGAGACTGGGCCAAATTCAGAAAGCGAGGAGTGCCAATACTGGCTCTGAACTTGGCCATCAGTTGTGAGGCTGTGCCCCTCTCCATCAGCAAGGCATCTTTTTCACAGCACTTTCAATCATGAGAACTCTGTCACATCATCTTGTTTTTATGTGGTCTGCTAAAAGAGTAATAAATGACCATGGGGGAAAGAAATGACTTTGTAAAAAAAGGTACAACTGAGTGTGTGGTCCCACATTTTCCACAGAAGACACTGGAAAGAGCTTATGTTTCCTCAGATTGTGCAATCTGAGGATTATAATCATTGCTGAGGATTATAATCATATCTTTTATTAAAGGGAAGAAACAGAAGTCATCATCATAAAGGAAAGATGGCCTTAGGTCTTGTGCTCTGGGAAGCTATGGGTGCTTTAATTCCACAGACCAACACCTGGGGGACAGCTGAAATCAAAATGGCCCTTTTTAACATATTTTTAAACACAGTTTTTCATAAATCTTTTTGAAACCATAACCAAGGAAAGCAATCAATGAACTGTGAAGAAATGGGGTTGACGTCTGGCATAAGGTCCACAGAACACGGGGAGCACAATTTCCACCTCCTGCTCATGTTAACTCTGAGATGTGCTAAGAGTTTAAAGGAGGGGCAAGTCCATGGCTGGGCAAAAGAGCCAAAAGAAATTGTACCTGGAGTTGCCAGGTTGCCTAGGTTGCTGACTACCCTGTTTTGTGCCTTGATCTGGTTTGAGACACCATTCTGAAGAAACTATCATAATATATGTAAACTGAAGTAAATTTTAGAAGAAACTTACCAAACCATTTTTCTTTACACAAAAATGGAGTTTCACTGTCATAAACAAGGTTGACATTCATGTGAGCAAATCCAACCTCATTGTTTTTAAAGCTTCAGACATAATTTAGCTTTTACAGGGATATGATTTTTGCTTCTGGTTGCAAACTGTCCTTTGATTATGTTTTTTCAAGTGAATGATGGACTTAAGGAATATTTCTCAAGACTGAAAAGTGAGAATGTATTTTGCTGCTGAATGCTTGCATTATTTTGTCAGGTTAGGAGGTACCTGGCGAACGGGAAGTTGGAAAGGACAACACCACAAACATGAGCTCTCCAGATCCATTGGCCGTACATAAGACTTCGACCAAAACCATTTAATCAGTCTTCCCGTGGGCATATATGATGACTTGACAGCAAGTCAAATCCTTTAGAAAGATGAGATATTTTATTTTGTCTTTAAAACATAATGAGCAGACATGCCACAGGGTCCAGATGAGTTGCATTTTAGCAACTTACTTGGTTCAATAAACTTCACTGGAGTAGGACTGACACACTAAATAGGTAGCATGTAGGGATACCAATGGGTTCAGAATCACAATGCATCATCAAAAACATTGATGAAGTCAAAATCACCCATCTTAGGCAGATGGGCCAGCTCTACATAACCCAGAAAAGGAACATGGATAAACTATATGTGTTTGGTAAATAGACCATGGAGGAAACTCTTCAATATGACTAGTTTAAGCTGTGGCTCCTTTACACATGCTCCATACATTTGAGGGGTTGGTTGTTTTGTGGGATTCTTTTCCTATTCTGCTCATAATTCATTTTGGAATTTTCTTTTCTGCACACAGGGAAAAGAAAATCAACCCTGCTCTTCTGCTTGGATTCACTTTTAGTTTTCAAAGAGACAGAATGGAAAAAACAAAGATAACACAGTGTTTCCATAAGGCCGAGCCACAGTGACCACCCTTAGGAGAGAAACTTGGTGAAACAATGTAGCTATGACTCAATAGATAACTGTTTGCTTTTCTGGAAGTTATAAATTTGTCTAAACAGTTCCCCTAGGAATATCACCTGCCTAATGGGTTTCCATACTGGTACAAATATTTTTATTTAATTATCATATCCTTGCTGATCTTAGGTTGGATTGTAATTAAATTTCAGAAGCAATATTATAAAAGAAAAAGAAAGACCCCAAATATTTACACATTTCAGGGGGAAATACTTTTATACTTTGTTTCAGACAAAGCCACTAAGTGATAACTGAAAATTATTAGAATTTTTGCGTATGTTCTTCTTCTCAACTGCACACTACTGGTTGAAAACACATCTATAATTTAACTGTTGCCTAAAGTGCCTTATAACCTACCAGAAGTCTCCAGTGCCCTGTAGTTAATAGGTAACGTTCACCAGTTGCTTTCCTGGCTGAATAAATTCTCTAACCAGTTTAACTATGAATGTTCACATGGGGGGAACTTCTTTTTTGAATGTAAAGCTCTCTCCAATATAATTAGCTAACTAATATTGGCCAGACTCACACAGATCTTGCAAACAGCTGAGTTATTCCTTGGTTCATGCACAGATCTCCCACTTTGTAAACAATATTTTGATATTGCTAGTTGGGGCAGAAAATATGTGTGTTGTTCAGAAATCTATGTTGAACTCCTTGTCTTTAGCAAGAAAATAAAGTGGCTTCGAATCAGTGGGTGGCCCCAGTTGCCATGTTCTCTCTGAAACTCTGTTAGTTCAATGTGTAGAAATTCCAGGTTTGGAGTTTTTCATCTAACTCTGGCATTCTGGTAAACAGTGCTCGAAGGTAGTTCATGCAACCCGACATCAGCATAGACATAAAAAAAGTAGGAGCTGCGGCACTTGAAAAGCTGTCTGAAAGAAATAAACTTCCTTTCTATATTTTTCCCCCTTTTTTTTTTTTTTTTTTTTTTTTTTTTTTTAATTAGCCTGCAGAGCTATTACTGAGCATACAGTAGAAGGACTGTCACATTGCAGGGTGTCCAACAGTGTGCATTTGTTGATAGAAGAATGAGAGCTACAGTCAGCTGATGTTTTGCTGACATTTCTTCTGCAACTATGAATGGCCTCAGTTTCACGGTATAAATGGATCAGTAAATAGTGATCTTTCTATAACGCCAACCTCAGTTTCTAGAAATGTGTTGTTTCTCTCTGGCTTTCATATGGGTTTCATCATAGGTTCCCAAGGACATGGACATGTGTGGCAGTCATTTTTTCTCATGTTGACCTATCTGTTTAGATGCTGTATATGTGTATGGTTTTGCAGAAATCCAGTCTACATCACCCTAATGTCTAAGGGCCAGGAATAGTTAATGCATTATTCTGCCTGCTTTCTTGCATTGCTACAAACAGTAGTCTCGTGATACAGGCACTATATTTCCTAGCCAGAACCCGCAGCTTACCTTTCTTCAGCCTTCCTCAAATACTGACCCCATCATTTTGTAATTCACATTATTGATAGAAGCATGTAATGAATCATGGAAAAGCCAGAAGAATGAGGTCGCTTGGAGGCAGTTTTCTGTATGTATGCAGTTTTATAATAAAACTATTTCAAAGATACTTTAAAAGCAGAAAATAATTCAATATTATGGGGCAGCAGATGCTAGTGGAACACAAACTGAATTTCTTATGTCAAGATTGCCTGACTTGCTTTTCGTAATAATCTGTAATCAAAGCGTATGATGTGTGCACACACTCAAGTCACTGTAAATACTTAGGTAACTTGCTGTCTTCTCATAGCTTTTAGACATTGTAGACCAAAGGAAATATGGATTTAATACAGGCTGCTGTGATTTACCTATCAAGTTCTGGAATATGTCATCTTGCCTCATCAAGTTGAATGACTTCTCTCAGATTCCTCGAGGCAAAGGAATGTTTCATTACTACCCTTCTGTCTGATAGGATGTGGTAGATGTAGGGGCTAACAAACACTGATAGACATTTAAATAACCCTTAGGGCATGAGCACCAGAACTCATTTCTTGTAAATAGTGTCTACCTACTAGTGTATCAGATACTCCACTTTCAAACCAATAGTCTGTCTAAGAATGTTGACCCTGGTTGTGTGATCAAAAGACTAAAAGACAAAAAGAAAGACAAGAAAAGACAAAAAAAACCTCAAGAAAAGACAAAAAAATGTGGTTTCAAGGTTGTTTTCAAGGGTGTTTTCAAGTCATGGTGTTGACTTTTTTGGGTGTGTCTTTAAGGTTGACCCAGGCAAAATACTAAGAAAGTTTACACACTTTCTGGAAACTGTTTTTCCAGCAAATCTGAGTGTGAGAACCCAATTAGGAAGGCATCCAAAGCACCAGCCAGCTGAGGATCATGGGTTACAAAGGACATCCTGAGTAGTCATCTTTGACACAGTTAATGAAGACAATTATGTCTCATAATCCCTCCCATAAACTGATGGTGCTTCACATTTCAAGTACTACTAATGATTTACCAAAATTTTCTACCCTTTCTGCTAGAAAACCTGTCATAATTTCCAATGGCAATGTATTCAGGGCCAGTCTATTGGTATTTGTTCTTCTCTCAGCATCATTCTTTAGCTTAAATAGCTTATTGGCCCTCCTGGTGTCTTCTGCCTTGATGTATTTATAAAAAGTGAACACATTTCAACCTTCTTCTTGCTAGACTATACAGGACAGGTTCTTTTGGTCTCATTCAGAAAGACAGGCTTTTCTTACCCTGAGCCTGAAGTCTTCCACGACTGTCCCAGTCTGAACAATTTTGTTCTTGAATGTGGGCAACCTAAGCTGGATAAAGTCTTGCCAAAAAACTTGCACAATGTCATTTTGAAAAGTCAGGCTGAGAATGGTTTTTTCTCAGTTATGTATTTTGCTTTCTGTGTGACAGGAAGTAAGTTTTGGATGTATGATCCATGTTTATGTGAAAAGCTTCTGGAATTTTAAACTCTTCTTTTTCTTTGCTGACATTTTTGGAAGGAACTTAGGGGAACTGTATTTCCTGCTGTCTCCTGTTTTCCATGGGAGTTTAACTCCCTTTGGCAATTCCAATTCAAATAGGATATACAATAAACATTTAAGTAGCAGTCCTGAAATCTAAATAAAGAGTGAACAGTGTGTTTTGGTGCAAAGATATCTTACTTCTCTTTGGTATCAGTAGTAACCTAGCTCTGTCACCACAGAGATATGAACCAAGAGTCCCTTTCTCTTCAGACAAGTCTGGTAAAAAGGTATCAGTCCCCAAAGCAGCCCAAGTGTATCCCAGTATACCCATGGATGTGGCACAGGTCACGTATGATTTCATGAAAACAAGTGAGGAAGGCACAGTGGTCCTTGGCTCTCCTACCACAGCTCCAAACCCCTTTGTCAGCATCCTTAGAGACTGCCACTGTTACATTGCTCCTGTTCTGGACTCAGACCTCATTCACTGCTCCTGTGGACTAAGATGAGTGACCATCAAGCTGTGACAGCAGACTTTGTTCATGCCTTTGCTACACCTGCAGCAGGTCTTTTCCTGGAAGACTGTCAGAGAGCTGCTACCCTGCCACACACCTGAACAATACCTTGCCTCTTGATGTGCTTTGCAGAGCTGAAATTGTTTCCGAAGTCCTTCCCAAGTTCTGCAAGCATAGCAATGGCTCATTTGTAAGGAGCTGCTGGTATGACTCTGCTGGAGACAAGGGTCACCAGGCAAAGCATCCACACCCCAAAGAGACTCACTGCTCTCAGCTTCTGGGAAAGGTTGGCCTAGGACCCCTAAATCTCTTGGGATAAGCCTCACCAATGCTACTTTATCTTACTCCTCCTTTTCTTTGTGCCCATTAGATGCCTCCTCTTGCCTTGACTGCCACTTATATTCCTGCTTTTACCTCTTCATGCTCTTGTCACCAACTCCAGCAATGCTAGTATGAAAACCAAAAAAGATAAAACAACAAACCAGTCAGTCAGGAAGAACTTTTATTTGGGCCCTGCACCAGTTGCCCAAGTGTGGTAGTACAGAGACTTTTGCTTGTACTTCCCTCCTGCTGTTCTCCCCTTCTGCGAACTGATGCTCTGTGCTGGAAGTCAGGAAACTTCTGAGGACATTCAGGCCTGTCTGTAATACCTGTGTTATGCTCCCACTCCTTGGCCACATGGACTGAGAAGCTGCTCTGGTACTGTGGGTTTGCAGCATGCAGAATTGGAATGTATGGTTGCAGTGCTCCAGTGCAGCTCTCCAAAAGGAGAGCTTCCAGGTCTGACAGGAGGAGATAAGAGATATTCCACGGAGCTGGAGGAGGAACCTGCTTTTTCCTCCCTATATCACTCATCTCCATATTTTCTCTCTTCTTCTATACTATGCTGGTTGCCTGTCTCTCTCCTGCCCTCACCTCCTATTTCCAAACATTTTAGGTGCATGCACCTCATTCCCTGCTTACGAGGTGACTCTCTCTCAGTGGCAATTCTGTTCCCTTATTTACAGCAGGGAATGTTAGTGGCAAACTTAGCTCAGTCATGAGTGTTTGAAGGAGAAGAAATATATGTGAAACAAAAAGAAATAAGTAAAAAAGTAAGGGAGGAAAAGAAAAAAAAAAAGAGCAAACCAGTCTATTTTTACATTACTTTTTCATGAAATATTCCTGCCTCTGTTGTTTCAGAAAGGCCTCCCAACCTAGAAATAGTAGTTGGTCGTCATGTTTAGTGTCCTGCATTTGTGACTGAAAGGAGCTGTGACTCATAAATGAGTATAGCTCTCTGGCTATAAGCCACTCAAAATGGCTGAGGTTTACTGTGAGAAAGCACATCTGACTTGCATTTCCTTAAGACTGAAAAAGTATCATCAAATAACAGTATAAGGGAAAAATCCTAACCATAAAGAATTTTACATTCTTTGGAATGACGTCATAGTAGAATATACACAGTAGACTAATTACGATTTCATCTTTAATTTTACTCCAAAGTGGTTTGCATTTTTTGAAGTGTCATTTCCTCTTATATTTCTTTTTCAAAGGAATGGCCACGTTCCAATCATTTACTTACCGTCATCTATATTAATTTGTGTTCTTCAAACAGCTGGATAATCTGTGGTAATTAGAATGATCTCCTCTGTCTGCTTTTTATCATCTTTTCAGAGAGAATTACCCGGACAGGCTTCTCTCTACACCAAGCAGACAGTGGAGGGTGCTATTGTATTGCAGGTGCTCACACGAAGGGAGCTGCTCACTTTGCTGCTTTCACTGCTCCTTAGATAGAGCTTGCAAACACAGACTTCCAATTTTGTCTTCACTGGGGTGGCAGGGCATCCCAGTGAGGGAGCAGCACCCCCCACCCCCCAGTCACAGCTCAGTTAGTTGTCTGGGCACTGAAAGAAGAATTATATGTAATAAGTCAGGTTTGGATTTTGACTCTATGGCTGTGTGTTTCCTAAGAGTTTTACTGCCTCTAGTCCACAGATGATATCTTGTATGACATTCCTAGAGGAGACAAGGGGGAGGAGGGAGAGAGGGAGTAAGGGAAATTTGGTCTTTTGGCCAAAGGAGTTCAGAGTTTCTCCATTAAGCACTTGCTGCTTTTCCAAAGTATGTTCTGAATTAGGCAGAGCATAGTATGTCTTCTTCAAAGTACTGGCGAGAAGTCATGAAGCCATGATAAATCCACGGATAGCCAACCTTGCTCTCAAGTATGAGAGATTACATTAGAACACCCAAAGTCAGCACTAGTGCACTTTAGCCGAGCTTGCATTATCCAAACATGATCTTAGAGCAGGAGTGCAGCAGGCCAATCAGCCTGCATGCTTACAGTCCTTGAACAGGATACAGCGTATAGTTATTGAATTTCCAATGATCTATTCCATTGTCATCAGGACACCGTGATATTATTACTGAATATATCACTAATAATACAGCATCTGGTCAAAGTATGTGTCCTTCCAAAATCCAAGCAAATAGCACAGAATTAACAAACACATATCAAAGAAGCCCTTTGTGATTTGCAAGTATGACTGGGTGCTACTGCTGTTCTGGCAACTGTATTCTCTTTATATTAGTTTTCCTGTAAAAATTTCAAGTAGACATTTTACTTGAGCTTCCCAGCTCAAATAAAACTCTCTGGTTTATGGATGAGTAACTGGAGAATTCAAAGAAGTTAAATGATTTTCCCAGGATCACAGACTGAGAATGAAACAAACCCATGAATTAAACTCAGAAACTGAACTTGCAAGGTCAGATGGAAGAGGCAGAGACTGTAGCACATGACCCCTTTCTTTCCACCCTCAGCTTTTCCCCACATACATGGCCATGGAGAAATTTTAGTTTTGCATCCTGAAGTGAATGCAGGAGCTCTGAAGGATGCAAGATGTTCTGCACGCAGCACAGGTCTTCCAGCTCCTCTAACTGGCCAGTGTATCCGGATCATAATGTTTCCACATTGCTTTAAGATGAGAAGCAATATGTATATCAATGATAAAAAATACTGTACAATGTTGTTTTCATCCCACTAGATGTAAACCAGCCCACTGAGGTATTCACATGTGCTCTATAATTTCTTCTGCTCCAGTCCTGCAAAGAAGAAAGTTCTCCCCAAACAGTAGTAAAAGTGTAACTGCAATAACCCCTCTGCCAATATAATTCTGAATGAATCAAGAACTTTAAAAAAAATTGGCCCCTTTCTGAATAACCAGGGTCAGAACACGGTTGAGTGGCAAATAGGTATGAAACTTTGGGCCACTCATATAGTCCTGTGGCCATGTTCCTTTTTGGGCTAGTTTGCTGAGGACTGATTTGTTAACAGGAAATGTTCCTACCTATATTGTATTCTGTTTACCTGGTTTTAATCTTCTTAATTTGAAATAGTAAAGGAGAATATGTTTATGCCTGTATCCATAGATGGAAATAGAGATAGACCCCTTACTTGAGTACACAATGTTTATTTTATCCCAAAAGCTTGTTTTCCTTTTCCCCCCTCCCTTTGCAGTGTCACTGCTGCTGTATTTTATTAGGCCTCTGGTTTTCATTATGCAAAAAGTCAAAACTGGAACATTGTAAATCTCCCCTCTCCTCCCTGCTCGCTGCTCTGAAGCCCGTCCGCCATTCGATGCCTAACAGCTTCTCCTACCAAAGTCCACTGTTTCCAGGGGCTTTGGGGAATAGGAGGTGAGAACAGGGAAAGGTTGGGGGGGGACAACTTGCTTGCCCAAGGCTTGTTAACCTGAGCACACACTCTCTTTCTCAAATTTGTTTTCTCAGCTGGTGGCACAGTCACTGCCTCAGCACCATCGCTCCAGCAGAGACCAGTTTCATTTGAGATCTGAAGGCAGATTTTAAAGAAGTGGTTGGGGCAGGAGGGGAGGGGGAGCTTAATAACAGCTTAGAGCCTGACTCCCTATATTTTCTTAGTATATTGAAATATGAACTGTGTAAACACTCTGCATTCCACCTGCTTCAGAATCTGCCAAAAAACTCACAAAAGTTCTTTGCTCTTTTTTACATCCTCCCGTTTTCCCTGCCCTCCTCCCCACAAGGTCTCCCACACCACCTTACTGTTCTGCTCCCCACCTAGTCGCTGCAAACAAACACGTGCACGTTTTTTCTGCCTTTAATTTACATTTTTTTTCCTGCCTGGAAAGATGCATTTCCAAAGTCGTTTTGCACCTAACATGTGGTGCCTTTTCAGCCTCCTCTTTCACAGAGCTGTTGACTTATTTTGGTTTCAAAACTTCAGTAGTGATGCTTGCTGAATTATTGTTGTTCTTTGGATATTATTTACTATAATTGCACATAAATAAGGCAGTAATCACCTGAGAGACTGAATATTTTCCACATCAAAACTTAGAATCTACACACTGTTTTACCTGTCTCATCCTCAACGGGGAGCAGTTTCCATCCAGATGGCAAATGATCAAGGGTTTTACACTTTTACACTCACTAAAAATGCTGAACAAAAAAGTACATTTTCCATCTTGTTCTGAAAGAGAGCAGGCTGTGCTGGCTTCACCATGAGAGCAGATTTCCCCTTGGCACAGTCCTCTACCAGCCTCCAGGAGCAGGACAGAGACAAGGACCATGTTTCTGATGTGTGGCAGCATTCCCAAAAGGCACTCAAAGAGAGAGTGGTGCCATGTAGGCAATTTGGAACTGGCTAAATAGCCTGTAGTAGTCACTTCTTATTTTTTATGTCAGAGGTGACCATAAGCTCCTCATGGACCACAGGATTTGGTAGGCTTCCTGGAAATGAACGGGTAACACTTGTTCAAAAACATCGTAGTTTTGATCCAGGAGATTCAAAACTGCCTGCTTTTGACTGAAGCAGCCAGGAAGTTTTGCCATGATTGCATCAGACTGCAAAAGGCTGACCTGAAAATGAGTGGAAAACTATGACTTAGGTCTAAGACAAAACTGCTTTTTTAATTTGACTGTTGTAGGGAAGCTACAATTTCCCTATCTCATCTACCCAGGAGAGGTGAGGATGAAATTCATCTGGCTTTTCTACTGCTGTACAACATTCAAACCACCAGCAAAAGTGGTCAGCTGGGTCCTCTCAGCTTCATTTACATGTGTTGAAAAAATGAAGGTGCTCCTCTGCCTTCTCCTAATGAGGGTGCTCTTACCACCTGTTGCCCTCAAAATACTTCACACTGCACAGTGTAGACCACAGTGCTTGCATCACAGCTCTGATTCCCTTTGGACTGTGGGTTATGAGGCAAACGTTTCTGACTAGTTTGAAACGTGGTGAAGACAGTGTAGCAGTGAGGCTGGAAAGGATTTTGCAGCCCTCAAACTGAAAAATGTGTCCTAGATTTCACCTAGCTGATGGAAGCCTCACTGCTACTTAGATTTTCAGGGCACATACACGTCTCTGCTGTTCACTGGACTTGCTTGGGGCATCATCATCTCCCTGGAGATTGGTATTTTTCATTTTGTTCTTCTCTGCCTTGCACTTTGCTTCTGCCTGGAACAGGAATCATGCAATATATCCTTACACGCCTTTTCAAGCACTTGGCATTAGAAATACCCTTCCCCTCTGTCTCTCCCAGCCAAGTGATCTGTGCAGCAGAGCTCAGAGCAGGGAAGGGACAGGACGGGAAGGGAGGAGGAAGAGGAAACCATTCACCCCACCCTTCCAGCCAGAAGCAGGAGCCTGAAGCAGTCACTCCGATGGAAGAAGGTCAGGTTTAAAAGGCGGGAGGGGGGGGGGGGGGGGGAAGAGGGAGG
>JAWWLV010000088.1:68740306-68788456 GCA_035041135.1 Platyrinchus mystaceus | reverse complement strand
ACGAAGACAAAAGGTGTTCCCTCCCGCTGTTAGGATCGTGGTGGCGGGGTGTAACCCACACACAGACACTAGCGACCCTTGCCAGAAACTTTTACAACGACAATGAAAAACTGGTGTCGCCATGAGTGAAGCTGTAGTCCCCGACAGGCTTGTGGCTTGCTCTGAGAAGGTGGCCTAACATCCTCCTCAGCTGATTCAGTTTATTTAAAACAGTCACCCAGCTGTAAACATTCCTCCTATCAGAAAGTAAAGCTAGAACCGAGTATTTCAATTAGAACAAGGGTAATCCAGTTAGGACAAAATCTGACCTGTCTCCAACGATTTTTTGGAAGGTTGGTGTGAAGGACTTGAGCAATAAGGATGTGTATATTTGTTCCCTGAAAGAGGAAGGGTCATTAAACTTGAACATCTACTACGCTTTTGAAAAAATTACATTATATCAGAAGGAGCCAAAAATAAGATATCATTTGTTAACTTTGTTAATCCATTAAAAATACATTGAGCAATTGAACTATTATTTGTAACTCTCTGCAATCTCTCTTAGGGCAAGGAAACCGTGTCCTACTGCGATTAGGTGTGGTGTGTTCTCAGAACACATAAAGCTTTCAGCAGCTTTGTATGAGGCTGATTTGGATTTCAGGTAACAGCACATATTGAACCAACTGGGGAAAGAAAGTCCCCAACCAGAGGTCTACCAGTAGTAAGTTATCTTAAATTTCAATGATAGTATTATCCCTATACTTATGAATTTGTGTGTGGGAGGGGAGGAGGTGTCCAAAGCACAAAATTGTCAATGCACGTTCAGTACTTCAAACTGAGCCAAGTCATTCTCACCTTTTCTTTTCAACTGGACAGAACTAGAAAATAATGGAGTGGTTGAGATAAAAGATTTTGCCTTGGGTAATACTATATTTTACTGAATACTCTGTAAGAACAAGTTAGCTACCTCATTCTCCATCATTACAGAAAACTAAAGAGAGGATGTAAATGACCTGAGAAAATTATTCTTCTATTTTGATCTTATTAATCTTTTCTCTTCTATTCCAGTTAAAACAAAAGCAATAGCTTTGGAGATAGATTGACTATGTAATAGGAAAAACGTAGTTTGGAGAATCTTTAGGTGTAAGACTATGTCCTGTAGCTCTAAAATTAAGGTGTGTTTCCCAAATTTCAGCAGAATAAGGTTGCCCTCTGAAGATGAAAACGTGCTTCTGAAATGAAAAATGCAGTTTCATTTAAAATGCTTTTTATAATGCCTGGTTGCCTGACAGCAGGGTTGGACTTGATGATCTCAGAGGTCCTTTCCAACCCATCTGATTCTATGATTCTATTATTCTATGATGCGTTGCCATCAAACAAGATGGTGTTGAACAGTGAACTCTCTCCAGGAAATCTAGGTCCTAGTCCTTCATTGGGATCTGATGGTGGCGATTCCCATGCCTCTGCCAGGAATGTTGAGGATCCATGATGAATGGCTGAGTCCTCTACCATGAACAGGCTTGCACATCTGGCCCAGGGAAACACATTTTTAGGCACTTACATGAAAAGCAGTAATTTCTTTGCTTTTAGGGAAAAGCCTGCTTGACTTTAGTCATATTACTTCTGTCAAGCAAGTTGCCACTTTCATGGTTGACATGTCTCTAGGCAAGAAGAATTTGCTCAGAAGTCAGTGACAGGTTTTGCAGCAGGACTTCTGAGTAGGCAGCATTTGTAACTGCATTGAGAAATCAATAAAAGCAGATGAACATGGTATATAGGTAAAGGCATGCAGGTACTGCAGCAAATCTGGGGCTGTTCTCACTCCTCTGCCTCTGGCGAAGGCTGATAAGCACTGGAGGGTAGAACAGAATGGAGGAGAACGTGAGGACAGGATGAACCTCCACATCCATGGCTGCCCCACCACAGATGTCACCCACTGGCAGACCATGTCTGCTGTTCCTTAAAAAGCTGTGAAGCAAGGTCTTTAAAATGGGATGGCAGCCTCTGCTCAAGCTCAGTGGGAATGAGACGGGTGAGACACACAAGGCAGACAGTGCAGCAGGCTGTGCAGGAGCAGGGCTCTTCAAGGAAGCACTGTGGCTCTCATTCAACGTATCACCTCTGCTTCTGTAATTCACAAAGTACCAGCAAGAGGAGGCAACACCTGCTATGGCATCCAGAAACAGCCATCCTCACCAGTAAGAGCCCCTGCCTTGAATAGCTTCTCCATAGCACCCAGAGGAAGACGTACACCTCCATACACCTCTCATATTTAAAAGGCAGAGGAGTGATACAACATCTTTCCTCCAGGACTGATCTGGGCAGGTTCCATCGATCAGAACGTCCTTCTATGGCAAAGACTTCACGGCCACCTGGTCTAGAGGGACTTGTTTTCAACAAAACTTTTACCTCAGGTCCTTATTCTTCCCTTACAAGAGCTTCTGCAACTGGCCAGCCTGTCATGATTTACCCTGCCTCCCAAAGTAACACCTCAAAGCCCTTCTCTGATAGAAGAGGTTTGGAGCTTTCGTTAACAGAAAAAGCATTTTTATTTTATTGCACATATGAATAAGGAGCAAGGAAATGGATCCATATTTTTGCATTGCATTGGTTTTCCTGGTGCTTTGTTCAATGCTCCAAGTCAGATGCTATGTGGGATAATTCCACACTACCACTTTGTGTTTTAAACATCATCATATCACCACTTCCCTCAAACAATCTCATAAAGAGAGAATGCCCCAGCCCTTGTGGGATGAGCAGTTTTGGAAGGAAGCAGCAGCTGACTTTCCACCTCAGAGCTGAGACTCAGCAAGAATCAGAAGTCTGTGCCTCTCCTGGGAACAAGATAGCTCCAACTGCCTGATGCACTTCAACTGCATCCCATTTTTTTCAGGGATTTGTACAAAGACTTTATAATCAAGGTATTTGCCATTTTTTTCCCAATGGTCAATATCGTTTGAATCCACTGCACATTTTTTACACAGCATAGAAGAGAGGTAAGAATTTCACAAATATCGAGAAAACTGGCAGCTGGATGGAGAAAAGTCACCTCTCTGCTCCCACACCTCACACCACAGCGGGGAAAACATTTGCTGTTTAGCCCTTACATTTTCTTTGGTTGCAGTGAGCAGGTCAGTCGGTCCATGCATTAACATGAACTAGCACAGTAAATGCTGTTTTTCTCCAATGTGGCTGTCATGGAGAAGTTGACCATGTTTTTGGAGTGATAGGCAGAAGAACAAGAACTGTCCTGTAGGAGGCAAGGCTTCACTAATTCTGCCACTTATGGGACAACTTGGTATTTTCTTAATTTTGAATATCAATATTGAAATGCTCAAAATGCTCCTGGTTTTCTTTTTTACCTTTGTAGCTGAGCCTTGTGGAAAAGTGATTCCAAAATGGGAATGGAAGCCTGGTGTGTGTTTGAACACTGTCAGGCAGGTGAAATAATCAGGAGTTGTGAGAATGTAATATCTAGGGAAACCAGGAGAACTATGATAGAGACATTATCATTCCAAATAAAAAGAAAGTTATTTTCCCTTAGTTTCTGTGATTTTCTTCCCCCATCCCCACTCTTTTTAGTCATTTGCTCTGAAGGCCTGGCTCTTTTTCAGTCACTGGAAATGGTCTAAGCAGTTCAAAGAGAGGGAGAGATAGTAGGGACTTGGGGATAAGACTCTTACAAATAACTTTCAAGGAAAATATCATGGCTTTAATAGCTACAAAGGGCAGACATCCAGTGTATCTAGGAGGGTGCCCTGGGATGTTGGCAGGAGCAAGTTGCTGAGAGTGGCTGCAAGTATGTCTGTTAATGAAATGTTAAGGTCCTTGACAGAGTTTTTTGGGCTTTCAAAATAACATGTTTTGATTAAAATTTACATCATAAGTATTTGAGGTGGGGCAAAATTGGAACCATTTGTTGACTGAATTTGGCAACTGGCTGAAAAAAGAGCACAGGACTGAAGAGTCCATGGTGACAAATTGCAGCATTAAAATGCAACTGTCATCTAATCCAGCTTCAACAGAACAAAGTGCCTAGCCATGAGGATCTCCTTACAGAAACAGGATCAAAGGTTGCAAAACCAGACCTACAGCCACTCATTCCTCTATCTCTCAGGAACAAAATTATAGCACAGCATATTTTGAAATAACTAAAATTTCTGGAAAAATTTAGTTTACCAGAAAGGACAGAAATTAGACCAAATAAAATCTTTGTTTTGCTTTCCAGGTTATGGAAATTTCCCACCTATCTCACAGCCTCTTTCATCCGTTGTGCCTACTGCTTTCCCTGCCAAATCATCTGTACAGGGAAGAGAGAAGGGGAGATAAAACTAGCCTAAGGAAAATTTAAAAAAATAAAAGGGAAAAAAAATTGAATGCACAGACCGCATTCATAAACAGTAAAATCCAAAGAAGCGATGCACACTCCTGGGGGAAGGGTTCTGCTCACATGAACCCTGTTGGCAAAGCTACTCTTGATTTCAGTGGGTATGGACTTTGTCCTCTGTTTCTGGTATTCTCTGAAGACCATAGCAAGTCTGCATGAAGACCTAAGGGGCTTGGGAGGTGTTAAGAAAGATGTGTGAGCTAATTGTGAAGATAGCAGCTTCAGGAGTTTTCCTGACCACGGTTTTACTCATTCCTGCCAAATAGCTTGTTTGGTCCCAAACCTGTGAAAGGCTACACACAAGGTTAACTTTAGGTGTGTGTATAGTCCCATATCCGTGAAGTCACTAGGCATATAGATACTGGAATAGTTGGGACCTTGGACAGTTTCAGTATTATGAATAGTGCTTGTGGCAAGTATCTGTCTAGTAGAAGACTCTTTAGGTTCACACTGTAGAGCAGAGATTTCAAATCACAGGTGAAGAAGATAGCAAAATTCATATTTCAGAGAACTAGGTGAATAGGAGGCTGATCTTCTAAACTCATCTTTGTTTAGATTTATACACTATAGCTTATTAAATATACATTAAACATGACTTCATCTTTAACAGCTTCTAAACATTATGATCTTAAATGACAGCAACTTCTAGATCTGATATCAGAAAGCAGCATGCTACCAGGTATCCTAAATAAAACGTACCTTTTATTGTAGAAGAGTTATGCATTAAAGCTCAAATTCATTAAAATTAAAACCCTCAGACTTATCTAAAGGTTAGTGTAACTAAAAGACCTGCATAAAATAAAGGAAATGTTTACATGCTTTCCTGAATCAGGATCTGAACAAGTTGGTTTTGCTAGAAGAATTGCAGATCTCCAAACAAATTAATTTTAATAATTTCCGGTAAATATTTTCAGCTTACCTTGTGTATCCCTGCCAACTATGATGTGTTGATGTGTTGCAGGGAGGAAAAATAAATGTGCAGCAGTATTGGAAAGTGATCTTTGCTATGTTTGCTTTCTGCTTCTAGAAACCAGAAAAACCAAACAAGTATTTTGGCATTTTTATTTACAAAACCATGAACAGCATGTTAAAAGATTACATTTTACAGTTTTATACAAATTAGCAATTTAAAAGTTACACCTCAGCAGTTGTTTATGTCATGTGACTTGACTATCAATCTTAATAATAATAAACCAGGAGATTTTTAAGCTAGCACACTTCTGAGTATTCAATCAAAACGGAGAAAAATGGTGAAAACACGTAATATATCTTAGGAGTAGTAATGTCCTGTTATTGTTAAAAAACTGCTGGGACCTCATTAGTGACTATGAAAACATCATCTGTGAATACTGTGAGGCAATAAATCTACAGTGTCCAAGGAAGAGGGGGGAAGAGAGCAAGCACAACGTGTGTATTTGCCATTTTTTCTTACCCAGCTGTGACTTAGTAATTTCCATCTCTGCTTGCCAAACAGCTTCCAGAAACTATTACTGATTATGTGAATTCAATAGGCTGCTAATGAACGATAAGATAATGGGGTGTATGCTCAAGAGTGCGGGAGACAACTTGTTGTTTACATGTCAAAAATTCCTTTTCCACTTTGGTGATTTCACATACATACACACACACTTTTGAGGGCACATTTTATAGCAGTGTAGCTCCAAGCCAGGGCTGATGATGCTGCGCTTTGGCCCTTTCATCCTCAAATGAAATACTAGTTTTTGTAGTATACCACCAATGATCAGTTTTCCATAGCTTTAAATAAAGCAAGCAGTGCTTTAAAGATAATGAACTAACAGTTTTTTGGAGGCAAGAATGAACTGAATGAAGGATGAAAGGTGAATAACTTATGGATGAACTCTGAAATACATTTGTGTAAATACCTGGTATTTTGCAAGACTTGCCATGAGACCCTTAAACAGATTTGTGGCAGAACTTACCTACCATCGCTATATCAACAATACTTTATAATGCTTTTCAATCCGGATGATTTTATCACCTATCAACCTCATACAGTCATAGTGCAACCAGACACAAATCCATTGCTGTCATAAATACATGCTCTTGCGTTACCGTGGTATTTGGCTCTGTGTTTGCAGAGCTCACGTCACCCATCATTGAAGTGTGACTACTTCTGCTGAGGAAAAGCAGCAGTGCCAGCAAGATTGTTTTTAGCAGGGGAAGCAAAGTGTAACATAGCCAACAAAAATTGCTTGGGAGTTTATGTAGGAAGAACACAAGGTAATGACCTGAGAGCCATTAACTGGAATTCCTTTAGGGCACTGGGTCTATCCACTCATATGTGTCTGAGAAACGGTACCTGGTCCCTAATGGCCATAAGTATAGTAGAGACTGAACACGATTGAACTATTTGCTGAGTTGGAAATTATAGATTGGTTTTTGCACAGAACCCCAAATTTTTTTGACTGTGAACTTTTACTTTAGATCCATTTCTTCCATTTGGTTTCAGTGCAGTGGACCCTTGGTAGGTGATAGTCTGCAATTGGGTAACTCATTCATACCTTGTACCTTCAAAGGCACAGAGAAAGAAAACAGAAAGCGATTTACTTTCCAGGTTGCTGGATATCTTGTCTCTGTATGTGAAAATAGAGTATTGGGAAGCAAATATCACTAAAAAAATCTAGCATTCCCAATACCTGCTTCAAGAATCAGCAAAGTCTGCAGCTCTCTAGAACAGTGCCCTGCCAGGGCAGTAAAGCAGCTGTTTTCAATGGTTTGTTTATGCTAGAGTTTTGGACAGCAAGGTTTATGTATCTGAGAGGGGCTGGGTTTAGGTGGTGCTGGGTATTTCCAATCTCCCCCAGGTGGCAGGAAGAGAGGCAAGCCCATTACCCCACAGCTGTCTCCCAGGACCCCCCTTCTCAGCCCTACTTTTCTCCATTTCCCATAGAAGGAGAAGCGTGGTACCATGTCAGTCCTGAGGTCTGGAACAGTTGAGCTTTGCATAGTTTTAGAAAAGCCTTGAGCCATGTCTGTGCAATCTCAGAATGCAAACTCAGAGTTGGCTCGAAATATAGAAAAAGTTATTCATTTGATTCAGAAAGTCCCTGCTTATTTGATGTGCTATGTGAAATACCTTGAAATTCACTCATTATGAAACACAGCCTTCATAGCCTGAGCACTTGTTGGACAAACTGTAAGTAACTTTCTGAAACTGATTTAATTAGGTTATAATTAGACAAATTAAAGAAAAAAACCCACAGACGAGAAAAAAAACCCAAAAACCAAAAAACAAAAGCCCCACCAAAAACTCCACCATAAATTAACAAGCCCCCAAAACCAGAACAAGGTCAATGTTGCACTCAGTGTAGCTGTGCATGAGTCACTCTTTAGGGGTAAACATGGACCTTACACTCACAAGCACTCATTCTGTTTAATACATGCATTAATAAAAAGTCCTCCTATGTTCTTATCATTATCACAAGCCGTATTAGAGTTCAGAGTTCATACCCTGCGACCTTTTCCATGCTGTCTGTGCTTGTGACAGTCATGAATATAAAACACTCCTCAGAGGCCTCATCATATAGTGAATGTGAAGACTTGTCTGCTCAGTCTTAAGGTACTTCTTGGATTCTAAGAATTAGCTAAGACCTCTGCCTTTGACTATAGACTCTGTGGGTTTAAGGAGTTATTTTGGACTTGCCTCACACTGCAGCAAACAAAATATGACCCTACAGAAGGAAGCTGAAATTCTGTAGTTGTTTCCAGAAATCTTGAGTACTAAGTGTTGGTAGAATGTGTGAGGCTTCTGGAAGCTGGAAATCAGAGTTGAAAATCAAGTGCACTGTTGAGTTGAGTCTTGTTTATCAGCTTTATTACCAATTATCTGAAAGCTACTTGTTGCAGTTTCATCATTTGAGATCATACCCTTTTGCATGGTCTCACCTCTTGGCCGTGGGAACAGCAGCTTTTAAGGACAATGGAAGCATAAGAAAGGAAAGCATTTTCTGCTGAAGCTAGCAGCAGTGTTGGTTCTTGCTGTAAAGAGAGCCAACAGCAGCAAAAATCAATCTAAAGGTCTGACCATGTCCAATGAAAGGCCATCCCTCCTGTATCATGTCCCATTAGTCAAAAGGCAAAATGGGCCAGTCAAGGTTTACAGTAATCTCAAATAAAGCATTAGTGCTTGTTTTGGAGGGAATTCCAGGTTTTGTAATAGATCTAGTAGAACTGTGTGTTAATGTCTGTATTAATTTATGTTTTGTAAATGTAGAAAAATGGGAAAACAATGTAGCTAATGGGAAAGCAATCAGTCCTATATCAGAGCTAAAATCAGAGAAAAAATCTCAAAGGCAGCAGGGAAAAGAGCATATTGCTATTAATTTGCAGGAGTTGGGTAGCTTCTTCCTTCTCCTGGGAAATGGGTGCATAACCACAAATGGTCAATTCAGGCATATGCCTGCACGTAAATTCAGTGATTTGCAATCTCTGTACTATATGCATAGTGCACAGGCAAAGGACTTTCACGGACAAATGCAGAAATGGCCACTAATCTGGACAAAAGTTGGAATCGCCAGGTGACGTGTCTATGTGGGCAGTCTCACCAGTACAACAGGAACAAAAGTTTGTGACAGGCCCTTCTGTGCCCTGCACAGTGTGCAATCGTGTGGAGGAAGCTTGCAGCATGACTTTTCAAAACTTTTGACAGGGAAATATTTTGCCTTTTTACTCTGCCAGGGAGCTTGCATTACCTTAAATTTAGATTAGGAGTGATATTTTCATTGACATCTTGGTCTACCCAATAGGAAAGAAATGGTAAACGGGAAGAAAATATATGCCAGTTCTGTCTCTATGTATATATATCAACATTTAAGTTCTGATTGCCTAAATCTATATTAAGTTTGGACTTGCCAATATAGTATTTGAGGTGAAAGAAGAATTTGTATTTCTATGAAATTCAGAAGGACACTACCCTCCCACATTACTGTTTCTGCTACTCCTCCTTCTTACTGACTTTATCTGTGTAGCATTACATTACCACATGAGCTCCTTGGCCTCTCCGGATAGCAGAGTATTTGGAATAGGATTTCCAGTTCCACTGGGGGAAATTCAAACATTCAACTCCAAATAAAAGTCACAAGAATGTGCACACACATCACTTAAGAAGCTTTAAAAAAATCTCGTTTTTCTTACGCGATGTTCAGCAACAGAAGCATTAGATGAATGTATGCCAGCACTGGACCTGGATTCAAATTTTCCCCTCTTCTGGCCTCACTAACTTAGTTTACTAGATTGAAATTTCCTGATGTTACTTTCTGATTTCTCTTAATTCCTTTTCTTTTCTCTTTTTCTCTCTTGAGGGTTTATTCTTTTCTCAATACCGTGCTACTTTCCATGCTTTAACAGTTGCCTTCCTTGATTCCACCTCCTCCTTGTTGAGGAAGAGTAACCTGAGCGCTTCATACGTGCATCTCAAGTTATGAACTGCATTCTCAGCTAAGTTGCCAACATTTTAGTAACTAATAGAAACAGTAATCTCTGTTTCAGGGGAAGTGGATCTTAAATGTTGAAAATTTTTGCCAGAAGTCTGTTAAGAAAATCCAGACCCTTCAGAGGGGAGCTAGAAAACTCCATCCAATAATGGGGCATATTTATTGGCTCCTCATGCTAGTTAACTTATCTGTCAGTTACGGGTCCTGGTGGCTGCCAGGGCTCTAAGTCCACTCCCTGCTTATACTTGGGTGCATGCATTCTGCCAGACCTCCAACTTTGCCATTTTGGCCTCAGGTTCAAAGGCCTTATACCACTGACAGTTCTAATGGTAAGACCAGATTTTGGCCTCGTGTTTTGTGAGTCAGATTGGTTTTTGCTGAACTCCATGCGAAAGGAGCAGAGAGAAGATCACTGTCCAGCTTGATGGCCACTGAGGGAAGCCCAGACAAGTTGTGTGAGTTCCACTCGTTGCCAAAAGTGGCAAGATTGATTCACAAAAGTTGTTAATTTCTGTGAAGATCACTACTATGGAACCCAAATAGGTGACTCATGAGAACTATGTGGTTTGTGTACAGACAGGTGATAATTGTTTTCAAATCCCATGAAAGAGCAATGTGAGCTGCATTCATGTGAGCTACAGGATTAATGATTTTTTTAACCTTATTGCATACATATGTTGTGTCTCTGGAGGCAACACAGTGTTTATCAGTGACTGAGATTTCATCTTGTATTCTGCTCTGCCCAGGCAGATCCTGAGGTTGTGTAGAGTACCATGCAGACTTCTCTCCTACACCCAGGGACAAGGAGCAAGATAGATTAGCCACTGGCTGCAAAACAAAAAAACATATGCAATCCTTCAGAGTTTGACCATGCCTTATTCAATCCAAGACACTAATGTAGATATGGAGCAACACAGAGCTCAGCCATTTTTACCCATTATTAGCCCCAAAATTCTTTCCTGTTGGAGAGATTGCTCATGCTGAAATGTGGAACATCAAACAGCATTGCCAGAGAGAAGGCAAATGCTGCAGATAATATACATAGGCATTCACTTCAGTAAAACTCAGGAAAATAAGATAAATCATATTTCTTTTCCATTTGCTTTCCAGTTAATGCTTGTGAATATATTTTTCAGCAGAAAATTAAGAGGAGGAAGATTCTCACATGAGTTTTCTGAGCCATAGTACATATACTTCAAATGCTTTTGGAAGGTCATTTTGAAAACTCCAATTTGTTAGTTTTAAGAGTTGCTTAAGTGAGGGTAACCAACAAAGCAGTACAAACAGGTATTTCCAAACAGGATTCATCACGAGTAAGCAATAACATTTTAAAATTTACAGGTCAAATGATATCTCATAAAATTTATGAGCTCTAATTTTATCTATTATCACCAACTCTTCTCCAGATTTTGTTAATGCCTGCGTTGTCAATTGCATCAGTCTACAAACCTCAGCAAATTAAAATACTTACTTTGTTTAATTCTTTCTTTTCATCTTTCTCATTGCACAACAGCAGAAGATACCTCATTGTGGGCTTACTATGTATTAATGTACTAAAGTATGATGTGAACACTTGGTATAAATTCTACAAAACTTTTCCGCTTTCAGTTGCCATTCAGTTTACTCACCAAAGATGATTCACTGGTAGCACAAGGATATGTCATTGGTCTAAGTGAACTCCAACAGTATCACATAATGTACATGACACATTCTATTTTCTTCCTGTTTTCATTAAAATAACACTAGGAATTAAAAAAAACCCAAACCACCAGTGATTTTCTCCCACTCATTTCCTGCACTCTGTATTTCTGACTCAAAAAACCAGTGAAGCACCAATATGTAGAAGCACTAATATTAAGTTCATCTAAACATTTCCATTCTGAAGGCCCAGTTTAAGTTATTTATTATTTTCATAAACTTTAGCCTTCTTGGCTGAACTTTTTTCAGGGTTGTTCTCTTTCCAAGAGTGACTATTTTAGGAAAGTTTGAGCATGAATCAAGAAAAAACAAAACTTAACAGAAAATATACTTTTCCCACCATTTCTCGCAAATCTTGCCATTTCTTTAGAATAGGTATAACAGCCAAATCTTTTCAGACAAAAAGCTGATATGCAACAGATGACAGTCTGTAACACAGAAAGTCCTTTTGAAACAGATTCAGTTTTACCCGAACTGTAGGTACCCAAAGGTTAATTTCCACTTGCACACAGCTGTTATATCATATGAACTTCAATATATTTTTTGGGGTTTTTTCATAAGTACTCAGAGACAAGTGGTATTATTGCTCCCATTTTCTCAAATGAAGAAAATGAGACATGGGACCAGTGACTGGATCTAGTTTCCTGTGTCTTCCCTTGGTATTCTTCCCATTCATTTCTACTTTAATTAGGAGTATTCTCCATTCTCTAAATGAGAGCAACATGCATTCCTTGTGCAGACAATGCTGTGCAAAGAAAAGAGAACAAGTGATGGTATAAACGTGTATGTGCCGTCTAGGTGTAAACAGAATAATTGTACAACAAACACAGATACACTCTTAATGAACAGCCAGTTTATGACCAAGCGAATACTCAAAGCACTTGCACATAGCGGTTTTTTTTCTTCTCTTTTGTAAGTCATGGCAAACAAATGTCATGTCTGCCTCATTCAAATCTGACCACTGAATCATTGTATACTGACATGGAATTGAAAATTCTCTCTTGGGCCTCAATCCAACATTGCAGCAGTTTTTAAAAAAGTTTAGGAGAGAGTTTTAAGTCAGATGCCCAGCTTCCACTGGCTTTCAGTAGAGTTTTAAGCCCTATTCCTTTGGTCTCCTTTGTCAGTTCCTCCCATGTAATGCAAGTACCATTAATTGCGAACACTGAGTAGCTCCACTGAAGCTTGAAGTTAAGTATTTGCTTAGATGCTGTGTTGGGTGCATTCTGTTTGCACTGCATAACACACAAAAAAAAGTCCACAAGTGTTGGGAAAAAAAAATAAAACATCCCAGCTATGCTAAAATGCCTGACAAAAATATACAAATTATCTAAAATGTTTGGGAGACCAAGACAAATATGGAAGACAGGATTGCTTAACATGAATTCTCAATCCCTTTTAATGAAGAAGCTCAGAGCTCAGGTGCTCTTGTCACTGAAGAAGACAGGATTTTTGTGCAATCAGTTGTCTCTGATGCACTGTTTCAGAAAACATGATTTCCTGGTCTTTGGTCTTTGTTCTGAAAGGACTTCAAGGTACAACACATTAAATTAGTTCAGAGCAGTTTTTGTCAAATGCCACACATGTACATCAACTAAGGGGTTGTCTTTACAGGGGCATTCACATGGAGAATTTTTTTTTATCACTGGATTCCTCCCTCATTCATTGCACAAGTTAACACCTCCCCCAAATAAATACTCGCTGTGTAGAAAATGAGGCTCTAGAATGGAAATTTCACTTTCTGAAGAAGATAGGGGGTTTATACCAAAGAATCATAGGGTGATTAAGGTTGAAAAAGACCTCCAAGATCATTGAGTCCTATGCAATAAAGGCCCTATCATAATCCATTCATGTGAGTAAGGGTGTGAGTGCAGTCTGCATGGCAATTTCCTTGCTTTGAGTACTTCACTTCAAAACTTAGTAATGCCCTTTTAGACAATGGAGTGTTTTTGTATAGGTTTCCCTGTGCATGATGGTAAGCTGTGGTAATGGTGAATAGAGTCACAATGACAGGGATGTGAGTTACCGTGATGTGTGGCAGGGATGGTGGTGCACATCTATACCCAAGGAGAATCAAACAGATTTTTCATGTGGGTTTCACAATATTTGCTGACAAGCAGAGGGGTGATCAGGAATTCTAGGTTCCAGCCAAGGCTTTGGAAAATAGAATGTTTTGGAGGGCACAGCCCATTTCAGCATCTCATTTTTGTCTTTGTTTACCCTAACCTTCTTTTCTCAGACCCAGCTGCTTCTGGCCTGATCTTTCCAAGATGTTCCTCTTTCCAGGCCTGCTTAAACAAAGGCAGGGCTCTACTCAAGCCATTTAAACTTTGAGGCTTCCAAAGACCAGACTTGCTGTTTGAGTGCTTTGTCCCTTGATGAATCCCCTGAACTGACCTAAGGCATGTTCTTCTTTGTGAAGATGTTTCACAAGATCCTACTAAGACTTCAAAGCTCTCAGCAACAGTTCCACTGCCACGAGCCAAGCCACAGGTGACTTGGTACCAGTAGATGCCAGAAGGTGCTGCCCCTGACAGTTTTACTCTGGTTTATGCCTAAAACATGGCCTGACTTTTTCGAGTTCGTGCCCCTGTTGCTCCTTGGCTCCTCCTCTCCACCACAGCCTCCTTGAAAAGATTTATTAGAATATTTCAATCTTTTTCTACAGAAAAGGGGGAGGGGCCATTTATTGAACAGCTACAGTGTATTGCTATTTGGCATTGCCCAGAGCTACTGTTCTGTTGTTCTTTCCTAGAAAAAGAAAATAAAAAGTCCATGTATGAGGCAAACAGAGTTTTTGGTCTAACCCACTGCTAACGTACCACAGTCAGATCACTGGCCTGATGATCATAGAATCAAAGGATCTAGGCTGATCTAGAATCATAGACTGTTTTGGATTCAAAAGGACCTTAAAGATCATGTAGTTCCACACCCCCTGCCATGGGCAGTGACATCTTTCACTAGACAGGTTGCTCAAAGCTCCGTTCAACCTGGCCTTGAACACTTCCAAGGATGGGACATCCACAACTTTTCTGGGCAACTTGTTCCAGTGCCGTACCCCCACAGTGAAGAATTTTTTTTTCTTATATCTAATCTAAACCTACTCTCTTTCAGTTTGAAGCCATTCCCCCTTGTCCTGTAATTACATGCTCTTGCAAATAGTCTCTTTTAAAATTTCACTAATGATCTACTTACTACAAAGATTCCAGGATAAGACAGATGTGTTGAAAGGAATAGGGCTAGAATTGTCTTACTGTCATTTATATAATCTATTAGATCACTGATCTAAGCCTGATCTGGATACAAAGCCCCTGTGTCCATTCTCCCTATTCAGTAAAACTTTTTCTAATTCAGGCTCTCTCCATATTTGGTTGTGTAAAGTCTTGCCCAACAAATGTAATCCCTCAGTGCAGGGCTCAGAAAGGGGAGAATTGGCACATTCCATGCCACACCTGTTCAGCAGAGAGAGCACTTTGATCTCTGTGGCTACCCATCTGACAGCCCCATACAGCAATAAATCCATACACTCTTCTTTTTTTTTTTTTTTTTCTTTTTCATATATCTGCCAAAACCAGGGGAAAAAAAAGTGAAAGGAAAAAAGTAGCCCATTCCAGGAAGGAGCCGAAGTCTATAAAGTGATCTTTCACTCTCTGTTGCAAAGCTCTTGCTAGTCAGCACCACCACGGATCTATCAGAATATTTTTGGTAACAAGCTTTTGAAAAGCTGAATTTAAAATAAGAAGTGGGAAGTGGGGAGGGAGCCAGGGGGAGTGTCTTCAAACCAAATGCCACGACTGCTCACGAGGCACTCTATAATTCAAAACTGGGTACCCTCAGGCATGCTATGCATACATTTATATTTTCAAGAGAACAGTCCCACAATGCAAACACTGTGAGTGGTTTTGCCTAAAGGATTCTGTAGGATTTATGCACACGAGCGCTCTTGTCACTTGTAAGTAGAGGTCAGGAACCTGCCTGGGTGGAGGAGGCAGAGTCAGTGCTTTCCTGAAATCCCTCCTTGTGCCAGGAAATAATCACCACACCCACAGCTACTACATTTGAGCCAAGGTGTTTCAGGGACACAGTCTGTCATATAGGGCACGCCCGTGGAAAAAAAGTTTTATAAACCATATCCCGTTTCTTTAATCTTCCATTCCTTTTTACTGAAAGAAATTTAAAAAATAAATTAAAAAATCAAGGTAGTTGCTTCTGAGAGAAAAGAAAAGGAGTTTCTGTTCTACATCCTAAAGTAAAAGATCAAAAAGCAAACTTTGATTTTTCACATATTCCAGATTGCTCAAGACAGGGTTTATTTCCACTGGGTTAAATAGCCGGTAATGAAATTTTGACCATGGTGGCATAAATCAAATCTTTCGAAGGAGTGAAGGGGTAAGAAGCAGAACAAAGAACATGCAGAGAGGCTACAATATCAAGTGTCACTTATAAAAATATAGAACTGGTATTTGCTTCTGGTAGGCATCTTAATCTGTGATTTATTGTTGATTCAAGAACTCCACTATTTTTTATTAGAGCTGAATGGATTTGAAACTACCATTGCTACATAAAAAGGCTAATTGTGTTTTACTGCTTCATTTCAAGTACAATTGTATCTTGTGCCAAAGATCAGGCTGAGAAAAAAATGACAAACTTTATTTAAAATAATTGCAATGAAAAAATGTGGGGTTTTCTTCTGGCTGTGTTTATATTACTAAACATTTTATCATGAATGAAAATTCTAAATAAGTATTTTTTGTCAATAGGATCTGTCTTGTATCTTCTTGGCTCAGAAAATGTCCAGATTTGGTTTATTTTATAGCTTATAAATTCTCCTGAATTCTTGGACATTTTATTTTCCTTTTTAAAACTCTGACAGTTTTGTCATGCCTACTTAAACATCACATATCTCATGTGGAGGCCAGTGACATCTGAGGATGAGCAGGCAAAACAGATGCACACAGAAGTCATCAGAGCCGGTGTGAAGAAGTGGGTGAAGATCACACCAGCATTTCCCTAACAGCAAATGGCAGGCAAATAAACATGCTGCAACCAAAATTATTCTCTAAAAAAAAGCCCACAGGAATTTGATGACCTAAATATGTAGAATTGTGATTAGAGTTTAGCTTTAAATGTATGGATTTTCCACTTTTTGGCGTGGCAACACGTGCCGGGGGGAAAGGAACAGGACACTTCTCATCCTTTCTTACTACACAGCCAACAAGGGACAACACCGTTAATCAGAGCAGCCAGTGGGCAGGATCTTGTCATGTCTAAAAAGGAGTTCACCCAGTAGGTCTTAGATTCAGAGGATTGAAAGTCCTAGAGAAGCTCTGAAAAGAAACAGTTTGCTGTAGTGCGTGGACTCAATACAGATTGGCTTCTTGATGCTAGACTTGTGCTCCTGGGAACGTAAGTAAACAAGACAGGCAAACATGTACACACATGTGAGTGTGAGCATGTGTATGTAGGTTGGATATTGGTTTGAGGGGCATCAGAAGGCTGAGGAAGGAGAAGCACCTGATTTGCCAAAGGCAGGGCTGAGGAGACCCGGTTGATGCTGTGGGGACATACAACAGACCCTGCACTCAATAGAGCATGAGAGCAGGGCTGCACGACTTCCATACCTATGGGGCCATGCGTCACAGGCCTAGCTTATCCCAACCACTTCCTCAGGTGCCAAGAAATGCAGCTTGAAATCTTAGCTTGACTTCGTCGCATCACCCTGCAGTTGTTTGTGATACTGCTCTCCACTGCCTCACCTACAGGATATTGACCTGACAGTTACATTTCCTAAGCTTGAGCACTGAAAGGCTTTTGTTCCAGGCCTGTCAGTCTCACAGACTTTTCTGATCATTTTAATTTTGAGGTGTTGTGCACAAACAGCTTCTGACCATAGTAGATGTGATCTATAGTAAGAGACGTTGCTTCATTCTACAAGGCTCCATGCCTTAACAGATTCAGCTGAAAATGACAGGTAATACTGTGGAAGAAAAAGACAATAAGGCAATACCATTACAGACCCCATTCCTGGCTTTGCTTTTCAAATGTGACAAGTTGCTCAATAGAGTAAGCACTTTCACTCTGTGGACCATGGAAGTAATAAGAGAGGATACTTCAAGGTCATTCTTATTTAAAAAAATATTTCAAGGTCCCTGGATGGCAAGATATTACATAAATCATGGTATTGTATTTTCAAATGTGCTAGTTGGGATAGCAGGTTTTGTAGTTAATTTATATTTTGCTCTGTTGCATGGAAAAATCAAACTATGCTAAAGAGTAGTAGTTTTTAAAACAGTGCTGTAGCCAGAATACATATATTTCTGCTGCCATCCTTCTTGTAAAAGTATGTAACTGTAAATAAACACTGTTGTTCTTTTAAATATATGGAAGTAATTGTCTGCTGGATGGATGTTACCTTGACTTTACAGTTGTTCCTAAAACTAGGTAGCGCCATCTCTAAGTTTTGTGAGTAATACACAGTGTCAGTGTTTGAATGCGTAGCTGTAATGCTTGGTGTGAAGCAAAGAGACAGTTCCAAAATCCATTGAACTTAATCTGAGTCCTTTCACTTACTTCACTGTCTATTGAATAAGACCTATAAAAATTAGTTTATTGTATACATGACAATTTTAACATTTTCTGAGTTAACATTGATGGCAGTAATGGCAAACAGCTGAGGTAACTTCTCTTTTGGGGGAATTGTTTTCCAGCTATTCCTTTATTCCTTGAAAATAACTATCATAATTTTTCACTGGACTTCATATGTGTATGAACAAAAGTGTTAGGGACACTTTATATTGCCAGAATCTAGTGAACTGATTTTTTTCAGGCACTGATACAGAAACATCATATGGTTTTATTTTAGTCAGTAATAAAATTATGTGGGTGAGTTAGTGTTTATGCCTTTGGCTTGCAAGATACTATCCACTTGACATGTCATATGCAGGAAACTAATTTGATCCTGTTCCTCCCTAAGATGATCAGTTAGATGGGGTGGGGGTTATGTTTCTGGGGGTTTTTTTTGTTGTTTTGTTTTTTTTTAAAAAAAAAACAACCAAACCCTGTTAATTAGCAACCGACTGACTGATAAAAATCCAGTCTCCTAAAATAAGGATTCGAAAATAGTGCAGTTCATAGCACACTGAAAATCCAGATTCTAAAAAAGAGCTGTTCCAGTTCAGACATTTCCCTATACTGTTACATTTTCCACAAGATTTATAATGAGCACTTTGTAAGACTCTGGCACCTGAGCTGAATACTAAGCATTTACAAAGTTGCCCCTGAGGAATTTTTTGATCAGTCTTAGGGCCCAGGAGTACACAAGGTCCAAACTGCAGTTCCTGTGCCACAGTGAGCTCTGTGCCTTGTGGCTGAACCTGAGCAGATCTGCAGTCATTCAGTGTCTTGAAAAATGGGGCCACAAAAACAAAACAGGGAATAAAATAAAGCCTTGGATTTGCAATGCTAGGTTAAGGCTGGTTTCTTATTCTTCTCTGAATTACACCTGTTCAGCTGTGCTGCCTTAGTAGAGTTATGTGGGTACAGCCCACATGAGAATTTGGCCTCTTCTGACTCACACCATGACTTGAGCTAAACTTTCACATCAGTTCCACGGGGTGGGTCCCATTGAAATGGCAGAAACAAAAGCTTATCTTGGCCACAGTGCAAAAATGCTGGATGTTTCCATATTTCAAATAGTGTTTTGCATCAGCTGCACAGAACGTCTGTGCTGTGGCAAACCAATCTCCAGGAGGGTACTGTCCCTGGCTTTTACAGGGATGTTTCCAGCCAATTCCCCACTAAAATGCTGGATATTCTACTAACACTGTCTGAAATTAAAGCCAGATGAGATGCACAATTTATTCCACCCCTTAGGTGAGAAAAAAATGAGCGCTTAAACCTTTCGAGTTTTACAGGCACTTGGGAAAAGGCTGGAGGTTTAGCATTATACAGTGTATCAGGACATGCCCCATACAGCCAGTGCCAAGTTCTGAATGACAACAATGCTCATGTCATGGATTTAGGATGATCCCTGACAAATTAAAAATATTTGGAAATTATCATTTTCTTCTGGCATGTTTCCTAAAATTTAAAGGAATTATGCTTGGTATTGTTTTGAAGCCAGCAGCCTTTGATCAAAAAATTAGAGGAATAAAATCAGAAATACAGAGAGATGAATAATGGTCAGGCTTCTTTGCCCTGCTCTCAGGCATCATTTGAGAGAGGATACACCAGAGCAACATGTCTTCTTCACTCACATCAGACACAGGAGGCACCTGTCACTGCAGCACCCTGTGCCACAGGCACCGCGTGGCAGCTCAGGTCTGGCTTTCAACAGCCAGAAAACATGTGTGTGACATGCAGGTTGGCTGGATACCCGCAGGCTGTTTCAAACTGGGCAGATCCTGATGTTTTCCTTTACCACAAAACTAACTTCCTGAGTCCAAACCGTTGTCCCAGGATCCAGTCAAAGTAGCTGGATTGCACTTTTGTAGGAGGTTGCCTGAGAGCAGAATCAACACAAACTTTTATTGCCATAGATCCAAATTAACACACTTCAGTTAAAAGCACAATTAAAATTACTACTAATTTCTCTTTAATCAAGTAGTCACTCAAACTTCTACCATTAATTTCAGTGGTGGGCACATGAGTATCCTGATTTTGTCATCTATCTTCTCTGGCAGAGAGAAATAAAAAGGAAAAAAAAAAACTCATTGCATTCACTCAAGCACACCTCTTCATAGAGTGAGACAGAGCAGCAGCCTCTCTGAAATATATGTGGCTGCCAGTGTCAGAGCTTGAAGATATTTTTTGCATATTGTGGGTACACACAAAAAATGGGTGTCTATATAATAGGACAAAATTTACTGTATTGTCTGTGCTGGTTCTCTTTCCACATTTAGAGAAGGAAGAAAAATCCCACGTTCAGGACACACAAAAAGGAATAGGGGTATGAAAGCATCGGTTTGCAGGAGGTTTAAGAGCTGAGCCGCTATTTGTGCTTTTTAAAAATTGCCTGAAAAAAAGCACTGCCTTGTAGTATCTGTTTTTATTACAGACTGTTTGGTATCCTCTTAGATAAGATAATGCTTTACGTAACTAAGGGGGAATTGTGTGAAATAACATGGCCATGATGACATGGGGTGTTATAATGCAGTTATTGATAGGAGTCTGGAACTCATAATCTAATGACTCATAATGATCTTCCCAAAGACACGATATGTAATAAGAAGCAATGATTTAAGCAAATGTACAAGTTAGTTGGGGATATTCTTTTGGGGCTAGACATCTCATTTTATGCACATCCTTGACCTAAACCTCACATTTCATGCTGTGCATGTGAACCACTTCAATTGTGATGCCTCAGGGAGGAACGATGTCACTTACCATTCCCTTGAGTATACTCCTTGGAAAAGACTCAAGCAGGTCAGCTGGACAGTGTGCCTGGAAGGAAGCAATGCTGTATCCCTCCTTCTTCTCTGTTGTACAATTCAAGAGGTGTAGCCATGCATTTCCTATGAACATCAGAAACACCATTCTGTCCCATCCTGACATCCTTTCATTGGTACAAGGGCTTGCTAAGAGACATTCCATACTTTGGTACTGTTAATATGTTTTAAATATTTAAGCTTGATAGATCACTCTTAGCCTTGCATTAACATGTACTTTCTAAACATGAATATGTATCTCTCAGGGGAAAAAAAGTCTTTTTAATGTTATTATTGTGATTTTTACTACCTGCAGTATCATCCTATGTCTCTGGAGTCCCCTATTCTGCAAGGCGTAGAACAGAGCCTTGACTGGATCAAAGGTATTTCAAGCTCTGCACTGATCAGGAAAAGCTGGAAACAAAATAAGACTGGGAGTGATAATGATTGGTTCATGAAATACATGAAGATTAATTACCTCAGAAAGGAGTCATTCACTTCTTGATAGAGACTGAAAAGCAACAGCTACTTAAAAATTGAGATTGCATTGAGTTAGAAGTCCAAAAAATACCTGGAACTTGTTTTATAAGTAAGGGTAAAAGTAGGAGGGGACCATGTAGGAAGGAACTAAATAAAAATCCACCATAAGAATAACATGGATAATAATAACAGAGAACCTAAAAGAAGGAGAAAAAGTCTAATCAGCTGAGAAAGCAGCATCTTAAGAGGTCAAAGTGCAGAAATAAACTACAAATTGCCAAAAGTCAAGCTGTGTTAGACCTTACAGAGGAAACAAAACAAATGGTAAAAAAATTTCATCCACATAACCAGGAATTGAGCACAAAAGAAGCAAGGGAACAGCCATGCACTAGGCCTGGGTGGAGATTAATAATGATTTTTCTTAAAACTGACACACTGTGCCTTTTGTTTCCCTTTATGCACAATGACACTGACAATGAAGAGAGAAACAGTATGTCAATAGGGACTTAGTCCTATGGTGCTAGAAATGGAACTTAAAGTACCACAACAAATTTGTTTTGGAGGGGACAGGTTACTTTCCACTCCAGAAATTTTGATATGGTTTTGACACAAAATCATCAACTCATCAGAAGTTCTCCCTCTGTGACACTTGAGACAGAGGAGATGACTAAAGAAGCAAAAACACCATACCCAAATGTCAAAATGAAATAAGAAAAAGAGAAAGTGGTTTGGTTATACTGGGGTCAGTTTGCGACAATACGCAAGTCTGTAGAACAGATTTTGCACGAAAGAAGAAAGATAAGCAGGAAAATGGAAAATGCCATTTTTAGTCTACTTTGGTCAGAGTCTGGTCATGCCAGACTAATATAATAGCTTTCTTTAGGATGACTGTTTTCCCTAGACAAAGGAAATACAGTGTTCTGGATTCAGTAAAGCAGTTGGTTTGGTGCCACATGAGAAAGTGTCTGCGTAGGTAAGGAAAAGGGGGATTAGGAGAGAAACTGTAAGATGCCTAGAAAACTGGTTAAAGCAGAGATGACAGCACACTCTGTCAAGAAAGAAAGCATTGAGCTGGAGATAGGCTATTAATGGAGTTCCTTTAGGATTGGTTTTGGCTCAAAAAGTAGGAGTGGGCTTATAAAATATGTTGATGACACGAAGTTGGAAGGCACCGTCAATTCAGAAAAGGACTAGAATACCATACAGAGAGAGCTGGATGAGCTTGAGGACAGAAGTAATGGAAATGGAATGAGAGTGAATAGCACTGCAAAATCTAGCCCTTCAGGATGAATAACAATAATTTCTGCTTGAGAAACACAGCTGGAAACAACTGAGGATAGGGAGACATGCCTGGATATACCACCAAAATGTAGAATGATGATGATCCCAAGTTGGATGTAATTGTGATCTTAGGATGTAGCAGGTGAAATATTTCTATGGCAGCTGCAAGACAATTTCAAGGCTTCATCTGAAAAGCAAAAAAGGTATTGAAGCTGGAACAGGGTTGTGAAAAGGCACAAGGAGGTAGAGTACCTATTTCAGAAGGACGATTGTGGACACAAACAAAAAATTCTGTCAAAGTAGGTCACTAGAGTGACCTATTTTGGGAGCTGAAAGCTGTGCAGTCACATCAACATGCTCAGGCTGCTGGAATAAATTGCCAGAGCCAAACGCAACTTTATTTCTTCTAGGGCTCCAGATAGTGGTGTCATGGTGTGGCTCTGCTACTTAGAGGATGCACAACCTAAATGACATTGATTTATTTAATCCAGTAACTCAAGTACTGGGAGCAATTATGTTATTTCTTCATCTGAACCAATTCGTAGAAAACTAATTAGGGTAAAGAGACTAGCCACAAGAGACAGTGGAGATAACATGGACATAATATCCATCAATTTAGACTGCAAATACGATTTATAATAATCAGGACAGTCATACAGTGGAACAAGAGAAGGGGGGGAGAACCCCACATACTTGTAAATTTAGGTTGTTTGGTAAACTGGTGAGACTGCAAAAGAGAAGTAACAGGGTCTGCACTCAGTAACCTGTGAGGATTTTCTCAGTCCTGACCACTACTCAAAACAGGCCAGAACATAATTGAGCACAACTCTTTCAAAACCAGTGGATCCACTCTGCTGTACACTACCTGAGAGTTTGTTTGTTTATTTTCATGATTTAGGAGGATTTGTTATCTGGTACTACAATGTGTATAAATACCAGCACTAGCAGATGAACAAACTCAAGTGTGGAATAAATCCTCCCAAATGAAAGAGGGGGAAAATTACAGGAAGAGGTGTTCAGCTCTTACTCAGACAAGTATACCAGGTCAAGTAATGAATTATAAACTCTGCTGATGTATCATAATTCATCAGAAACATTCTCTCTGGAAGGCTCCTCTAAGACTGACAAGGAACAGGTCACGATGCAGGTGAATCAGTTTGCCCACTCTCAGGATTGGTGTCTTTCCCAAGGCATCTGTGGGGCCTCTTTCACCACAAAACCAAAATGCAGTCCAAAGCCCCATAATGCAAAGAGGCAAGATTTCACAAGAAGTGTCCACAAACTCCTGCTGCAGATGTACCTCTTCTGGGTGCTGCTTCTGAAAGGTGATGTTGTTCTTGCTATTCCTCTTGGCCACCTACTTGTCGAGGGAACTCTTAAGTGGTTGTTTTCATCCTCCCAACCTCGTAGTACTGAGAGGATGAACATAGAACGGGGAAAAGAAAATAACTTCTGCCACGGTTCCTGCCAGATTCTGATTTAGCTCCCATCATCATGAGAGCTGATGAAGAGAAGGATAGTCAGCAGCACCTTGACAGCACTGAATTCACTGTTGACTTCTGTGCAATCACCTTGTCAGGGACACCGGTTATTTCTCATTAGGGCCATCCTCTACTCAAGAATTATAATAAGGTCAGAATCACACTCAATAAAGAGATTAAACATGAGGCAATTCCTTCCGATCTGTCTTCTTTCTTTCACAACCTGCACGTGCAAAGGCAGAAAGATGGTGCTGAAAGTGTTATTTTCATTTGATCTGGTGTACCTACCAGTTTTATAGGAGTGATAGCTAGTAATACTACTGGACAGAAAGGTAGGATAACCCTGAAGCAGAATCCCCTGCAATTCTGGAAATAGCATCAGAGGACTTTGAAATCTTTAAGATTCTTACCCACATGCCAGTGAGAAATGGAAAATACTCTTTAACAAAGAAAAATCAGATATTTTACTATCTGCCTAATAGTAGCAAAACTGTGGTGCTATATGATAAATGTCATGAACAATTAAAACTCTGGGTCTAGCTCATTTATACAGTCTCTAAGAAAGAAAGAATTGAACCCATCCTGCATGTTGACAGGTCCCACAGGCCTATCCTTCACCCACTGAGGAAAGTTTTTTCAATTGTTTTGTGAAAGTATTTAATTGTTCTGTGTGGCAAGATGCTCTCTTCACTCTACAGTTGCAGTGAAATCCCTGAATACAGATTTTTTCATGCACAGTTTTGTTCCCATGCTATGACTTTAGTTTCCAAAGTGCAACACATGCTAGGAGAATTGGCACAACCCCCCTGCCTTCAGACAATAGGTGGATGTTGAAGTTTACAATTAATTATACAGACTCTGTTCCCTATCTATCTGTTAATGAAATAATTACTGACAATTAAATCATGGTTGACATAGTTACTGACTAACAATTTCATTGCTTCTTTCATTATGAGCATCTGAGATAACTAAACCGATGCATAGGGGGAAAATAATCAAAATCAAAAATCAGTCCACTTGGGACATGATCCTTGCTAGATGTTTCAGTGTCTATCTGGAGGTATAATTATTGTTCTTTAGAGTTGTCTTAGCAATACTTATCCATGAGTGAGACAGTGAAGATTGTCTTGTCATTCTATATAAACAGAAATTACAATAGAGGAAGCTCAGTTCTGCAAAGAAACTGGCAATCACCAGATCAGTAATGATCTGTGTCTGGCTTTCACGGCCTTCCTCAGATCTTATGCCTCTGTCTGATATAGATCTGGATCTCACTGCATCTGTTTGGAAAACAACATTTTAGTCAGCCTAATAGTAGCACAACTGTGGTGCTATTTGTCAAGAAATAGCAAAAGAAGATTAAGGACTAAGCCAAATCTACAAGCCTCTAGCTGACACTTGTTACCATTATGCACTATTTATGTTAAACATTTATGATGGAAGACAGCATTTTGGCTTTGCAAAAAAGCTAGAATTTTTGCCATAAAATAAATGCTTGGAGCTGATTTCCAGCTTGCCTTTCAACGTGGGGCAGATTTTACATATTATGCCCCTCTAGAGCTGTACACTGAGTAATGGTGTTACACTATCATTTCAATTGTAAATCACCATGAGGTACATGCAAATGGCAAATTAAGTCCATTCAAAGCACTAAGACCTTGACCAGCCAGAAATCATCACTCCAAGAAAATACCATACCACAGAACACCACACCACACCACGTCCTCAATTTTACTTTTGTTTTGGCTGTGAATGCATGTTCTGCTTCTCATAACATTGCACTGACAGATCTTTTTTCACCTGTATGGCTTTTCCTGGAACCTTGAGACGTAGCAGGGAAAGCCATGTGCTCAACCTCTTTTCTGCCCTGGGTAAATTTCTTCAGACAGATGTCCCTTTCCTTTCAGGAGAACCTAGAGTCTGAGAGAAGGAGAAAATAAATGAGCAGGAAAAACTTAGCATTTAGTTTACTAATTCATTGTAGATTGGTTGCATATGTAGTAAACTGAGCACTCAGGTTTAGCTTTAAAATATTTGCATATGGATAAAGTTTCAGTATGAAGTGGTTTAAATAGCTGTGCTGGGGTGCTCTACTCCACTGACTCCTTGGGAGGGGCAGGAATTCCAGGCAGTGGGGCTGTGTGGTCAGCTGGACATTGCAGGGTCTTAAATTGCCTCAGACGCATTAATGAGAGCTCTTGTGTGTTCCACAGGGCAACACTGCTATACAAGGAATAGTCTTACACTGAAAGAAATAAATAAGAGCTGTATCTTCTTATCTTATACTAAATATCTATGTAGTATATATAAAATTAGTTTGGCAAGGAGGAAGATTGTTGCAAATCATTTTTGCCCCAATGATAGAATGTGCCCTAGGCTTACTGTGTATGCTAATATAATTTAGAGGAGATTTAAAGCAGCCTGGGAGCTATCCTAACCTACCCATCTGCACCCTGTTTATAGACTCAGGAGCTGAAAGTCTACAGGAAGTTGAACCTTCCTCCCTGCCCCTGCATAAGAATAACAGCTGTCCAAAATTTCTTGCTTTCAAATATTCTGTTCTTACAGTTAAAGGAATTAAGGTAGTGGCTCAGTCATGTCTACCAGCTCTAA
Organism: Platyrinchus mystaceus; assembly: GCA_035041135.1. Classification (NCBI taxonomy): domain Eukaryota; kingdom Metazoa; phylum Chordata; class Aves; order Passeriformes; family Tyrannidae; genus Platyrinchus; species Platyrinchus mystaceus. The sequence goes on along the minus strand of JAWWLV010000088.1, from coordinate 68,761,659 downwards.
GGATTTCCCAGATCTCAACAACCCACCATTCTGCTGTTTGAATGGCTAGTGGAGGAGCAAAGGTGGATTAGAGGAAAGGGAAGCTTTGAGGGTGACAGTCAGTGAGTATAACTGATGTGTTATATATATTAGCAAATTTCATTGTGGGCCTAGATTCTAAGCATTCCAAAGCTTGAAGAATTTTAGGCAAGGATGTTAGTTCTGATCATTCAAGCTATTGTGAAAGGCTAATTTCCAGAAGGACATCTGAATATAGACCATAAATATAACCAGTTTTGGAGAGTAGGAAATACACTGAGGTGACTATAAAAATTGCTTAATTTTATGGCAACCACTGAATTCAGGATGCCTGGGTCAGGGTAAGCTTGGACTGAGGTTCAGGTCAAACCAGGACTAGCAAGGACTCATTGGTGCTCCCTAGTACCCAATTCACTGCAGGTGAGAAGATCTGTTTAGATCTAGAGTCTCAGCTTTGACTGTTGAAGTCATTTAATTGGTTCAAAAAAAATCTACATTCATCACACAAGTAGCTGAAAGATGCATTTCTCAATGCATCCCTAAGGCTTTTTTCTTTTCCTCTTTGTTGTTTCACATCATCATAGAAAGTCCTTCTTTAACTGATAGGAAGGCTCTTAAAATTTCCATGGTTTTGTTTTAACTAATCATTGCTTGGTTTAATGAGTATATATTATAGTACCACAATATATTGCATTGTCACAGCCCTTCTGTGAAAATGGCCAAGGAGTTTGTCTCTGAAGGCCATTAGCTGGTAATATATTATGAATAAATAAACATACAAATAGGTAGTTCTGGAGTTTCTCACCCTCAAAGTTGACTATTTTAGCCTTCTTTTTCTTAAATGACTCCTCTTAGCTGTTACATGGGTGGGTAGACAGATGTTTGCAATTATGTCCATATATGTGGTCCACAGGTATGCCAGAGCTGAGGAATCTGGTGCTTTGTTAAATATTTTCAAGTAACCAGCTGCCACATTTCTCCATGCAGCCAAACCACACCAAATGGAAATGTACTAAAAGATATGGGTAAAGCGAAGTACTTTTTTAAAAAACAGAAAAATGACTCATGCTCATAAAATATAATTACTGTAGTAATTCTTTAAATATACTGACCAATGACTGGGGAAAATTTCAATTGACCATTCATTAGAGTAATTCCACGCCTGCCCACCACAAATTTCTGTACCAGTAATTGCTTCAGCATACCAGCAGGCTACAACTAGAAAGAAAGATGAAAAGGACCTATACATCCATGAACAAGGGAAGTATAGCTTATAGCAGAGTGCTTCAGGAACGCTCTGCGCATTGACACGTCATGCACCAATTTTGCAATCACCTTTGAGCAGCAATGGGCTGGGATTGAACTTTCTTTCACTAAATACACCTCTGCAAGCTGTGGTGTTTGGTGTTCAGTCATGAGCTGCTCAAAAAGACAAATATGTTATGAAATAAGGAAAGTGGAAATTCCCAGATTTTATAAATATCTACTAAGTGTACACTGGTGACATGCTTTCAGTTTTGCTGGCATCACAAGAAGCTACGTAATTTTTTTTCCAGTATCTTGTAATGGTTCATAATTCCACAAGCTATTTTTGGGAAACTACCTCAGAAGACATGGGACATAAGTCCTGAATACTGAAATGTTACTTTCTTATTTCTCACTACTCTAGGTATCATTTGCCACTGCACTGTGCTCTTTGTCTACCCTATTTGCTTGAGCACAGAGCACTGTAACAGGCTGCCTAGAGAGGTTGTGGAGACTCCTTCTCTGGAGATATTCAAAACCTGTTTGGACCCAATCCTGTGCAACCTGCTCTAAGTGGACCACCTTTAACAGGCATGTTGGGCCAGATGATCTCCACAGGTCCCTTCCAACCCCAAACATTTTGTGAAACTGTGATAGAGCAGGTACAAAGCAAGTGTGGAAAATGCACCTAGACAGAAATACAAAGGTGTATAGTGATGTAAGTGAAAGCAATCAATAGAAGTTGAGACACTTTCATGTCTTGCATATGTGCATGAGTATATGAGCACACACAGGCTGCCTGTGTTATGCCAGGCTTTCGAAAGAGCCCAGAGTCCAGTAGTTGTTATTGAGCCTCCAGAGAGAAGTACAGATGTGTCTGTGGTTTAGAAGAACTGTAGACAGAGTAGAGTGTGTATTCATTATATTTTTTGCTACAAAAAATTTTTAGAGCACTGTCTACTCAACAAATAGTTCCAGAACCAAACTTCAGCTTGGCAGGCACTGGGTGGCAGATCTGTTTTCTTACTTTTCAAAATAAATATGGAGAAAGACATTAGGAAACTGTCTTGTTCCTGTGCTTTTACAGTAATGTATAGAATTTAATATCAAGAGAAGACAACTGAGAAAACAGTAGTGCACAAGGCTGATATATCCAGAAGAGAAAGACCAGCATTCTGTACTTGGCTCCCTGTAGCTGTACACTTAGAGGCCAAACACAAAGGCATCCAGAAGACACAGTCTGCAGATTTGTACAGTCTGCACACCTAGGTAAAGCAAGGTCCACTAATTTTTTTTTTTTTAATTTCTTCTTTTTCTTTTCAGGACTGACTTTAGTGGATGCCTATATTCCTAGCTTCAAGACAGAGCTCCCTAGTTGAGCTCCATTTGTTCAACTTTTACTCCTAAGATATGACATTTTGTGTAGGAGGTTTTGTACTATTTCTATAAGTGGTGTCATTCTCAACAGCATGAGTGAGCACTTTCAGGTGAATCTGAAGAAGGTCTTGGAATATAAAGTCACCTTGTCAACACCAGTAGGAAATTTAAAAAGTGATTTTAATGGCAGGGGGATCCATTCCACTCTGACAACAGGATATTATACCTCTTATTACGAGGTATAGGGCTTTGTAATTAGAGAGGTGTTCAGAATGGTGTTAGAATGGTGTTCATATTTAAATCTGAAAAGAGTCTAAAGAAATAATCCAGCTTTCCAAATATTTCTTATTTAAATTCTGCACTATAAATGAGCAATAGAGAGAAATTACTAGTTCATTTGTGTGTCCTCCAACCAACTCAATCTTTAAAATAGAGACAGAGTGCTCTCTTAAAATTAAGCCTTGTCACATTGTCTGGCCAGTTACCTGAAAACTGCTAGTCTTTAAAAGCTGAGCCAAACATACCATAACTAAAAATAAAAAACATCAGATTTACCTAATTTCTGAAGGCATTATAAAACTTTGGGAAGCAACCTGCACTGCCTTTAAGCAACTTGTATGTAATTACATAAGACATCTGAAAGTGTTCAGGTTATAACAATGCAAAATGACTAGAATTACTTACTTTCAATTAAATCTTGGTAGAACTACAAACTCTTCCACTGGATAGTCCCAAGTGTGCACAAAACCACAGATGGTGCTAATCGAACTTGAGGGAAAAGGATTTGCAATAGAACAATGACAGAATGGCAAACAACCCACCCATGCCATAGAACTACAATAAAGTGATTTAACAGTGTACGCAGATGCAGCGTACATTTTGTGGTGAAGAAAATTCATTCCACCCTTTCTGCCACCTGTCTGTTTCTGTTGTTTTTGTTTAAGTTGGGAAGAAGATCGCTTTGGTTTTAATTTTTAAAACTATGTAGCTTTCATAAACATAGAAGAACCAAGTAAAAACTACAGCATTTCAAAAATTCTCTCAAGAGACTGACATTGAGGTGTTACAAATACCTAATAGACATATCACACTGCAGGATTTGCCATGTCTTACAAGTATTTACAAAATTGCACACACTTCACTACCTCTGGTAATGGCAGCCTTGCAGCCTAACATAAAACTCTCAGCAGTTTTTTTCCATTTGGGGGTCCCTAATGAGCCTAAGCATTGATAACATTTCAACTGAAATGTGAGCTATAAACACAAACAACTAATTTCAATTAATTTTCCTAATTTCATCTCCATTGATTTTTTTTTAAGCTCTTAAACACACTCTGCTTAAAACAAGTAAACAAAACCTGAGTAATGGAAGCCTCATCAAAGAGTTATCCCCTAAAAGATTTCCACTTGGCAGTCCTTCTGAAAGCAAAATCATTCTTATTTGTGGTAGTGTGCACAGTTTTTCCACACATACCATAAACGGTGCTTGAGGTTGCCTTACTACACTCAGGTTACGCCAGAGGGGAAGGTCTGATCCATGTGCAGCTTCACTAAGACCAAGAGGTCTGTGTTCACTGCTGTGAAACCACAGGCGGGGCAGCAATGGGACATTTACACACATGGCTTTACTCAGCACCTTGGTGTCCTGCCTGTAAAATGGGAACCTCCTGATGTGATGAAGGCGTTACGAGAACGAGAATCCACCGGCATTCCTCAGTTGTGGTAACGACAGATGACATTTAGGCAACTATGGACAAGCACCACCATTAAAGTCACTTAGCATTTCACCCGTTTCCATTTAAGCTGATGCCGTGACTGAATTTTCTTTAGCAGGTTACCTCTCTTCATTTACACTGTCAAAGGTGTGGGTGAATTTTGTAGGGATAAGTTGATGACATCCCTTCCCAGAGTCTCACTCAGGTGGATGATCCTGCTTTAGTTTTAGGGATTTTGGTTATCTCACAAAGGATCTTTCTTCTCCAGATGGTTGCAGCAGGTGTGGGGTTTCAAAATGGCATTGCCTGTATATCAGGTTTTCACTTGCTTATTTTCTCAAACGCTTGAGAAACATCAGAGAGTTGCCATCTCAGAAGAAGCTATTTTGCATTGCCATTACCATGGTATAGTGCAAACTCAGCTGCTGCAGTAATAAAAAAACAAAGGAAGAGAATTTTAAATAGAGGTGAGGAAACAAAGAGTGCAGAAGACAGAGGTGAGCAAAAGCCCAGCTATTCCAAATTGAACCAGCAATCTCTGCGCTCTAGTCACTGTCTTTGGGAGCTGCTTACCCTCTTGGCAAATGCCTCCCTGGCCTAGGTCAACTGGGTGAGGAAAAACACATGCTAATGGCTGAGACCCCTTGAACAAAGAAGGAGGAGGAAAACCCGAAAAAACAACCAGCCAACCTCCTTTTTGGACAGCTTTTTGGAAAGCCATAAAATCAAATGCAGTTCATAACACATGCTATGTGATCAAGCAGAGCCTTCCCTTGCCTGTCAGAAGACTGCCCAGGGACCAAGAGCTCTTTTTAAAACTGCCTGTGGTATTCTAATGTTTGCTTTCCTATGAATTGGAATAGATTATTATAAGGAAATGCACCCGAAACATGTATGTGTTTTAGTGTATCGTATTCCTGATAACTGGTTTTTATGCTAGATTGCTAAGAAGATTCTCCTCCCTCTTTTATTTATCAGACCCTCTATGCAAAATCCTGTGTTTTTTCAATGATCCATTTCCTTAACAAAACCTTGAAGGTCTTAAATGATTACAGCATCACAGCCTTCTCAAACAAAGCTGCCTGCCAACACAGCAATTAATTAACCTTGTTGACCAGCCATGACCTTTTAAATGTTTTTTCCATTCAAAATCTATCTTTATATATAACATAAATAGCTGACGACATGTTGTGGAAATGGAAATTTGCATTATTGCCTGCTTTAGTCAGCAACTTTTAGGCCTTACTGCTTTACTCATTTGGCAAAGCAATAAAACAAATGTAAGCTCATATCTAATAAATAAATCAATCTTGTGCCTGTGAGGGAGGTAGTAGAAATGAGGGTCAGTTGGACAACTAATTGACGCCTTTTCCACAAGGAGCACTTCCTCTTGTAGAACATCCTGTCCAGACAGCAAATACAATGGGAAAACAAGACCACTGTCAAAGATGCAGAGGCTCAGGAAAACCAAAGCCTAGAATGTCCATGAACAAACACAGCTGACCTGTACTGCCCTGACAAGAAAATGTTGTGATACATATAGCTCTCTCTGCTCTGGGGTCCACCAGCAATTATAATTCAGTCTGATCTACGATTGTTTACAATACAAGTGAACCTGCTTATTTAGGTTACTGACCTTGGAAGGCATCTCACCACGACAGCCAGGGAAGGAGATTTAGGAGGTCATTAAAACCTTTTACACCTTCATCAATTTGACAAATGAGCCCTCGCAGACACCCGCACACATAAAACTTGACATATCCTGTCTAGAAATATTACCCACCATGTTTGTTTACCGAAAACTGATGTACATCCTTGTCAGATTCAAGACTAAACAATGTAATATGTGTTAGTTCCAGCAATTAAGTTCACTGTCTCTAATATTTTTTAACTAATTTAACATTTTCAAAGAATATAGGCAGTCAAAGTTGCTGGGTTTAGAACTGCGCAGATTTAAAATAAAGAATAATATTTTCAAACATGGGTTCAGTTTTTTCCATCTGGGTTGCTTTAACATTTCAATGGCAACTGACTTCCCACCTCCAGATAGCTCTAGTAGTTATACCTAAAATCCAAACCGAAAAATGTAGCGAGTAGATTCACTTGTAGATTCACTTGAAACCAAGAGAGATATGAAAATAAAAAATGCAGTCTTTAAAAATCTCTTTATTTCATCTAGAACCTCAAGTGCATCAATTATTTCAAAAAGTCAATAAATACCTGAGTCAAAGTTGTTTGTGACGCGTAACTGTGCATGCTTTTACAGTAAAGTCTGGATTTCCTTGAAACAGGAAACTTTTTCCTGGGTTTTGGCAGTTAAACGCAAAAAACCTTGTGGCTTCACTAAGAAAGATTTGCAGTGGAATATTCACATCTCAATATATGTTTCTTTTTCAAAGTACTGAGCTAAAAGCTTATACAGCAGATGTGTAGGGAGGCCAACTTTACAGCCACAGTCCATGCTTAGGAATTTTCATGTGTTTCTTTGAACAAGAGAACATTGCTTCTTTATTTTGAAAAAGGCCAGGGATTCCCTTTCAACTGGGCCAGAAACACTGGAGTTTTGCACAGCATCAAAATCTAGTTGATGAAACCGAGCCTCAAATTGGCATCAGGGCTAAATTTGAAGGACATTTCTGGTTAAGAAATGTGTATTTCCAGGGGTCTGTCTGGTTCAGAAGAAGAAGTGCTAGGAAATGAATTTGGATTGACAGCATGACTGATTTTTCTTCATTTTCTTGCACAATAAATCTAAGTTTGGAATTAATCTTACCATGATAAATCTCATATATATAAACGTTGTTAACCAATATTTTAATAATATAGCTGGAAGAGGATCCAATAAAAAAAATATTTTGCCCTCAAGATATCTTTCATCCTGGAGCACTTTACAACCCACATGCTATTCCTTCAACCTCCCTGCTCTTGGGTGGGCTCAGCAGACTGAACCCACAGCACCCAGCAGGGATGAAGAGTTACACACACTTCATACAAACCAGCAGACCTATCAACACCAACAGAGGTGTGTAAAGGCTTGCTTGTTGAGAAGGTTGAATACTTTTATTTTACTGATATTTTTTAATGTTCAATCAAGAGATTTTTTGTGGAACCATAGTACCACTTGTACCGGGCCACTAAAAGACTGGTGCCCAAACAGCTACTAAAGGCAGCAAGGATGTGAAAGAACAGTTCACAACAGTGTTGCATCAGAACAAAACTAATACTTCAGTAGGAAGAAGCCATACTATCACAGCATAGACAATGGTGAGTTGATATCTCCTTTCTTGTAAAAGTGAAAATGAGAGAGTAAGTCCATGTTAGGTTGTGACATTGTACCTTCATGAGCATTGTCACCAAAGGCACTTGAGTTTTGACAAGTGTGGGAGCCTGTGTATCCCTGAGCAATCCCTGCAGCATATGTGTGTCTTCAATTCCTACAGCTGGCAGTGGGAAGCTATGGTGGATGAATGTCACATCCCACTCGTAGTATTTACTTAGGACATTGAAATGAAAACCAAGACTTTTGAGGAGGTAGGAGCAAAGCAACCTGCCTGTTCCATCCAGTGAGTCACTGCAGTTCCATGGGAAACAGGATGTTAGAAAACAGGCATGACAAAATTCAAAGTAAATCAGAAAAGTCCACACATAGTGAATGGCAGACATCATAACCTGGCCAAAATATGGATCTTCAGAATTCTATCAGAATTAAAGCTAGCATTTAGGACAACTTCAAGGCAAAGGAGATGGGGAGGTATGCAGAAATCCCCCTATCACTTGGCACTGGGTCTAAACCATATTTATGATATGGAGGCCTCCTTTTTGCTCTCTTCAGAGTAAAAGCTCCAATCAGGCAATGAGAAACACTGAGCTGCCCAAAGCTGCTGGATGTATATCCCAGAGGAGTGAAACAGGGAGGTACTTCCGAAAACCCTGGTCAATGATCTTTTGTGCACCTAGATGCTTAAATAACTTTGAAAATCTGGCTCTTGGGTGATTAAACCAACTTCTACAGGAACTTAAGTATTCTAAATGAAATAGTTTATTAGGCAGCAGCACTCTGCTCTGAGTTCCCGCTCATTAACCAAAGTGTGGCTGATTTCACGCAACCGGCTCTTAAGGCCTCTGGAAATGTGCTTCTTGGCTGGGAGGGGAGCGGCACAGTCCAAAGGATCAGCTATATGCCTAAGACTGAGCTGTGGGTTCAGTCGCTGGTTTGGCTCTGGCTGCAACGCAAATATGGGCAAGTCATTTCATCCCCATGTGCTTCCTGGTTGGAGCCCATAGGCACTAATGTAACACAAATAATCATGGAGACCCATTTATAGAAGTTACTTTTAAATTATAAACAAGAGATTCGAAGGGGTTTTTAAAATGATGTTTCTGTGTCTGCTCTCACATTTCTAGCAATAAGTAGTAGTCTTCTAAGAGTTACAAAAATGAGGAAATAAGAGTGAAAATAGTTGAAATCCTTTGAGGCAAAATACTGTGTTTCCCTCATGTATCTCAGTATTTTTATTGGCTTTCAGACCAAAAGTGAAGAAAGTCAAAACACAGAAGAATTACTGTATGCAAAAAATAAGACCAGTACATAGGAAGGTGTGTGGGAGATATCCTGCATATGTCAGGATTACTTGGCAAAATGGATTTCTGCTGAGTTGAGCTTCTTAGAAAGAATTACTCATTGTCTTGCAGCTGGGACAGCTTGCACCATTATGAATGTGCAAGTGTGCAAAACAAATGATTCTGAGAGAACTAGAGCAAATAATTTCTGTGGGGCCTCACAGTATTTATAGCACACATTTACATTTTCAAGTGTCTACTTGCAAAACAAAAGTCACAGGGGTCCATTATGTGGTCAATTAAGTAAATAAGACTGCTTGGAGTCAGCATTCTGGCACCCTTTCTCCAGCAGGGTGTGTTGCTCAGAGTTGTAAATGGTCCTGGTCCTTAGGAACAAATGAGAGCCACGTGGAATCATGAACTAGAAAACATGGGAATCCTGATTGTCATTGCATAATAATAAATAAATTCCCCAAATTATACTGTTTATCTTACTTGCAGTGAGTGACAAGCAGGATTTTCAGTACAATGGAATGATTTTGAAAAAATTTATCCAAACGGTGATTTGCTATATTTTAAAGATAGTGTCAGTTCTGCATTATTAGTTGTTCTACCATACTGCAGTGATTGGGTGTAAGCCACTCCACTCACAACAGCAAGGCACCTCAAGTTGTTTCACAAGTGTCAGAAAAGAACAAATACGTCATTCCAAGGATGTATATTTTCCAACACCATGTCTTGACTGGCACAGTTATTTCTATCTGTGCCAATCTGTATAATCTCTGATGGAAAAGAGTATTTCGATCTGAAAAAGGAAAGAAAAATAGGAAATGAAATACATAAAGGAAAAGACAGAAACAGAGAAAGGAAAAGAAACACAAAAAGTAAAAGAATTTTTTTTAATGGTGAAAAGGGTGAGAAAAGAGAAAAAAAAAAAGAAGAGGAAAAGGAATAAAACTTTCTTAGATGAGACCAGTAGGTGGGAGTGTTGACTTTATCCCAGAGCACTCACAAACCTTAACATAACTTTTCTTATCTGTGAAATGCTAATTCCCAAGAAATGAGCAAATTAATCTTATCTGTGTTTTGCTACTTTAAAAGATATTGTCTTTTGTGTCACACACCAAAGTGAGCCCTCTTTCAGAAGTACTGCATTGTCCATGTATTGCTTTTGGCATTATGTCTTGTTTGGGAGACAGAAGGAAAGTCTCTGATTTGTCTGTGTTTCATTAAGCCAACTTTGATACTCACCATTCCCATAGGTGATGAGGCAATTACAGTTCACCCTGGAAAATGCTCTTGATTTACAACAAATCAGAATGGTGGCAGAAAAGGGAAGAACATGAAAACACCTGTACTTACAGAGAGGAAGCTGGGGAGGAAAAGTGAGAGCTTTAGAAGTAAATATGTTCATATTGGTTTTGAGACTTAGTTACGTTTTTGGAAGCTTGGATCCATTTCAAACAGGATAATAAAATGAAAATCAGTAAGAAATATGAGAAGGAGAGCTATTTCTATGTCAGAAATGGAAAGTGGGTCTTAGTAATATGTAATGCCAATGTCTCTTTACCTTTCATTTGGTCATTAAGATATCTAGCACCAAGATTTGCCACTGTGGCCATTAGTTTGTTATGCCTCTGTATTTCGGATGTCCATATTTAGGTAGATGTGAGTTGTAGTGGGATTCTGTGACAGTTGAATACTCCTTGCTGTGTCTCTGTGAGCTGAAATTTAGCCTTTACCCTGCTTTTCCAAAGCATGGCATCACTGAGCATATCCTAGTTCTATATCCCAGCTGGGCACCAACAAGTCTTAATCTCCCTGACCAGCTACCAATAGGACCTCCACACACACCTCTGCCTGTGGTACAAGAGACCCATTTCTGCTCAGGCCTGAGCACCCAGATCCTGCCTGAGCAGTATCATGGATGTTAGGCTCCAGTCCTGCTTCTGGATGTCTTTGGCTGCACCTCAGACCTTTGTTGCAGGCAGTTTGTCTTCTGGCCTCTCAGACCGATATTGTAGTTTGTCTCCACCTCTGCCTCTGGCCCTGTCTCTTACTGCTTTTGACTGGACCTCCAGGATGGACTGAGGATCTAATTCATTGCTGCCCACTGACACAACGTACACATCCACAGCTGCTGTTACATCCTTGGATGCAGTACATGCTGCCTCAGAGCACCAATGTCTGTCTGGTGACAAGCTGAGGGTACCGTCCCTCCTTTAACCACTGAACTCCTGCTTTTCTATAAATTTTAGCACCGGCTAAGCTGCTGTCCACCAAAAATTAAACAGTATTATGAGACTGAACTGTTTTCTGGGAAGGCAAGGGGCAACTCTCCCTGAAGGACTGCAAGGAGGGAGCATGGAAATGCACACATACTCAAACTTGTATTCAAATTGCACAAGATGAAAGGATATAGGTAATGAAAGCATATCATTACAGTAGTATACAAAATATAGAAAGGTAATAGAAACTAAACCTTGAAATATCACCTCAAAAAACTTCCCATTAGTATAAAGCTGAATGGCTCTTGGTTTGCTTTTTTTTAGCTTGGCTGTTTTTTTGAGATTACAGAGAAGACCTACTCATGATACTAACGTCACCACCACCAAAAACAGAAACAAAATATAAGATGGTAATTTATACCACTGAGAGATAGCACAACTCTACCACGATTCTGTCAGTACAGGTCGTCTTATCTGTACTAGCTACAAACCCATGACATCCAGCCCTGCTAAGAGAGGTCTATATAGATCTATCAAATGTTGTGGCATCCCTTGAAGCTGAACAACAAAAGGATGTTTCCCTTTGAAAAAGAAGAACTTTAATACCTGCCAACAATATCTCCTACCAACTCCACATCTTTAGACAAACAGAGACACAAGATGTCACACCAAAGTATGAGATGAGAGACATTTTTTCCTGCCATGAAAGCAGTTCAGATATTACCTCTGTTATGGGTCTACTTCCAAGAGCAAAGGTTCTACAGTTTGGCAGGATGGCAGTAATGAACCCGAAAACCTCTTATGTCTCCTATTTGCTAAGTGGGAGGAGTCCTTCCTTGGCAATTGCACTTCACAGTCTTGTCTTTCTCTGGGGTTATTGATGGATACAGTACCTGCAGGGAGCAGAGAGAGACCAGAACTCCTGACTACTTTGTAATTCCAGTCTCGTCTCTAATGTTACTCTACCAGAAATTTTGAAATAAAAAAATTTAGAGCATAACATTTCCATTTGCACTAAAGACATAAAAAGAAATAAATACTAAGACTTGGCAGGCAGAAAGATAGCAGAGAGCTGAAGTGAGAAGTTCTGTGGGCAATGTACTGTGGTGGCAGTTTCGTACAATAAACAACATGAGCCTTCAAAGGACTACCTTTTTCCTCTGGAAGCCTCCCACTAGTAAGGACAAATCAGCTTCTTTTTTGAAATCTAACCCATCTACCCCTTCAAAGAAGAGGACTTCAGCATTTTCACCAGCATTCAGTGGTGACAGGATTCCTGAAGAGCCTGTGCATTGCATACCCATGACCTATCACAATTCCAAGGAACTTGGGGGCTGGTAATTCCTCTGCACACCATTAAAGAGCTATAGTTTATTCCTTAAAGCTTTGGGAAGACAGCTGTAGGACCAGAAATCAACTCATAACCTCCATATAAAACAGTTCAAACCTTTGCTACAAATCACTTGAAAGAAAACATTACACATTCCACAGTCAGCCTTTTAGATAAAAACGAAAAACTTTTCAGTATGTAGGAAAGACAGTTGCTGCTAAGAAAAGAAAATGCAGCTGGTACTTCTTTCTCTTTATATTTAAGAATTTGTTTAGTCCCAAATCTATTTATGTTTTGAATAAGTGTGCAGTGCTTTTTAAAAAGTATCTAAATTATTGCCACTTCCAAAGGTCGTTTAGGGCTCTAATACCACTAACCTTACAGCTGCTGGCCTCACAAGGAGCTATTTTACTGAAACACATCGAACATATGCTCCTAATTAATTTACACCATTCAGGAGATGCTTACACAAAATCTCTCTGTCTGGGGTAAGGCTTTACGCTACACTGGTCATCACAGGGTCTCAGTACTTTCCAGCTAACCTGCTTCACAGAAAAAGTACTGCTGGAGTCTTCAGATGAAGATCATCTATTCAATCCAGCTGGACCATCTGGGTTATTTTCCATTCTTCTTTCCAGTGCAGTTTACTCTGACTCCTAAAAAAATTACTAATCCCATTTTTCATGCTTGCAACCACATTATTATTATTATTATTATTTCACTATGCTATACCATTCACTTTATTGTTTTTAAAGCTGTTTGTAGATGAAGGTTGTAAAGGTTGATATTGCTGGAAAATGTTTCTTAATAGGCAATGTATATTGTGAGGGGGAAAAAATTGACTTATGAAAGTTTTAAGTCTGTCACATTGTTCTGTAATGAAATTCTGATTCAAATAGCATATATTGTCACAGTAATGTTCACAAGAGTGAGTGGAAAGGGCTATGCAAAACAACGTGGTTTTTAAATTAAGGATAAAATAGGTTTCTGTACATATATCAAGAGTTATTTTGTAGCATATATAGAAGCTGCTACATATTTTTTCCAAATGTTATGAGTGAAAGTCTATTAATATTTAATGACACTGTGAGTCTGATTTTTAACAGAATACAGTTTTTTTATTTTTGCATTTTTTTCAGTCTCTGTTGTAACCTTGAAAATCAGGTCTCTAGCTTATCCTCTGAGCACTCTTAAAAATGAAATCATTAGTCACATGTTATTTATCCATATTGCAAATTACAGATAGACCATTTCTTGTAGACCAGAAACCCACAAACCTCTTCTGAGGCTTTGTCAAATAACTACTGAAGTTAAACTGGTATTCATTTAAATAGTTAATGAGTTATCAGTTAGCTTTGAAGACTGGGTATTGTTAGCAGTTTCTTGAAAATAAATACAAGTTTTGGTTTTGGAGTAAAGCTGCAATCACAGTTGTCTCAAATATCTGTCAAAATGACCTGTTAAGGTCAGCAGCCTAGCACAGAAGGTTCACTATTAGAAAACTAGACTTGGAGAGTAGTTTTTAATGGTTGGCTGTCAAAATTAGAAAAATGTACTGAGTGGGCTTTGACAGGGATCTGCCCTGGAACCAGAACTATTCAAGATATTCAAAAGCACTTTTCAAGACTAAAAAGTATGTGTTCAAGTGAAAGCAAGTTGGCAGCTGGGGCAGAGGATGTATGCTGCTGGGAAGGCTAAACAATTACAACAAATTGCAGAAATGGTCTGGAAAAAATGGGATGATATTCAGTGGGTCAAGTGAAAGATGGGATGTTATGCAGGATAAAGAGAAACTGACAAGTGCCATTTCTTTAGAAAAGGGATGAAGAGCACCTGTGGATGAAAAATCCAGTGAAAATCAACATTTCATGTTGTTGCAAAGAAGGAAAACATGGTGCTGGGTTGCAGAAATACAATTACAGTTCCTAATATACATAGAGCAATCTTTTGCTCTCTTCAGTGTTAGAGAAAGCCTTGTGTGAGTTTAGTTTTGGGAGTTAGCAAATGAGTACTAACTAGTACATGAGGTTGTTGCAATGAGGAAGGGAATAACCTCCCACCTCTGGATAAGGTGATTAGAAAGGGAAACACTGAGCTTAAACTTCAGTAAGGACATTTAGGTTGGGCATAAGGAAAACCTTTTCTTCTGACAGAGACCAGTACTGGAGACCAGAGCACAGAACAGGATGCAAATCACCTATGTATAAACAGGCAAGCGAGTCATGGCAGGAATGTTGTAACAGCTCTGGGCAAGGAAGATGGATTTAATGAACAATAAAAGCAGTATTGTTAAGACGGATTTTTTTCACAAAGAATAGGGTTGGTAGTCACTTAAGAGGGGAACTGCAAATGTAGCTACCCAACTCGGTGGGCAGACTGCAGAACAAAGTAGGTGTCCCATTCATGACACAGGAAGGAGAGTGCAGGAAGGAGGATGTGCCAATAGCTGGCATAGAAAGAGGTACCACTGCAAGAAGGAAGGAAAGACAGTCTGAAGATGAAAATCAGGGAATGGAAGGATATTTGCTACTTACTGCTACTCAATGTTAGCAGTCATCTAATTTACCAACTGGTATGCTGCAGACAGAATGTGAGGATGTATTTTTTGCAAGTAGTAGAAATTTCTAAGCTTCCCAAACTTCAACTTTTCTATGCCATGGTTTCCAGTTCTTTTCCTCTACGAATTAATAGTAATACTCAGAACACTGAAATCTTTAGCAAGCCCTTAATAATAAAAACTAGAGTTGCCCTATATCTCTGGCAGATCTCGTATGTTTTCCAATTGCACTTTGTTTCCACCTAGAAAAAAGCAAAGGTACTCTGTTCGAATCACAGGTCTCAGTCCTGAAGGGAGGCCTGATAATTCCAGCAGAGATTTTTAAAACATGACCTGGCTTGATTATAGAATGAGGAAGGAAGCATTAGGTGTTGCTTGTGTCATCCTCAATATGCTCTTGTAGTAGTTTTAACACATACATTTTCAATGTAGAGTATTCTGTAGAGAACATGTATTGGCACATATGTTATTCACCAAGTCTTCAAATAGATAACAAGTCTTCAAACATTTTCTTCACTCACTTGTTGCTAAGTAGGTGGAACTGTCATGAATGAGCAGCTCCATAAATAAAGTATCCCATTAACTTCTGAGAAGGCTTTGTATTAGGCAAATTTTGCCTCATGGCCAAGTTAGATGCTTAATGATTGTCATATAATAAGTCCTTCTCAGTCTTTGAGCAAAGTAACTGGAAATAAGATTTCAAGAACTGACTAGACCCAGGTAAGAAGCTGAATTCTGATGGCTAGTTAAAAGTCCAAGTTCATTATTTCCAAGGTTTCTGCTCTGCCAGTTTGACCTGGAAGGTACATTTGGAACTATGACAATGTGAATTTCAATATCTGCTTTGATCTATTTTCATGCTTTTCTTTGTAGGGATCTTCTCTGTCATACCTCTCAGGTCTCACTCCTGAGTCAGCACATAAGTGATTAAGCAATTGCACAGCTGTCTGGCAGAAGTTACTTGGAAATAATTATTAACTTTCTTGACTGGAGGTATTGAGTCAGATTATTATACCAAAGAATTTCTGGATGCATCTTGAATGCTCCTTACGTGCTACGCTCTTTGTTTAAGGAACAGTTTTGCAACATTGCCCACAAAGTCAGGAATTCTGCAGGATGAATCCTGGGTTATATTTGTTTCAGCAAAAGGAAGGATAGGAAGTGGAAATTAATTCTGGGCCAATTTGTATTTGGAATGGATATCCAGCCACCTCAAAAGTTAAGCCAAATGCAATGCAAAAGGGCAGTTTTTTACCCAACGAAAATAGAGCCATTCATCCACACCTACGTGCTGTTGAAGCTAGATAGGCCCCTTCACTCTCACCAATGTTGTAATTAAAAACAAAAAATGCCAAAGAACAAAACAAAACTAAAAATAAAAACCAACCAAAAAACCCCCAAACAAACAAAAAAAACTCCAACGCTTAAATTCCATTTAGGTTTGTGGAATTGGAGGCCAAAAAGGACTAGATCACATGGCTTAACCTCTAAGTCACAGGTCATTAAATTTTACTCAGTTGCCCTGTTGAGCTTGGTAACTTTTATTTGACTAAAGCACAGTTTCTGTTTTGGCTTCCAGTAAGGCAAGCAATCTTTATCTGAACAATAAAGAGGCAGAAAGCTATTATTTTTGTTTAGGCATATGTTTAGTGCATACGTTGGTACACATATGTTCTTTTTTTTAGCGCCTGAGATCTAGGTTTTAGCTTGGTGAATAGGGTCCTGTAAGGGAGCGAGAATGTAACCTGTGACCCAGCTGTCATCCACAAGGCTCATAATATGATCTGTACTTTGCTGAAGAGAAGGATATGGGAAAGAGGACTGAGAGGAATGTACACAGACACTCAACAGTGCTGGTTCAGATCCATCTCATGCACATACACTCCTTTCAAGGTCTCCATTTAAAAACAAAGAAAAACAGGTCTTGTTATTAATCCCCTAATTTACACAAATATAGATGCGTAATGTTTTCCAAACCACACTTTAAAGGCTCATATAATTAGCACAGCAGTATAAACCACTTCTATTCTAGCTGAAAAAAAGATGTGACCAGTGTTAAAACAAGATTCAAACTCACCAGACTGAAAGAGTGAATCACTCACACTTAGACATTGCGCAAGTTTATTTGAATGCTTTGTGTTTTATTAACACAATAAATTATGTTATGTAACAAATTAACTAGAAATATATGATGTGCTGATATTCAGATTCAAAAGTACGAACTTCTTTTTGGCAGGCTATTTGACTGCTCTTTTAAAAAAAATTAAAAATAAAATCTCTCCTTTTAACAGGAATGGGATGCTTTATGTTGCATACTTCATACTTTAAATCTTCTTATAACTCCAGCTTTAATTTGCTGTTTAACCAATACCTCACCTAGAATTCACGTTAAATTACTTTTAAGAAATGCTATACACCTTGCAGAACTTCCATGTGGAGTTAGGAATCAATATAACTGAATGGCCACTGGAGAGCAATCTTCTAGCTACAGTTAAGCATACTGATCATACTTTGGCTACACACCAATGAGATTTTAACTTGCTGTATTTCAGTTGCCCATATTTATGTATCTTCTCCTGGTCTGGCCAGCTATTGTTTTCTAGCTTCCTTCCCTGCAACTTAGATAGACTAAAATAGCCTGCAGAACTTCTGGAGGAAATATTTTATAGCTCTATCCACTAAAAGCTTGATACAAAGCCATTTAGCATAGTGAATGTCTTTCCATTGACTGGAGCTTGCTTCCAACCTTATGGTTCACAGGCCCAGTTTTTAAATGACTACACTGAAGTTAGGATTGATGAAACGAGGTGACTATATTACTTACTACTTTTGCCAAACAGTGTTTTGGTTACTGTAATTTGCGTTGATCACTGCTCTAATGAACTTGAGAATCTGACTCGAAGCTCATGGAGCTCAGAAAGTGATAAATCTGGACCACTGCATTTGCTACAACAGGTGTGATGTAAAATCCAGGACTGCAGTTCTTCCCTAAACATGTACAGCCACCAGAAACCAAAGAGCAAGCCTGACTGTTCCAGCTGTGTTGAGGATTGAGGCACTTGGAAATGAATCTGAAAGGAGATACCTTGCTGTCCTATAATTAAAAGGATTATGCATATAATCGTCATTATTTGTAGCCAGTAATTTGATTCCTAATTTTTAAATGAGGACTCCATTTCCCTGGGTGAATTTGCACCTGCCAGAAATTTGCCAAAACAAAGACATGGTAAAATGTGGGTATGAAATCCTGTTTGGAAAAACGGAGACTATCAAAAAAATCCAAATACCCTTTTCTGTAGAGATCCTGTCCTTTACACTGTTACATTGTGCATTGCTGACCATCTTATCCTAGCCAAAGGAAAGTTTGGTTGGATAACAGGATAAAGTCTTTACTAGACAAGTAATGCAGGCTAACCGTCCAACAACTTCGAAATACAGTAACAATTTGGTTAAAAGCTCCAGGAGCCTCCTACAGGCTTTGTCAGACCTTTGTGGTTTCTGTTTGAAATTATAGCAGATTCTTTCCAGTGGAGTGTAGCAGCCGAATGTGTGCCCCATGTGCAGAGTGGGAGGTTTCTCACATTCCCACCTTGCAGTCAAAATATTTTCTGGCAGCAAGAAGTGCTAATTTAACAAATTTTTTTCCAGTGCCATTTTGCCAGCAGGCAAACAGAAACATCCCTAGGTGTTCAAAGGAGAGGTAATGTTCGGAATGGAAAAAAAGCAAACTTTATCCCACGTAGCTTGAGGCCACTCCAGAGGCTCTGTCCTGGAAGTCCCTGTCCAATTCTGCAAAAAGCCAGTATCTGACCTGATACAAGTTTGCATTTAAATGAATCCTGGTTCAGATGCCATCGGGGAGAATAAGGCATATGTATAATTTAGGATGAGGTCCCTGCATGTGTGACACAGGAACCCCATCTTGGTTAATCAGTTTTCTCTTGTATATCTTCCTTTCCCTTCTTTCTGCCCTGATGCCAAAAACCCTCAGTTCTTGCTCTCCCAGTGGCCAAAACAGTGCGCATCCTGAAGTGGTTACAGGAACTTTCTTTAAGCCAGATGAAATACCTTTCCCTGTTTGACTCAGTGAGTTTAATAGCCTAGTGTGAAAGGCAAAGCATGACTGCAAAGCACGCCCTTTTACCCAAGCCATAGGGATTTCTGTACAACTGCTCTTTGCCTGGCCAGAAGAAGCAGCTCTTCAGAAACATCCTTGAAGGAAAAGAAAACAGGCTGTATGATGAGCAGGGTGGTACTCAAAGAGATTAACCACCAGAATTAAGCAGATGTTTTTACTAAGCATCTGGCTCAGCCACCCCTATGGCTAATTTGATTCAGAAAGCAGAGACACTACCCCATAGATTATAATCCATGAGTCAGTGAAAGCATATGACAAAGATGATCAAGTAAGTATAGTCTCCAAAATTATAAGACTTGTTGATAGGGTCAGTGGCGGGACTTAGCTGATGCTGTCACTTCCTCATGCACATGGGCCAATTGTGTCACCAGGGCTATAGTCAAACACTTCAGCCTGATGTTCAAGTGTTTCAATAATCATGTAGTGACTGTAAATCGCAAAGAAAATACTCAGCATTTTGGGCCAGATTCTTTGGTGGTTCATCGGTGCTAGAGAGCCTAATGGAGACAGGGGACTGCAGCAATAAAAAGTGGTAACAACCTCAGTTACACTCAGGGAGGTTATGGGTGTAGCACTGGATTCTACAACACAGAAAATGTTTTGGAAGGAGAGTTGTCATTAGCAGATCTGGTCTCTGGAGCCTACAAGAACCAGAAATGAGAGTATCAGAAATGTCACTGCTAATCTGCCCTTTATAACAGAACAAAACCAAACAAACAAAACCCACAAACCAAAACAAACAAAATCCTTTCATTTCTTATGGTAATAGCCTTGAGAGTATGACTTTGTTAAAACCAGTAACTCATGTTGAAAATATGTACTTGGATTTTTTTCCCTGGGGCTGTGGCTTATTAGTGGCTTTTCTTACATCAGCGCATGGCTGTCCTTTAAAATGCAATATGGATCTGTCATTCTGGGGGAGTGTTGGGGAATTTGCTCTTTTGGTGCTGTGGCAAATGCTTTTGTCTGGATTATAAAAGCACTGCCCTATCCAGCCATTTCGCAGCTGGTGCTTGAGACCAGCTCAGATTTGGTGCCATTGCAGAACTGTGGGACCCTGCTGGGGAAAGAACTGGGTGAGAAAAAGCTGTGGGAAGTGGGGGTCTGGTCCCCTTCACTTAGAAGCTCTGTTCAAGCTAAGGCACTCACCCGTGGTCCCTGTGCCTGGCCACGTGCCTCACTGATCTGGACACTGGCTCTGGCTTGCAGACTTGATATCCTGACTTGACCTTGGCATTGCCTCATCACTACAAACTTGACAAACCCTGATTACTGTCACAGGGCCTGCTCCGCTCTTTGTTTTTGGGTGTTATAGTACTGCACCCCTAGCCAGTGAGATTGCTGGCTGCCTGGCCTGGCTGTCACCCTCACCTCCCAGCCTCACGCCTCCTGCTTCCTGAAACTGGGGTTGTCATGAGTGTTTGTTCAGCTGTCAACTTTAACAATGTCAAGCAACAGGGAAATGATGAACTGGGTGAGACAAATGTAATCTGTGGGACTCGGTCTCCCACTCTCTGATTGCAGTTCTGCTACCTATGTATAATGTCTTAGTGAAGAGTCCACTAAGAGCAGAAGAGCACATTATACTTTTGGCTGCTGTAGGATTAGCTAGTGCCATTTATGAGAGTCTGCCTGGCACTTGAAGACCTGTAGGAATGCAGTGGGAATCTTTGATCCTGGGGAGGTCAAGATTCCACTTCTATCAAAATACTGTAAGGCTGGAGGCACCCTTGAAGCATCAAGTAGAACGTCACTCATCCAGGGCAAGGTCAGCTGTTGCAGGTAATTCCTGATGAATATTCATCTAGTCTATTAACAGAGAACTAAATCGTGGAGCTGCCACAAGCTGCCTATTCAAGTACTGTAGATCCTTAACATTAAAATTCTACTATATCTTGCTCTAACAATAAGGAGCACAGAGAATAGATTACTCCCTAACTCTTTGTAGCAGCTATTTATGTAATTGAAGACTGTCCTGGTCCTTCCTTTCTGGACAATATCATTGTCTCTTATACTAAAAGATCCCACTTTTTTCCTATTTTGCTTCCATATTTTCTAGAATTTTGATAATTTTTGTGGCTTTCCTCCAGCCTCTCAACATCCTGCCACAAACACAGTCCCCCACTTGAGACCATGGTGCTAAATAATGCACCAGTATTACTTCATGTATTTACAGATTATACAC
>JAWWLV010000088.1:68701186-68726953 GCA_035041135.1 Platyrinchus mystaceus | reverse complement strand
ATGGTCTCAAGCTCTGCCAGGGGAGGTTTAGGTTAGATATTAGGAAGAAATTCTTTACAGAGAGGGTTATCAGGCATTGGAATGGGCTGATTACCCAGGGAGATGGTGGATTCTCCATCCCTGGAGGTATTTGAGAAGAGACTGGATGTGGCGCTTAGTGCCATAGTCTAGTAAGCACGGTGGTAGTGGATCAGGGGTTGGACTTGATGATCTCAGAGGTCTTTCCAACCCATCTGATTCTATGATTCTGTGATTCTATGAAATAATCTCTCTGAGCCTAATGATGAGGTTATATGTTAACATTTCTATTTTCCCCACTCAGTTCCTGGATTATGAGCAGTAAGTGTCTATCTCGTCTCTGGTTCTGTCCTGATTTACTTGGAGAGACAGGAAGGTAAGAGGTTGTAGACTGAGATAATTCGACAGGCACTTGCTTAGTTTTGAATGAAGAAATGCATTAGAGCTCAGTGTCAGTATATGCCCAGAGGCTATTGCAAATTGTAGGTAAAGAAAGCAGTTGTGTTTCTGCCTTGTGAGAGTTCTTACTGCAGCTGCATTAGAACCAGCTTCTGCCCCCTTGCCTGCAGTTCTGTAAAATAAAACTTCCATTTGGCAAAACTCAAGGTAGCAACCTCAGAACGTTCAACCAAATCCTTCAATAGTGTAAAATACAACTGACAGGAGTGTGTATGAAGAAATGTAAGAACGTTCTTTTGAATTGGGTGATGTAGGTAAAGCATGGGGTCTGCCTCTGTCCTTCTGGTATCAGAAGTTCAGTTGCTTACAGCCTTTGCTATTCCTGTAACACATCAAATCCCTATACATGTGTACTGCAAGGTGTTACAGTTCATAGTTTGAGAAAGGTTAACTATCAAAAAAGGGGAAAAGATAGTGAGGAAGCAAGATTGCCACTGTGAATTCAGGTTAAATTGTTTTGTTTTGTTTTTTAAATTTGGCTGTTGAGATTAAACCAGGCTCCATGGAGCAAAGTACCAGTAATAAGAGAATATGACTTATTTCTTTGTATTAAAAAAAAAGGAAGAAAAAAATAGGTGGTATGGAGTGTGGCTAAAAAAACTCTTTAATACATTGTGGCTAAAATAAATTTATTTCTTGGGAGAAGAGTTATAGAGGAAACAGTTTAAACTTTTTTTAAAGCTTTCAGTATTGTGATCAAGTGATGAGGTGGGAATCTGTGTCACTGGGGAATGTGTATATACCTGAAAAACAGATGTAGAGAAACATTAGAGCCTTTTGTATCAGAGACAGGACATTGGTTTTCCAGGTGAAGGATAAAATTGAAAGGATTGCTTTTCTGCATAGATATAGGAGGACAATTTTTGCTGACACTAACTAAACCTAAATATTAGCATTGCTCCCTTTTCATTAAAACAAATAGTCTTGGTTTCTGGCTAAGGCTAAATATTAGTATTGTTGCCTTTTCATTTAAACAAATATTGTCTTGGTTGAAGCCAGGTGTTGTATTTTAGTTTGTCTGTGGGTAGCCAAAGTTGTCTTAAATGAGAGTTTCAGGTGTGTTGAACATTCTTATCACAGTTTGAGGATGCCGAGATGTATGAACACTTAACTTGGGCACAAACTGAAATACAAGAAACTTCATTTAAACTTGAGAGAGTGTGTGTTGTTTGGGGTTGGGGTTTTTTTGTTTGTGTTGTTGTAAATGATGGGGGGCAAGCACTGGAAGAAACTGCCTGGAGAAGTTGAGTATCTGTCCCTGGAGGTATCCAAAACTAAACTGGACATGGCCCTAAGCAATCTGCCCTAGTTGACCCTGTCTTGAGCTGGGTGATCCACAGACGTCCCTTTCAACATAAACTTGTATGATTCTGTGACTTCTCCACAGTATTGGAAGTTGAACACCTGCAGTTAGTGACAAGATAGCGTAAGTGGCTTTTTGAAAACTTTGCAATAAATGAATAGTGGCTCTGGCATGAAACCTAAGCTTGCCTAAAATATAATTCCAGGTCTTTTCCTTTTACAGGATAGAAATAAGAAGTGTTGCTATTGACTTTCATCCAAAACTCTCAAGGAAAAGGTATTTTATGGAAAAGTAGTATAACAAATACTGAAGTGGGAGACTAGAATATTATCTGAAAACAGAGGTCCTATTTGCAGAAAGATGCCTGAATTTTGATTGCCTTTACTCCCCTTTGAAGAGAGGAGGGCTACCAGATAGTCTAATTCAACTACTGCATTAACAGCAATCTATAAATACGTGGGTCAATGCCTTACTCTTTCATATGTGTCTTATACTCTAAAACATTTGCAGACTGATGGGACTTTTGTCTTCTCCAAGAACTAGGAGTGTGGGACTCTGGCTGGTCTGTGCCTGCCCAGGTGAGCCCAGCTATATTCTGTTGCCTTTCAGAACTGTGCAGTTAGTGTTGATGTTTGAACATAAGTAAGCTAGAAGATATTAATGGTAAAACGTATCACTAATACAGGATTAATTCATCTGTGTCTTGATGTATTAACTTCCCTTTTTGCACAGCTTTGCTCAGTGTTTGTGAGTGCCAATGAAGTCTATTCTTTAGCTGTATACTAAAGAGGAAAGTTCTGGTAGCCTGGCTCAGCTAGCATGCTTTTAACTCAAAGACCAGTGCATTCAATCTGATTCCTTTGTGTTTGAACACGGTATATCCAGGATGTGGATCGAAAAACATTGTGAACAGCAAGTGAATTATAAGGTACTGTATACTGTGATGTGTACCTGCTGTGAAAGTAGATAAAATAGTGAAAATATTCCAGGAAACATAAAATATTAAAGTTCACATTGATGGTGCTAAGATATGAAACAGATAGACTCATGGTAACCAAACTGGGTTTGGGAAGATGACTTCCTCCAAGCAACATTTCTCATGAAGGTTTCTAATGCTGTGGAGAGATATGCTATTGCCACTGCTGCCCAGGCTGACAAGAGAACAGAATATCCTATTGCTAGCAGCATGCCAGCTTGCTTAGTCTTTATCTGATTTTTTTTTAATTTAATGAAAATTAGTGACTGTTGGCATAGACAGAACCTGTATTTCTTTTTTTCCTAAAGTTTTAAAGAGCTGAAGCATCGTCTTCTCTATGTACCTAAAGCCAACCCATTCTGAATAGAGAACTCATGTAAAAATCTCTTCCCTATGACTTCATCTTCTCCCACTAACTTTTGGTCTTTTTTTCCCCTCTGATTGTCTCTTTCAGATCCTTTTGACTGTTGAGCTTTCTGCACAAGGGATCTGGTTTCTTAGGAAATAGATAGCTGTGCAGAAGGGCAAGGAAAATGGAGTGCTTGATCCTGCTGCTGGCCTATGTGAGAAATACTGTGAAGGTTACTACTCTGATCCTATAAATAATAAATAAAAGGTTGAATAAAAGGTTTTGCAGTGCATTTGTGATACTGGTATTCATCCTAGTGGTGCTTCCTGTTTCCCTCACCTTGTATCTTTGAGGAGTACCAAGGCTGAGTTTCTTTGCACTTACCTATGCTTTAATTTAGTCTGGGGGACAGGAAGTACTTTCTCTCTCTTGGCAATTTCTAGCAACTTTATCCCAACTTCTTCAGACTTCTGGGTCTGGAGTAGCGTCCTGATTAAGTAACTGTTCTTACAAACTTGTCAGCTCTGTTTCTCCTACACTGTTGCAGCACAACTCAGGTTTATTTTGGAAAGCATGGTTTCCTTGAAGCGCTGGGTGAATAATGGCACAAGAGCAGGTCATCAGTGTGGTAGGTGTCCAATTTCGTCTTTCACAGGTATATGCTCTCTCTTGCTCTAAATCTCTTCTTGCTACTTTGGAGCAAAATAAAAGATTTTTTTTCTTTATTATTTTTGCCACCTCCTTCCTCTTTCATATGAGTCCACTGATTTTTTTTTTTTTGTTCAGAACCTCAGCTAAGGAATCATATGTATATGAACTGGGGGATGCAGTTAAGTCCAAAACTTTCAATTAAGCAAAACTATAGAAGGCGAGGTGAAAGAGCAGAATTCTCTCCAATTGCCTGTTACTATATTACTGGAAAGTCCTTACAGCTTGTTCCTTTCTAGGGTGTGCACAGGCTTTACAATCTAAATCCACAATGAAGCTTTTGTAAAGCCTGCCAAACAAGTTGATGTAAACTAGCTTATCTTGTATCACCCATGCTTTTTTAACATGTGTTAAGCAACTGAACTTCCTCAATGTAAATGCTGTAACAATTTTTCTTTAGTCACAAATATGCACAAAGCCACGTACCTAAGGTGAGCTTCCTTTTTAGGAGTATTTCCTGTTAAAGTCTCTTTTCTTCTTTTTATTATTTTTTGAATGGGAAACCTGAATTTTGATTTATAACTCAACAATGGCATCTGGCAGTAATCAAATTAAGTCTAACATGTCCATTGACTTTGATCTGGTTGCAGTTAGTTCAGTGATAAGTACTATGGAAGAACATTTGATACTGTACCCTGAAACAACTCTATTTTGTTGAATAATGGTACAGCTTGCTTTGTGCAATCAAATTGGTCAGTCAGGTGTTGTGATGTTGTCAGCTACTCTATTGTGATGCTCAGAAGCACAGTGATCCAACAGGTATGTCAACTGCAAAGTTATACTTGCCTTGGGTGTGAAATGCCATAGATCTTGGTGTTTTGCAAAGAGTTTCCAAGTAGATAAACCAGCTAATGCTGCATTTGCCATGCTTGAACGCCTTTGAAATAACAGGAAGAAAATATGCTCACTCTAGAGAAATTTGGCTAACTAGTAAATGTAGTAAGATATAGTCAAATTTTATGAAATGTTTCTGTAGGGCTTTGTAGCTGTCATTTGACCAATTTACTGCTGCTTGGAAATTCTTCTTAAAGGAGAATTCCGACAGCCTGTGTGGTGAATTCTAATGAAGAAGGAAAAAATTTGCCATGCTAAATGTCTGAGTGCTTTTGCTGTAATGAGAAGTGCCTTGTTTCTGCTGCATATCTGACACCTGCACAGCTATTACATATGTGCCTTTTGGCTCTTGGTTATGCTGTCAGGTATACTATAACTGTTCTTGTGTATTCATAGGCAGCTTGAGGTAGCATGTCAGCATACTGCAATGGAAGCCTTAACCCACCCAACTCACACTTTAGAAAACAGTAGACAGTTCTTTTATTTGTATCCTATGATGTCTGAACCCATGCCAGAAGTAGCTTGAGGTTATTTACCACTTTATGAATGGAAATAAGCCCTTCCCAAGGCATATAGATTGCTATATATGTCTCACAGAACATAAACCCCGAAGTCAAGCAGGAAATACTCGTGGCTGTTCCTATTTTTATGCTTCTAGTTTGATATGCTGCAGTCCCTCCTGACTGCTACTCTTGGTCTTACCTGTGAACTGCTAGTGCTATTCTGGAACTGGGTAGCAATATCTGACCATTTAGGTTGCTCCGTATCAAATTGCAGGCACACTGTAGTGGGGTGTGATTATTTGGTCTGTTTCTTTCCTAACATTTGTTTGGTGCATGAAGACTCTGTTTAGGTGCATTAGCAATGGCTGGGCTTAATCAGTGATACTGGCAATGACCCAAAGCTTGCTTTTAATTGAGATTTCTCTTTTGGAAAGATAAGGAACAGACACTCTATCTTTGGCTACTGATCAGTGTCCTTGCCTTTTTTAGCACTGATACCACTCTATAAGAGCATAAACATTACTATGGAGCAGGTTTGGTTTTGAAAACTGAAATTTCTGGCTACACTTTCTGGATTTCATACAACTAAATAATTGCGGTTTTGATGTCAGTGTAATTCTTTCCATGATTACACAGTAATAGTCTGTCAATGTATTCCTGCCAAAATTGAGCATGCTGTTTGCCTCTGAAATTAAATACTATTAAAATACTACAAGATAAACAGTATAAAAGGGACTCAGAACTCTTCAGACCTGCATGCAAAATATTATATTCTTCCACCTCTTAGGTGTGTTTTTGAGGTGACTGTGTTGCATGGGAATATTTAAGAAGGTACTACTGAGAGGCTTTTTCACGGGTGCTCATTTGGCTATTACTGGTCAAGCACTGATCTGCTGAAACCAGCAGACCTTTACAGACTCTTTGCTAATAAGTCATTTTTTCCCCTCAATGTTTGCAATGATATGGAAGCTGTTGCACAATCTGGCTGGCCTTTGAAAAGCAGTGGCTACTCTGTGTAGTAGATGCACAGGCAAAATTAAGTTGGAGAATTGTTCTTGACACATGAAGGCAAGGAAGTTATAAAGACTAAGAGTTAAATTTTGCTTTATGCTCTTGATAATCCATTTTAGGAGAACTGTTATGGTTGCAGCTGATCAGAGACTGAAAACTTAAAACTGTGGGGTTTTGCTTCATGTATTTGATTTCTTAAAATTCTTAAGGTCACCTGATATGCATTAAATGTTTCTATGTTCTTATTGCAGCACTTTATAATTGAATATGTAGTGCAACTGTTTCAGTCATTTTTCTGCATTTTAAGGTGAGAAGAGGGTTTTGTTTCTAATTTGAGAATTTTCTGTTATTCAAGAATAAAATAAGATCTCAAGACTGACCATATCTCCAAAATGACACTTGCTGTATTTTCATTGCTATTATCCTTGTGCTTTCACACTCTTTATGCTGGCTCAATATTTAGTCATGTTGTAAAAAACATCTTTGTGGAAATGCATTATTATGCTGGTCTTTTTGATTTGTGAAGTCTAGGTAGAATTTAAAATATTTACATTGTTTGTTGTTTTGCTTGTTTAAACATTGAGTGATCAGACTTTCTTAAAATGGGAGAATAACTCAAATGGGGAAATTCCTTTTAGAGTGCAGTTCAGCTCTGTCACATGCAAACTCTGTCAGTTTTAATCATACCCCAGGATCACACATCTGTCGTCTTGATCAGTTAAAGGGAAGTGTAACACAGACTTGGCAAACTGAAAACAAATTTAAGACTGCTAAAATTTCCTAAGCAGCGATGCTGTGGTTTTGATTTCGATAAATTGAGAGAACTGTAAAATAATGGTTTAAGTTATTTTTAGTGAACATGATGATGTGTAAAGCAGGAAATGGGTGTGCACATGTGCTTAAAATACGTTAACTGATGGGGAAACTGCGTAACTAGTACTCGCAGTGGTGGACATACAGCTTACTCTTGACACTGGTTAAGTAGGTTGAGTTTCTCAGAATTACTTGGTTACTTGGTATCGGAATTACTTCAAAATATGATGATGAACTTTCATTAATTAGTTGAATCCATTTCATTTCCTTTGTACAAGCAGGTGTTACTGGTGATGGATTCTGTCATCTTGAGTGGGAATCTTATTGCTTAGCTGTTTCAACACCTAAGCAAGCTGTCTAGGCATCTGTTTCAGTGAGTGAGAACCCTGCAGCTGATTGAGAGGCCGGGCATATTTGGGCAAATGCAGGTGCCTATCTTAGGAAGCCTGGTGCTGTGAATTGCATTGGCTATAAGCCTATCTCCTCTGCTGGGTGTGAAAGGTGCTTAGGGTGGCTGCCTGATGGGGCTTATACTTCTATTGTTCTGAGTAGCACTTCATCTTGCTATGAGGGAGCATTTTTTTAATCCAAAGCGCTTTATAGGATTAATAAAGGTGATAAGAGTTTGATTACTTGTATTATGTCTTGTAGTAAAAAGAGCATATTGTTCAATACATGTGTTTGTATGCAATTAAAGAAATGGGGACTGAGTACCTTTACTGGTACTGCTCCTGTGAGGCTGCTGCTTTGGAATTGATCTGAAAAGGAACCGTGCTGCCAAATCCCTACTTTCCTCCTGAGCACCCTCTGCACAGCACTGCAGCTGCATTGTCACTGCTGTCTTCTCTGTCCCTGATCCTCTTTCTGTTTGAGGAGCCAATCAGCATGTTTGATTTTTCAGCTTGCCTGGCCTCAAGTAACATATCTTATGTTGCTATCACATGTTTACTGTGACTCTGATGTTAAACCATGCTTCCAAGTAAAAATGACATGGCTTTGCTTCCAAAACTGTGGGAGAGTATTTTTTTCTATCGGTTCACTGAGACTGTGGCAATTTGGTGTAAGTTAAGGACTGTTCATCATCCCTTTGTAAAACCTCCTTATAACTACTTACAAATGTTGGCAGCTACTGTGTTACCTCTGTGTATTGAAGGCCAGTTCATAGCTGTGGATGGTAAGAAAAGAGAAAAATCAATTATTAAGAGAGATTCTTTTGAAGAAGTATAAGCCCACATTCCTAATGAAAGTCTATAGTTTTATGAGCCATTCAGTATGCTGAGTGACCAGTTTGATCCAGAGCAGTTTTTGACATTCAGTGCTGGTGGTTTCAGTGATTAATTTTCTTTTAAATTGCTTTCACTAAGAAATAATTTGAACTTATGGGAGTGGCACTTGCTAATTATGAACTCAAATATTTTATTTTTTTAACAAACAGACCACTTAATTAGAAAATTACTCTTTACAGTTCAGATGGGACTTTTCACTTTAGTTTAACTTTCTGTGTGTGTTCAGCTTTCTCACATTTGGGACCAAGGGAAAGAAGAAGGGGAGAGTTTATAAATCTACAGGATTTGTCAGATGCATTGCCTTTAAATCTTTCCAGTGCAACATGTTCTTCTAATTGTCTCACTGAGGAGGCTTTGTTTTAATATGGGATAAGGGAAAAAAAAGTAGGAAAGGCCAGGAAGAAAAACTACTTTTTCTATATTTACAGTAGGACTGTATTGCCTTTGGCATTATGAATGTGGAGGAAACATAGCTCATAGTTTATATATGAGTGTGTGGGGGAGGCAGACTTAAAATTCAGTGTTTAATTGAATTATCTTTCTATTGCTACTAAGAGACATTACTGCTTTTCTGTGCTGAGGTGGTCAAGGGTGCTAGCCTTCTAAGATAATCCATAATGTTTGTTGTAATTTAAACTTAATAGCTAATGAGAATAAAATCCAGAGTGCTGGCAGTGTGCCTGATGCATCAAAACACAATGGGAAGAAGTTCCTTTGGGTTCTGGGCACATTCTGTTTGTGGTTTGACTCTTTTTTGTTTAAAAGAAGATGCTATTTTATTGCAGGAACTCTTCGGTAATACATCCCTAACATGTGTTTGATTGAAATGCTGCATTTTTCCTTCTTGTTTGAGTCCTGTAGAGGTCCTGTGTCATTGTAAGTAGGGCTTTTAATTTTTTGCTTGCACAGGGCTAATCACTGCTCGTTATTTGGTTATGAATTTCTTGCTTGAATGTCAAATGGTGCCTTTTGAAACATAAATCTGTTAATACCGTTCTGTGTTTAAGCAACTGGTGGCCAAGTTATGAAGATCTATAGCTGTGAGCTGTGTATTAGCAGGCAGTTTCTTTGGTATAATTTTAATTCTTGACAAATGTATGCCAAAACAGAAAATCACACATTCTTATTTCTCAGTTTCTTGTGCTCTACCAAGTTTCTGTCTTGCACTATTTATCAAACTGTCTGTTAAGGTGTAGTCCTATTTGGCAGTGATGATTTTCCAAAACAATTTGCAAATTCTAGATCTTACTTTTGGAGATTATATATGAAAATATAGTTGACTCTTGCATTTTACCCAGTGAAAACAGAAAACATTCTTCTATGGGTGCAGGCACAATACGCTTGCTTCTGCTGAAGGCAGTTTCTACAGCTGGGTGTTAAAGTCATGAAAATCAAACTGCTGACACAGCCTTAATCACAGTGCCACAAGTAGCACTTCTTTGTTTTTGTTTGACAGTTTCATTGGTACTATTAATAGCTGGCTCCTCACAGGTGTTCCTGTATAATAAGTCTTATAAGACAACACTTGGTAAGATTTCAAATGAATCACATTAATTCCAGAATTAATTTTTGCAGAGAGACCTTTTGACTCTTTTTCCTATTGAGGATTTTGGTCATAAAAATCCATATGTTGAAAATGTTCATTACTTTTAATTTTTCAAGTGCAGCTCTGTGTTAGGGGGAAAGAGAAAGAAATTGGCTTGCCTGTGACAGTGGGCAGCCTCACACTATCTGATGTTTCTGTTGTCAATCTTCTTGGAGGAAACATGAATCTCTCTGTTACTGCTCTGTCATTGCTGCTGGGCTGGCAGGACTGTGTAGGAGCTGCAGCATTGCTCTCTTTGAGGGAATACCACATGTAGCAAAACTGAAGAAAAGCCTATATGCTTGTGTTTCAGACACCAGCAAGGAAAACTGAATATAGTAGTAAAGTCTTTCCTCAGTTCTTTCTGGTGTGGGTATGGGGATGTCTTGTGCTTTTAGCAGAGCAGATGACGGAAGACAGAATACCCTTGCAGGGCTTT
This sequence comes from Platyrinchus mystaceus, assembly GCA_035041135.1. Taxonomy (NCBI): domain Eukaryota; kingdom Metazoa; phylum Chordata; class Aves; order Passeriformes; family Tyrannidae; genus Platyrinchus; species Platyrinchus mystaceus. The sequence continues at coordinate 68,716,669 of JAWWLV010000088.1, read as the reverse complement.
TGTTTGTTCCCCCTTAGGTCTGGTGTAGGTGATGGGGTTAGGAGGACAAAGGAGTGACTGTGTACAGAATGTGAATCTGGAACAGCTTAGGTGGCTATAGTCGCTCTTGAGACAACCATCCATGGAGAGAACTGTAAAACCTGTTGTTCTCTTGTGCAGTTATCATTGAGCTTAATTTTAAAGCAGCTGAGGACTGGCACACTGCCTCTACCAGGCAGTGCCGGTTAATGCAATAATACACCAGGACATAATTATCTTGACCTCTGGAGAAACTGAACTGAGAGTAATTTGTTTCAGAAGTGAGCAATTTTCTGTGTGTGGCTCCTGGCATCTATAAAGCAAATAATTCACTGTTCAACTCCAGTTACAACCTCTTTGGGACTGCTGTTGAAACATGGCTTGCAGACGTGGTGTGGTACTGATACACTTCTTTCTCCTTGGCTTCTACCCGAGCTTGTTGACATTTAAAAAAATGTATGTGAGGTTTAAGTGCAATTGATAACACTGTCATACAGATTTCAGAATTGTGTCAGATATGCATGAGTATGTAGCTGCATCTTTGAACAGTTTAGGTAATGAAGTACTTGTTCTGGATTTAGCTGAAAGTTGTTATTAGGCTTTTAGGAAATTTTGTTAATTAGCATGGAGACCAGCCTTGCAGAACTAACACTCCTAATGTTGCTATCTTGTTAATACATTTAGCCACTCCTAGTTCATTAATTATATGGCAGGACGATGACTAATCCACTGAAAATATTGGGGAGGTGGTGGGGACTAGAGAGTGAGGAGAAGAAGTCATAAAGTTAAAGCTTGTGGTTAAGCTTCCTTTAGTTTTGGTTGTTTCAATGGGTCTATCTTCATTGCTGCTTTCAAGCCCAGCCAAATCAAATCTTCAGCTCATGAGAGACATGATGCAACAGTATGTCTAGGGCAGGAAATGGAAGATTATTTGTGTTCAATGCTGATGGTTGCTAGTAAACTAAGAGCTATGGAAAGATGAGGACTCTTAACATCTGCTCCAGCTGAAAACCTTCTTTCAGGGAGGGGTTTTTGGTTGGTCTTCAGCTTTAGTTGACCTTGATTGGCTGCACAGGTATTGGGTGCTGGGAAAACATCAGGAATATATAGCTGGCAGTGGGAATGGAGGATAAAGGTAGGATGACCCCTTTCAGTGGAAGCGTGCAAGAGCGAAACTGTATGTTGTTCATTAACAAAATAAGTATTTTTCAAGAAAGCTTGTTTACAGGTTTAAATAAATAAATTGCTTTGTCTAAGTGTTGCAATATATTTTAGATAAACTTGCTACTCCTGAAGTAATTGTTAAAGATGAAATATGACAAGCTGCCTTAAGGTAAATATTGTTGCTATACATCAGAATTTCTGTAGTGGTGTTATTAAATTCTGACTTCATTTCTTGATTGCTTTCTTAACTGTGATTTAGTCATCATTTTCAGTACCTCAGCTGTACATGGCTTTTTTAGGCTTCCACCATCAATAAGGGGAGAAATCAAGTAACTGATAACTTTTTGGCTAGCATTTTGTATTCAATAAAACTCCTAAACTCTCCTAGTCAGTAAGAAAGGATGCAGTGTACAAAAATTTGATCGTAAGAGTCCTTATGTTTTTCAGGCCTCTTTGGGTTTTTTTTATGCCTTGAAAGAAATCACTTGCTTAGAGCTACTGTCTTTCTTTGTCCATTCCTTTGTTTGAAAGCATGCTTTTGAAGAGTGGCTGCACACCTTACTCTGGCTGAAGACAATACTTGGGTAAGTGTTCTTCCCAGAGTGCTTCTAATGCATGGCTATGCTTGCAGAAGAGACCTCTGGTAATGCCTAAACCTGAACTTTTTATCGCAGGTGAAAGGTCGTATTTTTAAGCTGCAAGAAATCATGTCCATCCAGTATATTAGCTCTCCTGCTTTTACCTTAGATTTCTTCTCCCATTGGGTCTTTTCTGTTTTGGACCTTATTTGTTTTATATGAAAATTAGCTGCTCACCTCCTGTGCTGTTAGGTTTTGGTTATTAGGAAAACTGTTGCCAGAACCACTGTCATCGAGCAGCTGTAGCTGCTGCCATTTCCCCACCTCCCTTTCCAAGCTTGCAGAGGAACTGATGGCTTACTTTAGAGTTGACATCAGCCCCTCAGCTTCCCAATTTGAGTGGCAAGGGAGCAAAACTCCTCAATGGGCAGTCTTCTCTCCAGATATGAAGTTATAAAGTATATGTCTTTCTAAACAGAGTTTCACTGTGTCACAGCTGGAGTGCTATGCGGTGATGTAGTGCCGGGTAACGAGTAAAGTAATTCATGATATTTCTATCTGTCCTACTCTGGGACTTGCGAAGTTGCCAGTTTATTCCCAGACTTGAATTTTTCATGTGCTTAAAAAAGCCACAAAGTAAGCCAACAACAATTTTGTTCTTTTCTGTTAACGATTGTGTCCAGATGCGTGGAGTTCTACATACTTCTTCTGTCCATGAAGAGCTGTGGAACTGCTGCATCTGAGCGTAGTTCCAGGGGGCGATAAGGTTTCTGTTCCAGCAGAAAATTGTACTTATCTTTTTGAAAGAACATTTCAAGTAATTTGCTGAATGTTACCTTTTGAAAATTTTATATATATATCTTGTTCATCTGGACTCAAAATAGGTTGTTGCAGAAGGTATGTATTGCTTTGGCATAGTGGCAGCTTTTTTAAAAAAAATCTTGGACTCTGATGAAGAATTAGAAATATGTGTTTCTGATTTTTGGCAAAAAGTATATTCACTGTGGTTATTGTAGCAAATACATGTTATAAAGATTCAAGCTATGTTGTCCTGACAAAGAGAGAAAACTTAGTTTCATTCCTTTTTTTTTTTTTTTAAGGAAGGAAATAAACTTTAATGTGAATAGGATGAAATCCTTGTGTTCTTACATATGCCTGGAATATTTTCAGCTTTCATATGTGTTCAATTTCTTCATGTTTTATAGCACTGGCATTTTGATTTTCAGATTCCTCATATGAACTGAGCTATTTTCCTGTTCTAGCCTAAATGAGAAGAGTGTTTTATGGATAACTGCCATGACAATTGAGGATAGAGAAAAAAAAATTAAATAGTACTTTATAATTTGGAAGATGTAAAAGGAACTGCTGGAACATGTGTGATATTTATTGACAAGAGTTACTGCTTAAAGTTAGTTATTGCTATTGTGTATGCTATTTGAATTACTGCTTCGGGGAAGAAAGCCACAAGTGAGTTAACACAAATTATATTTGACAACACAATGTGGTGTTGATGCAGAGTATCAGGGGTCTTCTTTAGGGTTCTGCTACCACCATGATGGGTGAGTTTGGTAGCTCTATTTCCTTGATTTACTGAAACTTCCTGTTGTAAGACTGTCTTCTTTTCTCTTGCCAGGCTTTTACAGCTGATCCTAAAATTTTCTACATTGACTGACTGTTTCTTGACATGTCAGTTTGAATGAAACAACTATGAGAGAAAACAAAGTGTGAGGATGAAGAGGAAGTTTTACAGTGTTGCACAATCTTTGTACCACTAGGGTGAGGCGAGTGGTTTGGAGCATGGTTTTGAGGTCTTTTTTGGAACAAAGGGTTTTGTCTCTGATTTGGCTGTATTCATAAGCTCTTGAAAAAGTCTTTTTATGCAGACAAATAGGGACTTTGCGGTCTTGCCTGTCTGATTCCTGAGAAGGTTTTCTCCATGCTGACCATGTTCCAGTCCTTACAACCTTTTTCGTCTTCTAGACTCAGCATCCTTGTGGTCCTGTGAAGTGCCCCTTGAGGTAATGGAAGGGTACTACAAGGTCTTCCTGGAGCTTTCTCTTCTCCAGGCTGAACAACCCCAACTCTCTCAGCCTGTCTTCATATGAGAGGTGGGCCATCCCCCATCATCTTCCTTAGCCTCCTCTGGACTTGTTCAAGCTTGTCCATGGGCATTCATTATTTTTGAGTGCTTTTACAGTATGCCAGACAAACTTGTTTCCCCACGTGAATAGAGATGATCCTTCTATTCAGTTTGAAAGTGTGTTTTGCTGCTGCTTGTGGTATGGGATGTTGTAGCATGAGGTGTCATTATAGCTGTGGCTGTTGGTGAGACAAGTGGAGCAGCACCTTGCTCTTAGGACTGGGGTGATAATTTAATTGTAACTTTAAGTATTGGGTTGTACGGAATGCAGAAGGATTACAGGCATGTTTTCCCATGCTGCTCTTCCAAGGTTTTCTAGTTCTTACTTGAATTTTGTCCTATAATCTCTAATGCCTCATGGACAGATACATTCAATTCTAAGAACTGTGTTCTTGCTACTGATGTGCAGCAATGTACAAGAAGTGATTGTGTGGTGACCAGTCTTTTTGATGATCTTAGCTTTGTTACAGGCAGCTTTCTTCATGGAATTAGAGTGAAATTCTTGACTGTGAAGAAATCCCGACACCCTTACTGCTCTGGAAACTGCTGGGCATAAAAATTGTGTTTTGCTTCCTTTTTCTGAATGTGAAGAAGATGAAATTTTGGTCTTGTAGAATAGATTAGCCTGCAGAATGTCAGTTCTGATAGTGAAAAGCATGGAGTTTTATATCTGAAGTTAGTGTTTTATTGCCCTTTGAATTTGACAATATAAGGACACCTTGTTAGTTATTCATTTCAAAATCAAACCCCTAGAATTCTATATGGATTGTCATTGTGGAGACAGGTATGTCTCTATCAAGTGAAGAGCCTATATGTTTAAATTCATCCTTTAAAAAACTCTGATATGCCATGACTCACTGAAGCATCTGGTGCTCCCTTTTGATTGAAGTTTAAAATGGAGCAGTCTTTCCATCAGAAAGCTGCCTGGGATAAGCTGTTCATATGACTTGTTGGTTTCTGAATAATAGCTTGTAACAGTTTGGTTTTTTTTTTAATTGTTAAAAACAATGACAACTTTTTTATTGTTAAAAAACAATTATTGCTATTTCTGACGTATTTAAAGAAATGAAACAGATGTTGTTTATCACAGTTCAAGTATAGAGGCTTCATAAGTACCACATGTGCTACAGTGATAATCTTCCTTCAATTCTCTGTTGGTGTATTATGCCAAATGCAGTCTTTGTGCTGTTGTACAATGACTGATATCTTGTGCTTTGGGGTTCTTAGCACTAACCCTTTCAGTTTTGATCATAAATAGACTGGAAATGTTTCATCTCTTCCCAGTGTAATAAGTGTGTATTCTTTCTGAGTATCTTCTCTTAATATCTTTGATTTTTGAGAATGCAAAATCACTCATTCTTACATATCATAAACATGGAGTTTTATGTAATTAAATCTGGAAATGACTCTTAAAATGCTAGATAAATAACAACGAGTGCCTATTTATTAGCTATTTAAAGCCACTTGTATGTAAATATCAAAAGACAAAAAATATTCTATGCAAAATATGACATCTACGAAGTACTTTATGATTAATAGGCTGCTGCTTATGTGGTATGTTGGCCAGATTCAGTCCTTTAATCAGTGTCTACCCTATTCATTAATGAGAGAGAAGAAAAGGTGTGGAAGAACCAGGTGAGAAGCAGGGCCTGAAGCAGCAGGAGTGCTTTGACTGTAGAGGGTACTGCAGCCACTGTATTTGGTGCTAGTGGTGGATAAGAAGTTGAGTAGGTGCCCTTTGGAAACAAATCTGAAGACGAGAAAGACACTGCAATTCCTTTTTTCTGTCTTCAAAAACTGAGATTCCTCTTCTCTGGCAGTCTCCAACTAAGGTGGGAAGGAAAGAAAGGGAGGCAGGAAGGACTTCTTCTTCAATAAGGTGGATATTGAATCCAGCTGAGGCTTTCTCTCTCAGGTTGCCTTTCTCCATTCTCATCCTCTCAGCAGTGAGGAAGGTATTAAATGCACATCCTGAAGCATGCACTTGGTTCATTCTTTCATTTTTTGAGAAAAGAAATTGTAGTCTCTGTCAGACTTTTCCTTGGAGAACCTTGGTCAGGGAGACGGACCTGGTTTGGGAGGAGTGATATGCAGGGTCTTGATCCCTTTCATGTCATGTGTTTCCCATGAGGTTATAATCTACAGTGTTATTTGGGTTTCAAATACAATGCTTTGCTCCAGAGCACTATAGTAAGAAAAATACCCACTGTCTGAAACTTTCCATGCTAGAAGTGGATGGAGCTGTGTTGCTCTGTTTTGGCTTCTGGGCCAGTGTAAACTTGGAGGTTGCAGGGAGCCCACAGGGATCAACCTCAATGAAGTATGGATGTGGGCATACCTGTGGGTGATGCCAACTTTCAGTTGAAATATTGAGCTGTCATCTTAGTAACAAAATACAAACTTACTTTTTTGTGTTAAATTTGACATACGTGGTGGCCATCACTTATTTCACTGTAACTGTGTGCAGATGGAGGTTGGGATTGGAACCCCTCTTGGCAATTGCTGCAAGCTGACAAATGTGAACTAGAGAATTCTTGCTAATCAAAAAGATGTCAGTCAAAAAAGATCTTGTTTTAAATAAGTACAGATTTTAGCCACACAAATATTTGAGGGCTCTGGACAGCTACAGGCATTTCTAACCTAAATGAAATGAGGTGTTCATACAGGTGTCTAATCAGTTTTGATACTGTTCAGAAACTTCTTGTAGATTTATAATGTTGAACCAAGTGACTGCAATATGTTGAATGTGAGTAAGACTTTGTTTAACCACAGAAAATGCCTTCACTTTAAATCTTGATTTTCAGTTTAAGACTGAGGTTGAAAACTCACCACTGAACTAATAAACCTGAACAGCTTTTTCACAGGAAATGATCTCAGTGCTTTAATTGTAATTAAGATGACATCTTTAATACTAAAACTTATGCACATATTAAAGTTACTGATTATTTTTCACTTTTAGTAGGAGTCAGAATTCTAGATATTTAGATTTATAGCAAGTTTTGGGGTTTTTGGTTTTTGGGGGTTTTTTTTGTTTTGTTTTGTTGTTTGTTTTTTTTTTGTGGGGAGGGAGCTTCATATAAAGGCCTTCTTAATTCAGGTCTTAAGAGGTTCTTACACACATGGTATACAGTGAGCCATGTATTAGTGTTCCTTCAACAATACTCCATTTTCACCATTTAATGTTATAGGATTCCTCCCAAAAACCAATAAATGGATGAATCTGCTTAATGAACCATGTGAAAATACAACTGAATTAAAGAAGAAGAAGAGAATGTTAAAGAGAAAGTGTTAAGAAGAGGTTACCTTTTTATAGTAGTAATGGCTTTAGGCTTATGGAAAACTGCCTGTTTGCAGTTTCTTTCGAAGGCTAATAATTTTCACAATCAGTTAAGTATGTTCCTGTTAGCGTGGTAACTTGCACCAGGTATGTGTATGGTGCTCTAAGTACAAGGACTCTTAGCACGAGAGCTGCATCTTCAGTAAGACTGTCCCTGACCTTCCTTGACTTCTTTGAAGTTCTTTGAACTTCTCTGACCTTCTCCATCCTTCTGTTCTTTTCTAGGCTTTTCTTTTACTTCTGCCCATTTCCACTCTTCTTCCCTGCCTTTCTTTTCTGCTGTTTCTTTTCTTCTTTTCCTTTCTTTATTACTCTTCTTTGCTTATTTTTTTTCCCCTTCTTTGTTCTTCTCTGCTCTTTTCTGCCCTTTTTTTCAATAATGAGAGAATCAGGAGTGTGGGTTGTTTGGGTTCTGTTGTTTGTTTGGTTTTGGTGGGCTTTTTTGTTTTTCCTTTAACAAAGAAATAATTCTGGCTTTATTAAAACCAATCAGAAAACTTTTAACCTTCTCTAGTGGACTTTTCTTCCAACTGTTGCTGAAACTGGTGTGCCCCTGGCTTGTTAGACTGCACAGCTGAGGCTGTGGCACTCACCGGAAAGCAGGGCATTTATGATTGAGTTCCTGTTATTGACTGGCTCTAGACAAAAATGCCAAACTCCACCAGACAATACAGTAGGTCCACTGTGGGAGACTTGTGCAAATACTGTTTTGATGTGGAGTTTTTTGTGTGGTTTTTTTTAAATGAGATTTTTATTTATTTATTTGTTTCTAGGGTTATTTTCTTGACATTTGTTTTCCAGGCTCTTAAGCAAGTTTTGCAAGCAGTTCAGAAGATGACCAACCTTAACACAATGTCTGGACAGGCCTGAGTAATGTGGCACAAGAAAAGCATCTGCAGATCTTTGCAGTTGTATTTTAAGATGTCAGCTCTCATCCTTTCTTAGGCGCTGAAGATGTGTGTGTCAGATGAGTGGCTTCTTAGTTGCTTGGGCTTGGTTTTGGTAATACTGGTGCAGTTTTAAAAAGGTGATCTGCAGTATAATCAAAATGCCGTATAAAAATGAAGTACATTTGCTGCAGGTTTGTGACATTAATTTACTTGCCACAGTTTATAAGAATACTTTAAACACTTGTGGATGGGCAAAACCACATCTATATTAACTGTAAAGATAAAATCTGTGGCTTTTCAGAAAGTGTTGAAGAGTTCCTTCACTGAAATACTTTCCCATCATGCAGAAAGTATTTAATTTGTGTTTGAGTACTTCTTTGAAATCCTTTGGAGCTGGAATTTTCCTGAGTGAACTAAAATGTGTTTCATTCAAAGCTTTTCCATGTGAGGAAAAACTTATAACTGTGGTGAACTTGGAATCTTATTGTGGGCAAAAGTGTCTCTGTTGGTGGACATGCTTTCTTCAAAATATAAATGCCAACAGGTCCTTCTGTGCTGTTTATATTGTACTTCCCCTTATCCCCACAGTGAGCATTTGGAGGTAAACTAGAATATCTGTTCCTTAAAATCTGGAGTATTAAAGGGCCTTGATTTTTTTAAACCAGATAGTTGTTGTTGTTGGCTTTTGTTGGTATTTCTATATACTTCAGTCCTTTAGAAAACGAGTTAATTTTCAAAGCCTGCACATTATGAAACATGCTGACTATTAAATATAGGTTTGTAATCTTTGGTATTACTTTTCTTAACTAAGAGAACATGTTACTCTTTTTGTACAATATATCCATATCTATATCTATATATATTAGGTTTTATTCTTCTTAGCATTGTGAATTACTAGTCCTTTACTTGTTTACTGCACGATAATATTTTTCTGTGGCAGGGGCCAACTTGGACTCGGTTAAACTGACTGAAGCCCCAGCAGTTGGAAACCTTTTTACTTAAAGCAGTGTTAACTCTCCTGGGGGAGAGGAGTGAAGGTAGGATTTTCAGCTTGGGAGCTGGGCTACAACCAAAAACAACACAAAGGAGAGGCACCACTCATCAGGCAATCATCAGTGGTTTTAAGTGAGATGGGCAGGGGCTTCTTTCATGGCTTGCTTCCTTCTCTGCACCTTTTAAAGGTGTTCAGAGTGGAAATTTTCTTGCCATCAAGTGCAAGATCATATCTAGTCATGTTTTATAGATTGTAAAGCTTATTTTTCTTACAAATTTTCTATTTGAAGTTGCTTTCAGCTTTGAGAGAACTTGTTATTCAGTTTTATAAGTTGAAAAAAGTCAAGTGAAGAAAATATTCTCTGTGCACCTACCAAAGAAGCTGCTGTTGTGGGAAATTTTCAATAAAGTCATCCTAGGTATCTAGCCAGGAGCTTCCTTCAGTTTGGGGATTTGCTAGCCTTTCAAATATCTAGCAACATTGTCCTGCTCTAATTTTTGCAAACTTGAGTCTGGTAGTACAACTAATTTCCAAGGGCTTTAATTGTACAGAAACAATTCAGTATATACATTTAAATTGTATTATAGTAAAAAATCCAATCAACCAACCAACCAAAAAAAAAAAACAAAAAAACCCACAACAAACAAAAAACCCCACAACCCACTGAAGATCTGTCTGCCTTGGCTAAAATGTGAAATGCAGTTCATGAGTTTTCTATTATTCAGAAACTTTTTTATTAGAGATATGTGCATTTGAGGGGGAGGAATTAAGGCAGTAAATGATTAGTTTTATCCTTTGCTGTGCAGGCCATTTGAGACATTGCACTCTAATGAGCAGTGGAGGGTGTCCTACAGCCAGCAGCCTGCAGGAATTAAAGTGAATTAGTTACTAAGCAGATTCATCTTTGAAGCTGTATCTTCACACCAGAGCTGTTAAGAATATCTATACACACATGAAACAGTATCTTTCCCCCCTCTCCCCCCTTTTTTTTTGTGGAAGTACTTAATTCCCACTCCTCAATAGAGGCAAACAAAATTTAGAGATAAGCTGGCTAAGCTTGAAGAGCTTATGGTGACACTGCTACACTAAGACGAGTTTTTTAATGGCAGGTGTCTGGTACTCTTAATGATATTCTTGTTCACAGTTTATTTTAATAGTTTCTAAATACCTAGCAAAGGGAATCAAAATTAGGGGTTAGACCACCTGTTCAGTCTTATGGGGGTCAGGCTGTAGGTCCAAGTGGTTGGGTAATACTTTCCTCAAATGAGAGATGTTAATTCATTATACTGAAGTAGTTAGAACGACAGTAGGTATTTTAGAGTAAAGGTTTTAGTATAAATATGCATATCTTTTAAAAAAAAGTATACATAACTTCCTTTTGCTTTTTTAGAAGACTTTTATTAAATAAAAATACTTTGATTTAAGGGACTATCAAGACATTGACTAAAGTGTTGAAAATTAAATTACTAAGACTGGGAATGTACAACACCCAAACCTCACAAGTCAGTTTACTACAGCAATGAAATCAGAAATATAATAGCTGGGCTACTAAATTATTGATAACTTCATTCCCCTGGGGGGGGGAACCGTCAAAGCTGAATTCATGATTATTGTTTATTGACCTGAAAATTGTAATAATTTTCTTAATCTTGCAACATTAATAAAATTAGAGAAACTTGCTATGGAAAATCTGTGAAACATCCTGGAAAATGTCATCAGTGCTAGAAAGCATTTTTTTTTAAAGTTCATTAAAACTGATTTGGTGTTTGACTCTTGCAGTCTCAATAAGAAGCTGGAGTTCAAGGCTTGCAAAAGTGCAATTTTAAAGTGTGTAACTCGTAGTTTAGAAACAGAAAGCTGTTCTGTTGTCTGAAAGGAATACCATTTAAAAATGAGACCTTCCAGCTTTACTTGAACATATTGCTTTTTTTTCAAAATAAAGGATTAGTGTAACAAAACAAGGGAATATTGATAAATGCAGAGAAAAGTATTGTTGTGTAAAACTTGTGAATAGTCATATTGTCTCCCTTAGAGAGGTTTTTTGCCTCCCATGATAGAGAACCTTTTCCAAGTTTAGATTTGGGTCACGATCACTCATCAAACCAACTTGTAGTCTTGGATCCTTTCAATCTTTGGAGATTGGAAAGGGAGATTTGAGGACTTTGTCCTTTCTTTTGTTTGCTTTGATAGTAAGACTTGAAAGTTTTTAGTAAGGTAAAATATAAAATGGTATTAAAATAGTGGAAGGCATGTAATTTTTGTTGGGTATATTGTAAAGAGTCATAAATTATAGCTAGCTGGCTCCAACTTTAAAAAAAAAATTAATTTAGCCTCATATTCTCTGGAAGTGTGTACTGATTTTTCTGTTGCGAGTTGTTACCAGGTGTTCATAGAGAAACTTGTAGATGCAAAATCTATCTTTTAACAGCTTGAGAATATAACATGGTGTATTTTCACAGTATAATGAAGCATCAGATGAACAGTCTCTGTTTGTTGCCTTCCCATTGTTAACTGTTATTTTTCCAGCCTTACCAGGGAATGCTGGTTACTGTTGTTTGATAGGTTTCCATCATTTTTGCTCGCAGTTGATACTATACGGGTAGTGCAAGACAGCACAGACTGTAGTTACACTTTATTTATTGTAGAAATCTTGCAGAATTATAAATTGTAAGCTTTTAATTAGGCAAAGCATGGAACAGGATCCTAATGAATTAGTAGAAGTAATACTTAGAATCTGACTCAAATAATTTAAGTTGAAAATTTTTTAATTTGCATACTATAATTCAAGAATTCAGCTGATACATTGATTATTGCTTTGACTAGTTATACAGCAGAAAAACTTGAACCTCTTTGCATAAGTTAAACTATGTAAGTTTTGGTTTTATTCAAGTAATATTGAATTCTTGTGTGGAAATCATGTCCTGAAAGAAGTTATCAACAGCATTTTGAAATATGGCACTGAAGGATAAAGAGTTTTGAAAAGCAGATGGTAGTTTCACAGCAAAGCTCACTTGTGTGTGTGTGTTTTAAAAGGAAAGCAAACTTGCAGAATGAAATAGGCTTCTACTGTCTTATATTTTCTCACAGTATTTTGTAACCACAATTTTTTTGTGTTTTTCCCTTAGTGTTTCTAACAAATCGTGTATTTTTCACTATAATGGGATGAGAAATTGAGTGATGTGGCATTCTTTGGTTTCTCACTTTTTTTTTTTTCATTTTAGTTTATCCCAGAGGTCCATTTTCAACTTGGAAATATTTCATACTGAGTTGAGGACATATTGAAGGTACTATTTTTAGTTTCATAGGTATTGAAGGATTCCCATTAGAGAGAAAAATTGTTGGGGGATGGCGGCCACCTTTGAAAATCCCAGAGCATCAGGTATCTAACCTTTTTATTTTATGTTTTTGTCTCTTCTCTTACCTGTGTTTGTATGCAGGGAATTATGGAATGAGAACTCAGTCCCTTACTAATGGGTGTTAGTCTGCTGAACATCAAAGCTATTTTCTCTTGCTGAGTATTTAGCAGTTTCTGAAGTAACAGGTAGTCTGAACTTCAAGTTTTCTCTTTCAAGTGTTTGAAGAGATTTGTGGTCTTAAAGTGAAAGCACTTAGGATTAATTCAGTGTGGTCAGATATTCATTGTACTAAACAGGCAAATCTGGTGTGATGAAAAAAGAAAAAAAGCTTTTTTCTTCACTTATATGCAGCAATCTTTTCTATAGACCTTATAGATCTTCAGCACTGTTGTAGTCACTTTCCATATGCTTGCATTTACAGACTTTTAAATAAAAGCTTTGTGCTCAAACTGTGCTACGGTGGATACGAAAGTCTTTAAGGTTCCTGTTTATACTATTCCTGTTGTGTTTAAAAAGTAGACTCAGCCCCTTTACTTAATTTGGCAGCATGTCCATGTGGATACACTTACACTATATGCCTGAAAAATTCCTGTGAGCTATGGGAATGTAGAGCCTGTGATGCCACGGAATGTTGAGGCATTGAGTTGGCTGAGTGTCATCAGGAAGGATGGGACTTCTGCAACCTGCGCAGTCTGCAAGGTCAATGTGCTCACAGATCTATCCAAAAGAAATTATTAATTATTTATTACAGAAGATCTATACAGAAGGAGTATATAATTGTGTATTAGAGATACAGCACTGCAATAAATACTTTTTTTGGTGGTAACAGAGATCTCTAGCTGGTAGTGTGAAAAAACAAGCTCCTAGACCTGGTTAAGTCCAGTTGCTCCATTTAGCCTTCAAATGCTGTCACAGGGTGTTGATCTGAGAAAGTTCACCTAAGAAATGTCCACTGCATCTCATTAGTCTGTAATTGCATATCCACTGGGACTTCAGTTGAAACTGAAAGTAACCATGAATCAAACTTCATTAAACCACAAAGAATGATGTGGATGGTAGCATCCTCTCTATTTTTATGCTGAAATGTTTTTGCTTGTGTTGTGATACAGCTTGTATGCAAACTGAAATTTGTCAACTACTTGCTGCTGAAGTGGGGGCAACCCACTTTAAGGTCATGTAATCAACTTGATAGGAATCAGTTCTCTCCTTTTTTAATTTTTCCTTAGCAGGTGTCTAAAATTGTAATATATATATATGTATGTAGTCATTTACTTCTTATCTGTTCAGTGAAACTTGCAATTTGATCCTTATTTCTCTGACCAAAGCATCTCTGAAAAAAATTTTCACAATCATCGAAATTATTTGTCTTGCCCTAGTTGCTCTGATTAAAATAGTAAATATTGTTTTTAGTGGTTGTCTCTAAAGACAATATGTAAATGTGTTGATATAGCCATAATAGGTTATAAAGCTTTGAAACTCAGTCCTTCAAGGAAAAATTTATTGGAGCAAGTTAGTAATGATTAAGCTTTTCTAGTAGTAAATTAAACTTAGGTTATCTGTATATTCTGAGACAGGGAAAAATAATCTTGTTGCCTACTGATTAGAGTACTCACTTGAGCTGTTATGGGTGATAGTTTGTGTTCTTAGCTCAGATTATGTCTGTATACGTCAGTAATTCAACCTCTTGTATAGGAGCCTTGATGCTCACTCCAGGAAAGCAGATAACCCGTGGCTTTGATTGTCACCTCCTAAGGTTCAGATCTAGATTGAAGACTGCTTTCATTTGGTAGACACAGTTATCTGTCAGACTAGGGATGCTACTTTTTGTAAATTTCTCCCCCAAAGATTTGGGAGATGTGGACACCTAAAACAAAAACCCATGAGGTCAACAAACCGCAATATATTTCTAGTTCTCTCTAGTATGTCTCCATGAAAAGTTGGATTTACCCTGAGTTTTCCTTGTAAAAACTTTGTCAGAAAAGTCCTAACTAGCTCAAGAGTCAAGCTGTTTATATGCATAGTAATAATCCCAGTAATATTAGGAAGACACCATGATAAATAGTACTCTCACCAAAGCAGGAGATATTTTAAAAACGGTAAAAATTGTCAGAGGTTTTGCTGCCTGAATACATTAGCCACTTAAACCAAGTGGCTATCTCATGGCTGGAAGCTGTGGACAACTTCAATTAAGAGAACTTTTTTGCTATGCAGTTATCTTCTTTCCCAGTAAATGTAGCTGCTTGGTATGCTAACCTTATATGGCTCCTATTAAATATAGGAAGAGGTTGGACATCCTTTTTAACAGGATTTTCTAAACCATTTGTCTTTGGGGTTTTGTTTTGTTTTGTTGGTGTGGGTTTTTTGGTTGTTGTTTTTGTTTGCTTGTTTGTTTTTTGTTTGCTTGTTTTTTGTTCTTTGATTGCTTGGGGGTTTTTTACAGTTAATCAATTCTGAAGTTAAGCTATGAAAATAGCCATATTACAAGCACTTTTGAGTAGTATTTGGTACATGCATGAGAACATATAAACTCTGGCAAGTATGGGGATAAAAACAGAATAATTCTAACTTTTATTCTGTGTTGGTGATTGTTGATGGTTTTGAGGTTGGGATTTTTGTTGGTTGTTTTTTTTTTCTCTTGCTTTAACTGATTTATTGGCTTTATTTCTAGCAGAAAATAATACCTTAAACTTAGGAAAATTCTGCCAATAAGATCCATATCTGTGGCCAGAATGACATTAGTCTTTGAGTGGTATTTTTCATTCTTACCATGAAGACCCTCCTAAATTTGCAACTTTTAGCAATCCTTAGAATTGTGCTGTGTCTTGAAGAAACTCATCTAGTAAACAGCAATTTTACAGATACTGCATAATGCTGAACCCAAGTATGGTCTTAATAATAAAATGGCTAGTTTATGTGCCATGTATAGTTTTAGAAACATTTAAGATGCTTTTAAAGTAATTACATATTTAACAGGTCCCTTGTGGGGAGATTTCACCTTGCTAAAAT
>JAWWLV010000088.1:68679531-68701086 GCA_035041135.1 Platyrinchus mystaceus | reverse complement strand
GATAATCTGCTAAAGGGAAAACTAGTTTTTGGATTGCTGTATTCCTTACTGTAGAATAAAAATACTTTTCAGTGTTAATATGATTCAGTTGAAAGTAAATATGTATGCCAACATAGCTGGCTTCAATCAAATTACACTTAGAGAGTAGAAAATAAAAATATTTCTTTTTTACCTTGAACTTCGCATACATTCAGTAGGTATATAAAGATGATAAATAAAAGTGATATTAAAAACTTAAAGGAGCTGCTAAAAGCCATAATAATAAAGAAAATTTTCTGTGAAAGTTTATCTATGGTCATGTCATGATCTAGAACTGCTGAATTATCTTCCTGTTGATGGAGAAATCAGTATATTACTTTGGTTCTATTTTTAACGTTACTTTCCTGAAGCTTACACTTGAGGCAATGGTGATGGTATGTCACATTCTTACTTCCTTGCTTTTAATAAAGCTGAAACCACTAAACACACAAATACACGTGTACCTTCCCCCTGCTCCTCTGATTTTTATGATTTGATCATAATCTTGATCAGATTGCTTAATTTACGGAATGCTATTATCAACTATATCTTCATTGCTGTGGGAATATACACTTCAGGATAGTTTGAGTCTATAGGTTTCTTTGTTTGTTCCTTTCTGTAAAAAAAAAAAAAAATTAAAAAAATTTCTTAATTATTTTGATAGTGTCAGTAGCTTTTATCTGTTAACCTTGTGTTGCCTGTGCCCCTCTGCAGCTACAGCGAAGTCATGGTTAAAAGCACAGTCATATAAATTGCCACTTTTCAGATAGTCCCTTGGCAAGCAATGCATGCTTTTTTCTGTATTTAACCCTTCAAAGCTGAGAGTTCATATTTCTTGGCCCAAGAGCAAATGCACTCTGGTATTAAGACATCAGCCTCAAGGTAATCCGGTCACTGCCAGCAGAGGGTTAAAATCCACAACTGTTGTTGTACGCAACAAGTGTAGCAGAGATGTCTGGTTTGAAATGCTCTTCATGAAATTACGACTTTCCATCAAACGGGTTCTTGGAAAATCTCTGTTTTAAAACAAAAGTAATAATTGGTGTATATAAAAAAGATTTAACAACACACAATAAATTAATTGGGATAAATATTTGTGTAACCATGAACAGCTGAAGTCTACAGTATAGGATTATGAAGCGTTTTTACATGAAACAGGTCATTAAACTTGCTGTTGAAGGGGAAATAAATAGCTGGTTTGTATTTACAGGTCTAGTTTCGTGAATAAACTGCTGTATGAGTTTCAGAAGTGTTAGATAAAAGAAGTTTCTGGCATATGTGTTCTTTAATTGAAACCAAAAAAGTGCTCTCTTTTTGACTGTCAATGTCTAAACAGGGGACATGCATTTCCTTTTACTGAAGAGATCTGAATATTTTCTAAATCTAGATTAAAGATATTGCAGGCAGATGAGATGCAAATCAGCTGTTTTGTAACTAGAAAATTTTAACAGGCATTTTTGTGTTGCATACTTAGTGGTGTGCAAAAGCCCTGTTGTTATGAGCCCTTTTCTTCCTGAGCAGTAGTACTGAGTTACAGATTTAAAAACTGTCTCCTCCTTAAAGCAGCCTGTGGCTGGCTTTTTGGGAAGGCTGGATATTTTTTGCATGAAGCTGTTTAAACCTAATCCTGTTTTTTTGGTGATGGTTGTGCAGGTGGATTAGTATATTTTATGGTGATTAAATCCTGCTCTGGGATTCAAAATCTGGCTGCTGAAGAGGTTTAATTTGGGGCAGTCTACCAACATTTCAGAATTTTGAGGGTTTTCTGTATCATTATTGAATATTTCTTATTCCTTTTGGCATAGGCCTCATTCAGTACATTTAATACCATTATTTCAATAGTTAACTGAAGGACAGAGGATTGTTTTGAAAATAGTGAATCATAGTCTAATGTTCTAACATTTGAATACTCATTTTTTTCTAAACATGCCTTCTATCAGCATTCATGATTTTCTATTATTTTAGGAGCGAGACCAATGCAGAATCCCATGCTGATATATTATACAGTGTTTACTTAAATTAACATGCATTGCCATTTTTAAAATATTCTTGGGTTATTTGGATTTAGTCTTAAATATCAGCATAAAGCTCTTAAAGGTTTTTGCGCACGTGGGAAAAATTAGCACGTTCAGGTTGAATTTAAACATTAAAATCCAAAGTTGACTGATCATTGTAATGCCTTTTGCAGCTTTGCAAAATTTGGATCTTTACAAACAGCTCAACTTGTTCATTGCTTAAAGTTTATCTAATCCTGTTTGTACAAATCTTGTGTTTTTGGCATGAAGGTTATTTAACTTCTAATAACTGTGAAATGACTGTGTTACTATCAGCTGTAGTCTTTATCCCAAATCCTCATATGTAGGTAGATACTTCATGAAATGCAGCAGACATTGTCTTTCGGGTCAAGTAATTGTGGAGATGTAAAATGTCTGTGATTTCTGCACAAACCCCTTACTCCAGATCTCTTGAGGGAAGATAAAATGGAAAGTTGATCTTAAAAGCTTTGTTTCTTTTTTTCAGAGTTTTAATTGTGTGGATGTTGGCATAGGTACTTGCTGCAAGGAAATGTGTGAACGTCAGTGCTTGGGGAATATATATTTTAAACTGCATTGGCTCAGGATGTTGATGATATTTGGAACGGTCCAGACTGAAAATGTAGAAATACATGTTTTCTAGATTTAGGAAAAAGCAATTCTTTAACACTGTATTAAGCCTTAATCCTCAAGCATAATACAGATGCTTTTTTCCTATTGAAACAGAGCATAAAGCAGTTAAATAGCTTGGTGGTTTTTGTACAGAGGGTTTTCATCCCAGGATTAGATATATCTATCATGGGATGATTTGACTTTTCCAAATTAGTAACCTTAGATTATGATTGATGCAAGTAGAGATATTTCGAAGAATTCCACTACTGTAAATCAAGTTTGTGAAACACTTTTGGAAGCTGTGGGGATGGGGCTAGATATTTTGAGACTGAAAGTGGTCTGGGACTGCCCTCAAGCCCACTCAAAGAACTGTCCCTAGTTTTTCTTTTTCATTGTTGTTCACTTACCAGCTTCCAAGCTGCTTGAGAGAAAAGTGTTCTTAGATTGAGCTGATTATTCTGTTCTGTTCAGTTGTGTGCTTTAAGCCAATTTGTATTGCAGCCTCCAATTATGTCTCATGTTGCTGGTACCAACCCTAATTTCTTTTTGCTGCAGAAATTGGGAAACCTGAAAGTTTATAGGTTGTAGGAAGTTTTTCTGGTAAGGGAGAGAGGGAAGTGGGCAAAATTAAGATGATGGTAGGAAATAGGTGTTAGAGCATCTCTGTATTTTTGCTGTGGTTATCTGCATTCCATCTTTCTCGAGATTATTAAGGAACTAGAGTCAAGATAGTAATTGTGGTTTCATGACTTCAGTAAAGAATAGAGTGGGAAACAATTAAGATAGTAAGTAAATAAATCATGTTTTTTACTCTTCTGTCAACCATAGTATGGGTGTCATAATGTCTATGAAAAGACTATAAAGCTAGTTAAGGCCTTGTAAATCCTCTCCATTACTTTGAAACTTTTGGGACTGATGGAAAGGCTATAGCTTGTTGGTACTTTATTGAGATTCACTGTTATTTATTTGTCTAGAAATGGTATGTCTGTTGTGTCCTGCCAGGATTTTGTCTAATGGGTTTTCCTGGTTTTTGAGGCTTGGAACTCATTTTAAAAGTTTGTAGTTAGCATGTTGGTATTTCTTTATACCTTATATGTAGCATATCTGAAAAAAAATTTATGAACAGGATGAGTAGTATATAGTGGTAAATAAGGATCTAAAATGTCTCTAAGTGTGTGGGGTGTTAAGTTTGTTGTGGTTTGTTTTGTTTTTAACTCTTAAAAGCAACATTTCTTTCACTGGTGCCAGAAGAGTCAACAATGGATAACTATAATTATTCCATGAAGGATCTCTTGAAGTAACAATTACAGTAAAGTGGTAAGAAGATTACATTACCATTGGCCACACAATGCTCACTTTGTATAAAAAATAGCTGTGTGTTTTGGTACTGTCTTAGAGTTTAGAAGTGGAAAAAAAAATCACTGTGGAATAGAATGGGTTGTTACATGAAGGTTGGCTTGCAGTAACCAGTACTGTGCCTGCCCTGGCAACAACTTTGGTTGTCCTATGTATGCAGGGAGTTGGAAGAGTTCATATTCCTTGTATTCCATGGATTCACTAATGCCTAGAGATCCTCTGCAGTAAAATGCTTTCCTTTTTATCTGAGGCCTCAGAAGACCCACACTTCTTTTTCGGCTTTGCTTCACTTTTTGTTAAGTTACATTAACCCAAAAATTTAACAATTTGAGAGCAAACCTTGGATTGCAGAACTTTGTTTTGAGGATAGTGTGTGAAAGTTTATGAAAACTCTTGCATGTGAAAATACTTTACAGTCTTCAGAAAATGTGAGAGTGCCTGCTCTTGACCTTCTTTTGGAGAGAAATGTAATATTGCTGATTGTTTTCCCAGCTGATATAATATGCCACCCTTGTCTCATCCATGAGGAGTTCTCTATGCACAGCCTAAATGTGGTTTTTAAGGACTTGCATAGCAGGTTGCTTTGTAAGGAGCTATTGGCTGGAATAACCAAATTGCTTAGAAAAAGGGGATTGACACGGAGCAGTGGGCTGGCCTTATGAAGCCTAACTTCAAAAATTCATGTTTTTCTTACTGAGGGAGTACTGCTTTATGAGCATGCTATAGCAGCACATCTTATATGCTGTTTTCTTAACCTGCATTTGGACAGACCCAGCGACTCAACAGCGGTTGTCCCCTGGTGCGCGGTGCTGTCATGCGGCAAACATGCCACAAGGTGGCTCAACAATATAGCACCTCAAGCGCTTAAAAACTGCTGCACTTCACGCCGCAGTATTTCATTACAGGTTAGCACCGATGTGAAAACACTTGTAGGGCATAGTGGTGCAACCTGCTATATATCGGGTTTCGAGGAATACATAGTTACTTCTGTGCATCACTGTGTGGTCTGTATTGCGCAAGTGTAGAGGCAGCAAGTTGTCCTCCACACAGGTTTGTGTAGTGTGGTGTTACAGTGGATTTGTATTTTGGTCAGAACTTTTTGGAATTGATTCATCTCAAGGTGATTTGTTACTCACTTTTGAAGCTTTAATTGAAACTTCATTCTTAAGCCCTCCAAAGTAGAAGCTGGCTTACTGTTTGTAGGGAGAGAAAATGGAAATAATAATTTTTATGAGACTGAAAGGTGAACTCTTTCCAAAAAAGTTAAAATAAAAATGGCCATGCAGCTGCAGAAAGAAACATGATATTTGGGATCCTTATCTCTTTCATATGCCTGGGATCAAAGAGTAACTATAAAAGTGTCACCTTGTTTTGAAATAAAAATGGGAAGTTCTCAGAGAACAAGATGATCTTCCAGCCCACACGATTTCCATTTTGACCGAGTAAAACTTATTTTTAATTCTAGCTTGGATACCAGTAGGAATGCTAAAACAGAAGTAGCAGCAGTGCCTGAGCCACAGAATGGATGCAGGTTCATCTCCTGTTGATAATGGCTAATGCTTCCTAATAGTGCTATTGTGAGTCAGGAGGAGAGAGGTTTGCCACCACAGTGAGGAAGAGAGGATGCTGAAGATTAAGGAAAAAATTAACATTTCCAATATTAGGATGCAGATCTTAGATATCTTATGAAAATACAGACCTATAATGGGCAGTTCTGGATTTCATTACCTCTCCTCCTTCTTCATGTTGTGACCACATCTTGTCAGCACATAAGTAGTAAGTACATGATGATCTGACTTTCACCAGCTGCTGATATTTCTGGTACTGGGGATGCAGGCCAGAACAAGATGAAAAAGATCAGTATCAAACAATTATCCCTTAAATCTTGAACTATTCTGATCCATAGCGGGTTGTTTAGGCTTCACAGCTGGTAGAAAATTAACATTTTTCTAGTAGCTGTGGAAAATAATGAAGCAATTATATCTTATATTGACTACCATATTGGGCACTAAACTCATGATTAAAATTGAGAAGACAGAAGGCATTTTGAGTACTGAAAGGCTGTTCTGTTACTCTGTTTTAAGACGATTATGATCGTGTTTCACAAATCACACTGACATGTCATGCTTAGCAGTGGAGTCAGAAACAAGCACTTATTAGTCTTTTTTAATTTCTGGTACTGAACATGCATGTACTGCATATCTGGAGTTGATCCAGCAATAGTGAGAAGTATTCTTAAATACAAGTCTTCCTGCTGTTAGTCAGGATTTAAGTATGATGAAGTTCAACCAAATATTCTAGTTTAATTTTGTGTCTGGAAAGAAATAATAAAGTTTCTGAACTATGAAAATATCAAAAAATACAGTGAGGACTGCAGAGCAGGCAGTGGAATTCATGCAGCCCTGTACCAGCTTGCTGGCAAGTACCTGCAGTATGTGTAGTGTGGCAGGTCAGGGTGGTTGAGGACAGCAGTCCCTTGTAGAGTGTATTATACAGTTGTCTTTCCTCCCATCAGTAAGGTTTTGTCCAGGACAATGCCTGCATTTGAAGAATGGTTCTGGTGCCTCAGCTGAATGCAGTTTGTACAAATTGCTCTGGCACTAATGTTACAATGGTCAAGAAACAGGTGTGGGCCTTAGAGGAACTGTAAGTTGCAAGCAGTTTTGAAGAACTGGAGCCCTTGAGGTGGAACTTCTTTGGTTAAACATTCATGTTTGGCCTTGTAACAGACCAGTTACAATGATCTCCTTTTTGAGATCCATGTTAAGGGTGGATTCAGGACACTTAGTGCTACCTCAGGAAGGGAAGTTTGGTGAATACCGGACTGTACTAGAGCTGCTTTGTTCTGAGATATTCCTTTCCTGAATTAGCAGGTTTTTTTTTTTTCTTTCACAGCCCTGAGCTCTTGAATGTCCTCTGTGTGGCATACTGACTAAAGGATCTCTGCTGGAAGCTGGACCATGGTAAAGGAAATGGGAAATGCTGTGTCTAGACTAAACCGCAGCTCTTCTTCCTCTGACCTGGCCAGTTTCACCCAGCCCAAGCCTGTAATGGAGGTAGTGGTGGGACAGTTAAAGTTATTTTATATGCTTACTCAGGATGCAGGCAAGGAAAGTCAAGTCTTCTTACCCCCATGTGACCATGTTTGTCCCACAGACGAGTGGGTCTTGTGTTATTTGCCCAGACAAGGGCAAAATACAGACTCCAATGGGGGTAAAGAGAAGGTGACTCACTGTAAGTTTACAAACTGGGCAAGGAGCTTCAGCTGAAACATATGAATGGTAAATAGTTTTATATTTGAGTCTGATATGGGAGTACCACTTCCTTCCCCGCCCCTCCAAAATGAAGTCCTTTCAGCTGAAAATTGCTTGCTAATGCTAATGGTTACCCATCCAACAAAGCCACAAGTTGCTGTTCCTTCCTATTACAATACCTAACAGCGGACTCTAATATGGCTTTACTCAATGTAACGTAAACGAAAAAGTCATCCTTCTCTTCTACTCACTCCCCTCCATTTCTTTTTTTTTTCTCTCTTGATTAGTAGACACTATTACATCTACATAAAATCCTTGAACAAACACCTGCTAGTCAGGCTACTTGAAATTCACTACAGCACTGGGTGAGAACATTAATTATGTTAATGTATCACTTTAATTCCTTGATTTGTGGTGTTTAACATACTCCCTAGTCATTGCTTAGAGATTTTGGATTCAGAACAGATTTAGGGCTTTGATAACAGTTTGCTTTCAGTGAACAGATTTTTTTTCTGAGAAAATATCACAGAATCAAAACCTACAACTTCAAATAACAAAATTTAAAAATTCCTAACTTGTAAACATGCCAGAATACACCCCTGAAGGCCACTGGTATCTCCAGGTAAAAGGCAATATTGTTATGGTGCTATTATGTCCTGTCTCTTGACAGAAAATAACATGCCAATTAACAAATGCTGACTTGAGATTTTTTTGTGCCCTTTATGGAGAAATACCCTGCATCAGTGAGTGCACAATGTCGATCTCTTTTGGTGCCTTCATTGCACTTTGATTGCAAGTGAAAACATGCTTTTATTCTCACACATTTATGTAGGTCATACATCTATTTTATTAGTGGTATCAGTCTTTTTTTTTGTGAAAAGATATTTATGTGTATAAGTGTTTGGGCATATATATACACATGCACATACACTATTTAATTTTTTTGCTTAATGAAGCAAAAACTGGAATGTATGAGGGCCAGAATGGTGATAGGGTTTATAAGGTGTGCCTGGTTTGTATGCCAACTCCTGGAATGAGAAAGGAAATGCTTGAAGTTGTCTGGCAAACATTATAAAATTACTACATTTTTTTTCTTAACCACAGAGCCTTGTACTTGTTTTCAGTGTTATAATTGCCTTTTTCTTTCTCTATTTTGTAAGAGAAAATAAAAAAATGCATCTCATGCACAGGCAACTGCTTAATCATGCCTTCTTGCCTTGTTATGGACACCTGCCTCTGGTGAAATCACTTTTTTCTTTTGTTTTCTTGGATTGAAGACCAAGAAAGGTGGCAGAAATGGTTGGAATATGCATTCTTCTAAAGCTGAAGTTGTGCTATTTTTGGTTTTAGTTTATTCTGTGTTAGATCTGACTTTTTTGTAGCTCCTAAAAAGTTTTGATAGGTTCAAATCTCATGTAAGTGTGGTATGTTCTTTTGCAAGTATGCAGGAAGGAATATTTTTTCAGCCTCTGCTCTGTCTGCTAAAGGAGAACAAGTCTTTTGGCAGAAAGAGAAAGGAAAAACTGGCATTGAAAGAGCCAATATGAAAATTACGAGACTTGAAAGGATACTGTAGGAAAACCTGGAGTGAGGGAGGGAATGGGGATTCCCCTTCCCCTCCTACAAGGAAACATTCACTGTTTATTTAATAGTAAAGGTGTTTCTCATTTCAGATAAGCAAGTAAACAGTAGTGCCCTGGTAGGAAAATCTAGCTGACTCACATGTTTTGCTTCTGTTTTGTACAATATAAACTTGTATCAACACTATAATGTGTCTGTAGCCAAATAATTGATGTCTGTAATCATCTTGTTGGAGTACAAGGTATCCCTACAAATTAGCTTGTTTCCATGTTCCCCGAGAAGTATTTATCACTCAATAAATATTTCTGATGTATGATCTGATACAGTAGAGAGTGATTTTGTGTTATATCATCTTTTTCTAGCTAAGCAGATAGTACTCTCAACTGGTGTTCTTCTACTTGTCTGTGTTTAAAATGCAGGAAAGTGTTTGTGCCTGCAGGATCAGGTGGTTCTATCTGGTCTCTGAAGAAAAATTACACATACTTTGCTTTTTCAAAATAATGATGCTATAGATGTGTTAACCTTACAAACAAAAATGTTTTACTGTTCCTTTGTTGTAAGGTACCCAAAAAATTAAAATATATGGCAAGTACAGATTTTTGTGCCATGAACTAGAAGTAACCAAACTTCAGGTTTGACAAGGGTAAGTTGGTTGTTTTTCTCTTGGGTTTGTGTTTTTTGGGGTTCTTTTCTGTTTTGGTTTTTATTCTGTTTTTTATGTGTTTGAAGCATGAAGCAGTATCAAATGGGTGTTGATTTTGCTTTTTTTGAGTTCCTTTACAACAAATTGTCTTACAGATATATGTGTAAGGATAGTTCTGGGATCTGTTATTGGCATCTAGATATAATTTGAAATCTCCTGTATTCACGTAACACATTCTGACTAGGGAAGGATAGGAATTACAGGTTTGAATGCCTGCAAAATGGTCACAGGAACGCTTATGCTTGTGGAGGGAAAGGAGGACATTCATAACAATTAGAGAAGTTCTGTAATGACTTTATTCCTGTAGGAACTGGAAAATAGTCGTCTCCTTTGCTTTAGGTAAAGCTATGGGGAAAGGTTTTCTTTCCTACTGCAGCACTAGAGAATGGTGTAATGTTGGGTGAGGTTTGCTGATGTTATTGATAAACCTTGTAGTTGTTTGAAGCTGTGAGTGAGGCCTAAGAGTTGTGTGGATACTTTGGGTCTTACCATCACAGGAATAATTTGGGGAAATACATTTGTGTAAAGAACTTGAGAAGAAGGAGGGGAAGGATGGTGCAAGGTAGCTTTTTTTGTGTGCTCTTCCAGAGCTGGTGTTCATGATGCAATGACCTGCCATTTGAGACAACTTGAATCTGTGACCTATGTGGCTTCTTCCATTCTTTTCGTGCAGCAACATGGTCTCAGCTGCTTTAGAGTTTTCTAATTTAGAAACAAAAGTTCAAGGTGGCTTTCAGTAACACTCAGGATTTCTAAGGATAGCCTTCTCCCAAATTTCTTTCCAATTATGACCCATCTTTCACTGACTTTTAACCAACTGGCCAGCCTCTGCCTCTTGTTTTTTTCTCCCTTCATTCTTTCCACTTTGTGAATTGGGTCAGTTCCCTGGTGCTCCTCTGGATGCCTTTTGACTTAGCCCATGCAGTTTTGAAGGGCCAACTCTTGGGCTGTGTGTTATGTATTGTAACTCTTCCTCAGAAGAAACTTCACTTGCTTACTATGACAGTTGTCTTTGCCCATTGGTGCTGGATGAGGATTAGCAACTTCTTTAA
This sequence comes from Platyrinchus mystaceus, assembly GCA_035041135.1. NCBI lineage: Eukaryota > Metazoa > Chordata > Aves > Passeriformes > Tyrannidae > Platyrinchus > Platyrinchus mystaceus. Next base: position 68,690,477 of record JAWWLV010000088.1, on the reverse strand, counting down.
TAATACCTTAGGTAGACCTGTTACTGCGGAGGGGGAAGTTTTTCTTGTTTTCTAATTTGAGTTGACAATTGTGTCTGATTCCTTCCCACCCCATCTCATTCAGTAAGAAAAAGCAAAATATTTGCTTGCTGTCACAAACCCAAACACCACCACTTTGTCTCCCTCTTCTCTCGGGGGTTTGAGCTGTAGTTCTCTACTACCTTCCTCCTGGGCTGACTCATTCCCAGTCCTCATCATGCAGTGTGCCACTGCAAGAAAACTGCTCCCTGACAAGAGGAGATGGAAAGTGTAAGCCACAGTAAAATTAAGTGCTGTCACATAGCAGGGCAAACAGTGTTCTTTTATAAAGTAACTACTGTAAAACAGTAATTAAGGTTGAGAATGATACAGATGATTTTATGAAGTCCTTTTACCTGACAATCTTTCTGAGGATTTGCTGTCTAACTTTTTATAAAGTCTGTACTGATCTACAAAATCTGATACTACTGACTGTGAGTCACTGAAGAATTGGTTATTTCTGTTTTGGAGCATATGAGTACATTCTTGGTGTTGTGTTGTAACTGAAACTCCGGTCACTCAAAAGTGAAGTGTTTCAGCTTTCATATTGAATATAAATGCTTTTAAAAGAAGCTATTAATCTGCTGATGTCTTTGAGAATAGTAGTTCTGACATTACTGTTCTGTGAAGACTGTTATATAATTCTATATTAATATTACTTTATTAGATGGGTGTGCTTCCTTCTCTCTAGCATCTCTATCTTGGTGAAAACTTAACTAATAATATTTATGTTAATCTTTTATCAAAACATGGGATCAGTACTTTCAGAAACAATACCTTTCTTTGTCAAACATGTTCTTTTATGTAGAGATTAAAAACTTAATTTGGTACATATATTTCTTTAGTAAGACTTAAGTTTCCATATTAAATGTTTTTTTGGTTTTTTTTGCCTGGCAAGGCATAGGTACATTTAAATTTCCATCTAAAGCTGTGTCTACAATCTGCATTTAGTCTCCTGGAAGCTATTTTCTGGAAACTGCTGCTGAGTATTTTTATTTAATATTCTTAGCATACACCTTTAAAGCATTCTGATAGTTTAACTATATTTCATCAGGATAAAGTAGTAGTTTAGCAGATTAAGAGTTATGCCAGTGCTGGCTTCCACTTCTGGTATTCAAACAATGGTTACTGTGAGCTGTGGCTTTTTCTCCTCTCTTTTTATTCCAATTCCAGTGGGGAGGTATGCTTTATGCTATTCAGAAAATAATTAGAATAATTAGGATTAGCAATGTGGAAGCGATTTGCAGGCTTATGTTGTCAAATGGTTCAATAGTAGACTCATTGGAAGAAAATGATTCTCATTCTACCTTCTTTGCAGGATACCCCAGCTCACTTCAGCTAGTAAATGTTTTAATATTTATTGTGCCTTCATTAACTTATAACTGCTGAAAGTTTTGCTCTGATAGTAAAGTTTTGAAGCTATTGTGAAGTAAGCTTAAAGGGGAAAAAAAGCCCCTAACAATTATGTGGAACCTTTTTCATGGCAGCAGGCATAAAATTATCCTCTTTCCTGGAGTTAAAAGGTACTATTAACTGATAATATTTAATAAACAATTATGCTGATTAATAAGCTAATTATCTTCTCTCAATATTAGTTTTTTAGGACATACCAAGCTTTGTCTGAAGGGAAGAACAGTCTGGGGGAAGAAAGTTGGATGGTGTGAGAACCTTTAGTATGTGAACCTTGGTGTTCTAGGGCATCCTGAGAAGAATAGGGAGGAATCAGCCACCTCTGTGGTGGAATAGCATGACTTGGTATGTTTGTGTTACCTAAATTAACGCAATACCCTGATATTCAACTTCTTAAATAACTTATGGCAAGGCCTGTAGTGTCAAAAACAAAAGTGGCAACCCCCTTACTTGCAAAGACCCAGAAATTCATACTGGAGAATAAAAACATGTTGTATTTTTAAGGTAGCAGCTACAGCTCTTGGACTACTTCAGGCTATTCACTCTTCAAACAATTAGCAAGCGCCTTTCATTCTCAGTCTCATTCTCAAGTGAATTTTTTGAGCACCCCTTTATTGAAAAAAGCATTTCCTTCTAGCATTTACTTCTGCCACAGTGGCTCTACATTTAAACATAACTATATTCTTCCCACCTCATCCAGTATGGAAACTGAAATTTAATGTATGATTTTCTTGGCTTATTCTCAGCAATCTCTAGCTGCCTTTGAAGGAACTAAAACTGGGATTTTAAGACTTTTTTAGCCTCCTCCCAACCGTGGCTACCTATTTCTTATTTTTACCCTCTGCTTCTCATGTTCACCTTAATTTACTAAGAATCAGAGTTGGTGCTGCATTCCTCTTTTTGCAACCTTTAAGCACAGGGGAGGGTCACAGAACTCCTCGTGTTTCCATGTTTGGCCTCACAGAGGACATGGAAGAAGGACACTGAACTTAATGTGTGGTGTATAGTGAAAAAATGTATACATTGTTTTCCTCTATCCTCTTGCTTCTTTTTCATATTCTCTCTGTGTTTATACATTCTCAGTTGCTATTTCAGTATCAACTTTGAGGCAGATTAACAAATTTAATTTGAACACCCAAACTCCAAATTGTACAGTAACATTTGCTTCTCAGCATTGAGTCCCTGTCACTCTTCTTTGAATCTTACCTTTTCCACAGGGGAGAGAGTAGGTTCTTTTTCACCTTGGAGGCTATCAAACATAGAATTATTTCACCCAATATTATTGTAGGTAATAAGCAGAAAAGTTAGACTCTATTGTGTGGGACAATGAGTGCTTTGAGCAATATTTGTTGTCAATACACTTGAAGATGCTTTTAGAAGATAGTCTCTGAATTTGATGTTTATTTGCAACGTGCTATAAGAGTGTGTCCTAAAATGTATGTTCTGAACAATGTATAAAGGGCCAAGTAATGACATGCCATCAAGTTTGTCTGGAATATGAATCTGTTAGCTGAAGTCCTATGCCAGGACCAAATCTGGCACAGGTTTTTGATATCAAAAAGAGCCTTTATTTCTGCAAAGTCATAAAAGCAAAGTAGTAACTAAGACAAGCTGTGTCTGAATCTCTTTCACCAAGGAAAATAAGCACCTTCCAGCAACTTGCTTGGAAGAAGAATCTTGAAAGTATATTTTGACTTGCCTTATACCTGCATTTAGAAGAGTACTAGAAAAATCTGTTTTGAGAAGGGGGAAAGAAGTGGCTAAACTTCAGGTAGAACCAGGATCAAAGTTGTTGATCAAGTTTTGGGTATTTCTCTGTCAGTATTTTTACTTGCTTATTTTAATAATTTCCAGGCTGAACGAGCAGATTAGCAATTTCAGTGTTCATTGAATTCTCAAATTTTCATTCTGTAGAGAACTACTGTGAGACTCAATATTGTTCTTCAGTGCTTTACTAACTTTTGTTCAATAGACTACTGTTTATGATTGCCAAGGGCAGGTTTGTAGATGATATTAACTTCCCTTCAGAAGGACTTGTTTAATACCACAGTAGTAACTGCTGCATCAGAGTATGACTCATACTGCACTTGTGTGGGGCTAAGTCATAGAGCAAGTGATTCAATCATTATTTTTTTTAAACACTGCATAAAGAAAGCAACTCTTGACTAATGGATTACACTTTTAGAATATGTGCCTAATAAAATCCGTAGTTTATTTGCTTGCAGTAAAATGGTTGTTTTCATAGGCCTTCCCTATAAGAATCCTTTGCTTCCTAATAATAAGATATCAAACACTAAAGAGGATTAGTTAGTTGGAATGTTCGGTGGAATTATTCCATTAGGCTTTGCTTGCACTGAGTTTTTCTGCTGTCTCCCTGTCTTTCTATTTGTCTGTGCCTTTAAATTCTGCAGTGCAACCTGATATCAGGTCTACGTACTTTCTTGTGCTTTAGTTATGAAGAAGATTTACAGGGTTCAAGTGCATTGTAAGAATACTGGATGACCTGTGGCTTGGAGGAAAACAAAAAAAAATATTTACTTTAAAATACAGAAGCCTATGCTATATATACACCAATTATTCTGGATGTAGACTATATTCTAAAGGTGATAGTGCAGATGGTTGAAAGAACTCTAAGTTTTCTTACAGAAACTGTAGGAGGATATTATACTTAGGTGATCCTAATCAGTAATCTAAATTGAATGCTTAGAAAAGAAAAGATCTGGCATCCCTTGCCAAGAGGTGGTACGATTGGCAGCTTCTGTGTGTTAACCTTTAATCTCATTTACAGTGAGATTAAGTGCCATTATAACTTTTACTTTTTCTTGTAAATGCAATCCCTAAATGCAGAAGGCTCCAATGATGCCATCTGAAGTCTGGGGATGGAGACTTCTTCTTATGCTGATGCTGCTTTTTGGCTTCCCAAAGCATGAAAGCTTTGTGGGATTGACATGACTGCCAGTTTTGTGAAAAAGTTCTAGATGCCTAGGATGTACTCATTGGGGCAGTACAGAACCTGATTAAACCACTCCAAAAGTGAAGAGATCCGTACTGAAGCTTGTAGTTTGGGGAACAGGGTTGAAAGTGAAATCTGGAAATGCAGGAATTCCCTACTTCATTGTTGTGACCTCCTTCCAGGAAAACTAGCAGTTTTCAGATACTTCTGGTACCTTTGGATTAAAAAGGGGTAGCTAGAAATTTTTCTTAAGGATGGATTGTTTGTGATGTGGTATTTTAATTGAAAAGCCAGTGGTACTGCATAGGGCTTTCTTAGTTTAAAAAGGCAAACAAACCTCACACAGCAAAATCCCAAACCCCTTTTATTGTGAGAAACCTATCTTTGCTGTCAGTCTGGGTTCATGTAGGTGGGAATGTCAATCAGTCTTCTGTAGGAATTGGGGAAACAATAGGCTTCCTTTTAAATGCTGATGAGTTGTTTACCAGAGACATCCAGAAGGAGCTGTGGGCTCCTTCTCACTGGTTTCTAATGCAAGCCATCTGCCCAGCTTTTAATTGATATCAGCTACAAACTGTGGAACTTCTGCTCTCTTTGGAACCTATCCAGTACTTTTATTTACTTGATTCATTTTCAAATTAGTGAAAAGGTTTTGCACCAGGTTAGAGCTCCTTTGCTCCTCTGGTCTTCCTGTCCCAGGCTGTAATTCGAGCAGAACCATATCGAGGTTTTCAGACCTGTTTTGTTGTGCAAGTTGGATTTTTTTATATGTGTGTATATATATATATATATATATTTGCCAGCAGAACCACACATTTAAAAAAGATAGGAGTGTAATCAGCTTGCAGCAGAATCTCAGTATTTCAGTTGGGGTGGAGGGAGTTAGTCTGGTTTCTCCAACATCTGTTGTGTATTTTATATTTGCAGGTGTGAGAAGATGTCTACAAGAGAGTGGCTTAGCTGATGTCATTATTTTAAAGCGATTTTTTTATTAAAGTGAGTGTTAATTTACAGCTGAACTTTGACTTGCACATTGTTTTTCTGTAATTTCAAACAGTGACTGAAAGATTGTTATATTGTGCCAAAACCAAAAGTGTCACAGCAAGTTGTAGCCAAATGCTTTCTGCTCTGGGGACCCATTAGTGAAGAATTGCTGTTTCTTTTCCAGCCTGGGATCTACCACTGGTGAAGGAAAGAAGCTTAGAATTAAAATAACAAACACAGAACCCGAAACAAACTAACAAGAACTCAAATGCTCTTCAGATGAGATGAAGGAAGTGATTGCTGGTTGACTACCTGCAGATGAATCATCATGTTGGTGAATTATTCTGTTAATCTTGAGTATAAAGATGGGAACTAACTGTAGAACAGTATGAAGGTGACTGGTTAAATTGGAATCTTCAAGACAGTTTCTCTGCTTTCAAAATGGAACAGTGGCTTTCACGTGCATCTTTAAAATGAGAACCCGTCTTTTAATGCAGTGGATTATCTGGGAAATGTTCTAGGGTGTCTGTGATCTGACCTCAGTTCTGAAGTGTGTCTTAGTCTCCATGGTATGTCAGATAAGTTTTGTCAAGTCTATTCAAGTTTTAAAATAGACTGATGACTTCAGGTGTCTTGTTGATAGCCTTACATGAACGTACTTGCAGCCTCTGCTACAGTTCTGTTAAACTGTGTGGTGCCCTGTGTTTCCATCCCCAAACCTTGGTGGTGTCTGTGTTAACCAAGGCTGTTACTTGTGGTGTTGATATTTTTACTTCTAGTTATTTCAGAGGTGGAACCTTATGTCTGTAGGAATAGTTTGACTTGCCATGGTACTGAAGGATTCAGTGTTATGCTAGCATTACATTATACTTTGAAATACAAAGGAAAGACTTGATTACTTCATCTTTTTTTGCTTGGAGTATCAACCTCCTATGACTAAGTCTTTGGTCTTAAGACTCCCTCTAATCCAGAGGACTGTATTCCCTCAGCTAGAAGGGGGAAAAATGTTTTAATTACCCTGAACAAAATTTTTCTTAGGAAGAACAAAGTAGTGCCCTCACATTAGCTAATACTGCTGGTGAGCATTGAAAAATTACTTCAGTCTGAAGGATTGTATTTGTGACACACTGTATGGTTCTTAACTATTTCCTGGGGTTTGGGGATAAAGGCCCTTTTTTATGCTTTTAAAAATCAAAGTATAGGTCCCCTTCCTTTTTTCCTTCCATTTTGTCTCCTTTCAAGTTGTGCTTTTCATGAGTGTGAAGGCCAGTACTCTTCAGAGATCCCACCAATTTGTACCAACCATGCAGGTTGTCCAGATGAGTGGATGCTCCGTCCTTGGAAGTGTTCAAGGCCAGGCTGGATGGAACTTTGAGCAACCTGGTCTAGCGGAAGGTGTCCCTGCCCATGGCAGGGGGACTGGAACTAGATGATCTTTAAGGTCCCTTCCAACCCAAACCATTTTATGAAATTATGCAATGTACAGAAAGTAAAATGAAGCTGAATAGTTCATACTATAACATTTTCTCCCCCAATATTTCCCTATAAAATATTTCACAGTTCTTTCTATGCACACAAAATATGACACTCTGAAGCTTGGAGAATTAGAACGATTCTAAGAATAAGGCATTCCTTTTCAGTATCTAGCATACTATTCCCTCTCCCCTTATAGCTATAACTTAAAGAATTTTTATGTGTGATAAGCAAGGTCCTTAGCAACTTTATTTTTACTGGCAGAAGAAACATAGCACATAATGGCATATATAGCAATAGAGCTATATAAATTCTAGGTGGCTTATTTTAATAAAGTATTCCTGATTCCTGGGTATTGGCAATTTGCTCATAAGAGAGTTAAAAATAAGCTTCTTCTCTTAAGAAATAATGATGAAAATCCTCCAGAAATGTTGCAATATTCCTACATTGGCTTGAACTCCAGATGGAGAAAAGAAGAGGGAGGATTGCTCTAGACAGCAAGCTTTATTTTTTAGCCCAGTTATTGTGTGTCTGGTGATATCAAGAGGAAATAACTTTATAAGAGAGAAGGCCTGAGAAAGAAGCGATGAGATGCAATAGAACATCTTGCCAGCTGTTCCACAATGTACTCAATGGTTGTTGACAGGGAAGCTGAAGATTTCTTTCTGAGCCTTTCAGTTGCTATAGTACTGTTCCCTTAGTCTGTTACCCCAGAGGTCTGTCTTTGTTTCCATCTCTCTATATAAAATGTTATTAATGTCAATAAAAATAATCCATTAAAATTATGAATTAATTGAAAATGGTTCCACAAAACACTGTCAAAGATCAGTTAACTGAATGAGCCACAGTCGGTGGATCTGATAGAGACCAGTAAGGCTTGTATTACCTTAATACTTTCTTCATTTTTCATTCAAGCCTCTCCTCTGGATTTCAGCAAATCTGTTCAATTCAAAATGTGTTGGTGCAGCCACCACACGGTTTCTAGCAATCTTAACATCAATTTGTTCATGCCTGTTCTGTAAAAACATACGTGAATGTGCCACTTAGTAGTATTTCTGCAATTAAAAAACCTTTCCCCTTTTCCTCTTAACAACAGGGTAAGTTTGCCTAAGAATTTCTGCTGGGACTTGTGCTTGTATCCATGTTTTAATCAGTTTTCATTCCTGATACCTGTTTTCAGGACTGTTTGGATATGTTGCTATAGTGTTTTATAAGCAATGTTATGCATAATCATTCATCTTGCATTTTGGCAAAAAAGCCTTCAAGCCAAGTTTAAGTTGATTGGTTGAGATCAAGCACAAATCATGCCAGAGGCAAAAGTCAGGGCCCCACAGGACTGTTCTTTGCATGTTTTAAACTAGGAGGGATGGTGCAACTAAAACTGTACCTCTTGTTACAACAGCATTTTTAGAGTTTTAGTCCTTTTCAGGAGAATGACCCAAAAATTGTGGAAACTACTTTGCAATTTTTGCTTCAACTGCATGGCATCATCAGGAGTAATTTGTTTTATTCAGCCTTGTTATGCATTGAAAAGGGAAGAAAGACAATTTCTTTTAGTGTCTTGCACTACTAGTCCAGCCAATTGAATTGTAAGAGGCATTTTTATTAGGATTTTCCTCAAGCTATAAATAAACATAAGCATAGTGTAGAACTATCTTATAAAGATGCTCTTAACCTTATTATTAACTTCTAAGACTTTAGGAAAGCATAGATAGTTGGAGATGAAGAAGATTCCAAAATTGAGTACATACGATATTGATGTTCTGGTTTTTTTTCCTGTGGACATCTGGGACAGCCAGTTCCTGTGCTGCTTCTTGACCTTCTACAAAGTGTCATTAGGATCATGGAGCTTCAGCCTGGTGAATTTCTCCCAATTTAATGTGAAAAGTTAAATATAAATGATGTGAGTGTTTTCAAATTGCTAGCTTCCATGGAAGGGGGAAGGAAGAAGCACGATGCAATGCAATTATTGTGGTTCTGCATCAGTGAAGCATAGAACAGTTTAAGCTGTTGAGGGTATGGGTGATCAAGCGAGGAATATACCCGCTTATTTCTGTGTGTTCTTGAAGGAAAACTGAATTGCCATAGGTCAGAAATGCATTTGACCTCATGCACGGAATGTGTGTTCTCAAGTGATTCCTGATGTTGTTCAGGAGCTAGTGGTGAGCTTAGCTACTGCTTTTGTGTAAATGAACCACTAAGAAGACTGTTTGTGTACAAGATTACATGAAATGCTCTTTACTTGACTAGATACAATCATCTTGAATGTACCATATGTATATTAGCATGGGTGCACAGAGAAAAAATATAGCTTGGCATCCTTACAGCATGAAATGCATTAAGAAGCGTGAATAGGTATCTGGCACCAACATCTCTGGGGAAATGCTTTTGTTTTAAGGAAAGTAGAATAAAATTAAAATGTGACAATAGTTATGGGAAAACATAGCTTTCACTATCTGAATAGAGATGTGCATCAACTTTCACTACAAGTGAGTTTTACCTTTTCTGCATGTGAGAGTAACAAGCTCAACCTTTGCTTGTACCATCCCAGTAATTTTGGAGAAATTTTTCATAGACTTCAGCAGGATAAGCATCCTTCCACTAGAGTTGTTTGCTGCCTCCCTGGGACTCCTGCTGTTTACCTGCTGAGGCAAACTCTGGTTATCTGATGGCTGAAGAAGTTTGCAAGATTGAGGTTGTCCTGCAGAAGTGCATGAGAATACTTGGACGTATTTTCTTTGAAGTTTGAACATCCCTTCATGTAAACGACTGTCATGAGTGAAATAGAAATATCTGGGGAAAAAAAGGAAGGTTCTCCATATGTAACTGGAACTGTAGCAATCATTAGAATAAGGAAACTTTTAAAAATATCTAGAGAAGTTTGTTTCCCTCACAGAGCATCCAGATACATGCAGAATGTTTGAATTGCAACATGTAGGCATTCTGCTGAAAGAAGCAGCTTTGCACTAGCTAGAATCGTTCTAGCCTGTCTTATTTGCCAAGTTCTTAGAGAAACAAAGCAATATTGACAAACAACATGTGCAAACACGAAGCCACAGTTTTTCTTTGGAATTCTGCCATGAGTGCAGTGTGTGGGTGGCTGGAGATCTGCCTGTGCGTATGGATGGTCTCTCTGTACACAACACATGGCACAGATGACTACAGCATTAATCACAGCTCTGAATGAATGAAACGTAGTGCTGTGTGTCAGGCAGCACAACTGGTCTCTGAGAAGGAAGGGAGGGAAAGGGTGTAGCTGCGATGCCTGAGATCACGAAGGCTGAGTTTTACCATCATCTCAAAGCAGTATGTTGTACTCTTCTTTGTGACTTGTAATAAATTAAAGAACATTCTCAAAAATGCCTGCTGGTGTGATGTCGTCTGAACAGAGTTTTCTGTGAGGATGGAGTAAAGTAGTTAAGCTGTTTGGTTGCATGTACCTACTGGTTCTAACCATGTTCACTGGTACAAAAACATTCGCTAATACACTTGAGACCTTGTTCAGTGTATTTCCTGATGCCCTACGTAAATGCAATCAGGCCCTGAAGAGTAAGGATGCTCTAAAGGGTATCTTCTAGTATAGTTTGATCAGGGCACAGATCATAAATCAAGTGGCTAAATAAAAGTCCTGTTATGATGCCTCTTCAAGCTTTCTGAATAACAGATAACCCTTTAAAGGGAAGAATGGGAGGGAAATGGATGATACCCTTTCTCTTGGAATGAGGCAAAGGAACAAGACAGATGGTTTGATGCAGAGCAGTTTACTTTATGTGGTGATGAACTCATTAAGGGCTGCTCAAATTAGTTTTCCATGTGTGATGTAGGTCAACACGGAAGCTTGCATTTTCTGTCAGTTTGGGCATATTGTAGTGATCCAGTGCATGAGCATTTAAAAAGGTTCATGTGGCATAAGGTGCAATTTCTTGACTTCTATCGGTTGTCCTTATATGATGGAGGTGTTGGCTAAGCCCAGGCAAAAGCCAGATGTCAGGTGCAAATATGAAGCATGAAGACTCTTCTAAATAGCTTTATGGTGGTGTTAATCTGCAATTTTTAACAACATTTAAAG
>JAWWLV010000088.1:68622669-68671981 GCA_035041135.1 Platyrinchus mystaceus | reverse complement strand
CAGTCTTAAGGAGGACATAATGTAGTCATGGCGTAAAACACTTAGCAAAATAGGATCAAGGTCATTACAAGCACTTCCTGTGAAGACCCTGCCTCCCAGTCCCCAGCTTTATGGGTCATACAAAGTCATGCGCTTCATGCTGGTCTGTTCCTACTCAGATACAATCCCAGAATGAATGTTCGTCATCATGTGGCTCAAATAAAGCAAAACGTGCTAACCATAAGAGAAACTGAGATTCGTTGCTAAACACCTAGTTCCTTTAATATCCCTTTTCTGGTTCAGTGATTCCTGAATTTTGAAAGCTCTGTTTGTAGTATAAATGGAAATTAATAGCTTTGATAATAGAATTTATATGTGTAATGCAGTCTCCTATGGATAAAGGTTTAAATCACTTAACAGAGCTTACTTAATATTATGTACTCCCTGACCTCATTAGGAAAAGATGGAAACTCTACTGTCCTTACCAGCTGCAAAGTCTTTGACGCTTTGATCACTGTTCTGATTACCATTTGCATTGACAGGCTGCTGTTCTGAAAAGAAAAGGAAGGGAAACATGAAACCTGGGGCCACGTGTGATACGGTATCTCAGTGCAGGACAGCATGAATCTGCACTGTGTGTGATTACCAGACAGTAAATCAGCTGTGCTATGCTAGAGCCAGAAAGCAGCAGCTTTCACACTTGCTGCCTGTTTCCCACTCATTGTAAAGCCCTGCCCTATCACTTGATAGACCTGGAAAGGAAGCACAGAGGAAGCAAGTGCCACTGCTGGTTCAAAATGTTCCAGGGTGAGTGGAAACTTTGAGCAATGGCCTGGGTGAGAAGAACAAGACCTTATTGACAGGGTTCAATCCTAGTCAAGTCTGTTTCCCATCAGTTTCCTAAGTAATCACAGCCTTTCGTTTTTCATCTCCTTTGTACTCTTTGGGCCGAGTCTCCCACTTTCACCTCCTTTTTTATTTGATTTATTTTTTTTTATTTTAGTGGACTGAGCAACCAAGGAGAACTAGGAAGTTTTCCTTCCTCTGCTAAATGCTGGAGGAATTACTAATGAAAAAGATGACAAGAGCATTCAAGATAGCTGTCATCCCCTGCTTTGCCCCCATGTTCCTCCAGATTTTCCATTGAATATTCTTTGAATTTTGCCTTTCAGAAGGGTCTTGTTCTTATCATTTGATGTGTAGAAGTACATATGGTTCCACCGATGCCATGGCAGATGTGATTTGTCATGTTCCCAATCAATGGGTGTCATAGACTGGTGGCTGTTGTTATAGGGCTGTAGCCCTGTAAAATTTTGTGCACACACACGTACATGTAGTGGGAGAAGTATGTAAGCTGAGACTTTCTTGGTTTCAAACTCTTCTAGACTGTGTAAGACTTTATAAAGCATTTATACCATAAAGTAACTAATTTTTTTCTAATGCTGAAGTTTTAAACATAGAACAACTTGCCCCTCGTACGCTGCACTGTGCCATTTTGCATAGATATACCCAGGATTTTGCCATCAATGCAGTAAACAGTCTCTACTGGCAGTCCTTGCTGCTCTAGGGCCTTCTAGTGCATCTCAAATTTCTTACTTCAGTGTCTTTTTCTCCTTAGGTTCTCTGTGAGGCAAAAAAAATTCCTTTAATCTGAGGTAAAAAAAAAAATTCTCTGAAGAAACATGCTTTTAAAGGATGACCACAGAGATGCTCCCTTAGTTTTGCACTTAAATGTCTCTGGCCATGATCATGACAGGGCAGATTCACATAACAGGGTTTAAGCATGGAAGCATATGTGGCATCTCACTGTTTTTATGGTCTTTTTGTAGCAAGCCATTTGCCTCTGGTGAAACATATTTGCATATTAAAGGAACAACCAATTCAAAAAGTCAGTGAGAAGATGCAGACTTTAGGCATGAGTAATATTCACTGAATTGGACAGTGAGAACACTTTTGGAGGGGTAAACTTTACTGGGTTTGTGATGGTGTGTACACATTTATAAAGATGATATGACTTACTGTATTTGGTAATCCTGGCAATGGTCATACCAGAAAAATCATCTTATTGCAGGAAAATGTGCACTTTAAATGTGTTTTAAAGTATTTGCTTTTGGAGAGTTTATTAACTGAAGTTTGACAAGGATGTAAAAGGAAAAAAAAAAGAAAATTCCTAAAAATAAGTTATCCAAATTCTCAACACTCAATGATACCTAAAATGTGAAAATGGCTTGTATTCTGTATTATAAATATAGGGTGTGCTAGGCAGGTTTTTGAAAACTCAGTTGGTTAGGCAGGCAGAGTTAACTGCTGCCTTCAGAAGCTGTGTGGAAGGACCGTGTGTGCAAGGCAGATGCCAGTGTGACACAGTGCTACAGAGACATATTGGTTTGCAGAGCATGCCAAGCTTGCACTACTTTGTTTTTAAATGTTTTTACTTCCCTATGTCCAAAATAGTTCATATTCAATAACTCTGGTTAGGATATTTTGGAAAGATGTCCCCAGGCACTTCATAATGGAACTTGGGAAGAAATTCAAGAGACAGGAGTTCTCAAACAGCATTTGTAAGCAAGTTATCTTAAAATATACTGCTTCTTAATCTAAAATTAACTGAAAAGAGTCTCTAGTATTTTTAGGTCAGCATATGAATCTGGAGAAATCAAAGTATATGCTTGATACCCCATCAACCCAGTACAAGGTTTTTTAATTCCCTTTTTTGAGGTCTTAAGCAGTCCAAATCTCCCAGGCCTACCCAATGTGTTTCTAACATTTTCCTATGTCTTACTATTCCCAGGATGGATCGTACTTGGCTGAGTTCCTGTTGGAAAAAGGCTACGAGGTGAGTGACTCGGTGACTGGTTGCAGGCTGATGGAGTCATTTGGATGCTGCAGCTCCGTCCGGCTTCCTCTGCTTCTGTCCTTCTCTGTGTATGTTTTCCACTCCAGCCCTAGATAACAAATCAAAACTCCAGAGAGGAATGTGCAACATGGCCTGTAATCATGCCAGGTTATTGTACTATTTATCATCTAATGTCCACTGGTGGATTCCCTCTTCTCCTCAGGGTATAGCTGCTTTGCATGTTTCCCGCCAGCTCAGATAAGCAGCGACCTGTGTGAGCCAAAACTGTAAGGAATTAGGGAATAATTTATTATGCAATGTACCACATAAAGGAATAAGAATCTCGTTTGTTCTCTTTCCCCCCCTCTCTTCACAGTAAAGGCCCTTTTATTTTGGCAGTTATATTTCAGCAATGAAAAACTTGCATTTTGCTTTCTCTGTTTAAAAAGCAAAAAACCACCCCAAACAACAAACCCAAAACAACCTGTATTTTAGTAGAGTTGCTTTCTACCTTTTCTCTTGGATTCTTGCTTAGCATATGATTTTTATTACCTTTTCCTTGAAATAAAGAGAGTCTGATTCCTTCTTGCTGCATAATTTTCCCTGGCAAAAATCACATTTCTTGTAACCCAGCAAAGCAACAATCACATTGTTGCCATCTGTATGATTTGATGTGTTTGAACTGATGTAGACATAAATGTAAGAATATTTGCCTTCTCAGTCATGAAAGATGCTTCCAAAAGGTACAATAATGGAAGCAGAGCGGTGGTCAAATTCATTTCCTCACAATGTAGTATTTTCTGGGGTTTTAGTAAAAGCTAATGCTTGTTCTAATATTGAATTTTATTACTTCTGTTATAATACTGCCTCATAGCTTAGTGAAGAAGTCTCTTCTCAGCCAGTCTGTGCTTTCCATGCTTTTGTAGCAGGTTAATCTTCCTGCTTTGTTGATTGATTTGCTTATTGATATTGGCTTTTCAGTGTTGTAAATTGATTTTTTTTTTTTTACTACATTTCATTTGCGGAAGAGACACATTGGTGTGGTTGCTTCTGCTACTTTGAATGCATAAGCACATACTCTCTCCTAGTCCACAATGAAGTTGGGAACTGCCAACAGCAAATAAAATGAAATATAACCCTTTCCACAATAGAAAGGTTACTGTACTTGGGTAGAGTGTTTTTTTCTTCTGTTCCTTAACTCTCTATCAATTCCTTGGAATTCTTTCCTGTGTTCCCAGTTAGAGACCTCTTCTTCTGAATAACTCAACACAAGAGTACACGGGATAACTGATTGCCTCCCTAACCAAGATGCTTCATTTAACTTGGTGTTTTTTTAAAATTTCAATCTATTTAAAGATCTGGGCCTGTTGAGAAAAATCCACTGATCTTACATTCTTAACCAGATTAACCAGTTTGCACACATTTTGGCTTGTCACAGAGTTTGCATTTCACCTGTCCCATGCAGACAAAGGTACCTTTCATCAGTTTTTTTACAATGACACTGCTGTCATGGATTAAGCATTTGACAGGTTTTCCTGCTCTTGTATGTGCATACCAGAAAAAGGAGTGGAAGAAAAAAAAAAGAAAAGAAAAAAAAAAAGCAGGGTTCACATGCTTTCTCATTATTGCTGGATGCAACAGGCTCTCTGGATTTGTCTGTTTGCTGAAACTTTTGAAGTCCTGGGATGACTGCATTTAGCACATCTCATTGGTCAAATGTTGGAATCACAGCCATTCAGCTGACACAAAGCTCTTGCAAGCCCAATCTTTCATCAAGCTTTGAGCTGGCGAGGTTTGACTTAATCATTCACATGACCTTTGATTTTAGCATGATTTCATTCAGAGATAGATAATTGAGTGCTCAAAAAGTCCCTCGTCAGAACTTTAAGCCAAAATCTTTAATTTTGCTAGAAAAATCACGGCATCATTTAGCTTGGAAAAGACCTCTAAGATCATCCAGTCCAACTGTAAATGCAACACAGTCAAATCCATCACCAAACCATGTCCCTAAAAGCAAGATCTACATGTCTATTAAATACCTCCAGGGTTGGTGACTCAACTGCTTCTCTGAGCAGCCTGTTCCAGTGTTTGGCAACCCTTTCCATGAAGAAATTTTTTCCTAATATTCAGTCTAAACCTCCCCTGTTGCAGAGTACCTCAGTTAGCTTCCTTTAGAATAACTTGTTGCTTTAAAACTGCGAAGTCTGATATTTTACTCTGCAAACAGCAGTTCATTTGAGTACTCAAAATATTTCCAGCATCTTTTGTAAAGTTGAAGTTATTATGGAAGTGTCTCTTTTTTTTTTGGATAGTGTTTCTCTGTAAATCTGGTGTCCATATAAATTATCCACATATTCTATAAATAATTATTTTGATACAGCTTTTGACTACATATCTTTGAAAATTTATCTTCATAAATTCATTATTTGATGGAAATGTCTTTTACAGGGCATGTTTCTCAGTGCCTCATTGATCCTCATAGTGCAAATATTTGAATTGTAGAACATGGTATGTTGTGAGCATGCTGTTTGATGGGGCACACAAGAAATTTTATGCAAGGAAATTGGCATCATAAATTTGACTTGCAAGTTGTAAAGATGACTATTAAGCTGTTTTTAGAGATCTTGCCACCAAAATGTCATTCCTAAAGCAGCAAACTGGTCTCAATCTGCAGTTGTGTGCACTTTTTTACTCATTTAAATTTTTGACTTAAGATAGAATGAAAATCATTTTCTGTGTCAATAAACATAGCTTGTGTTATGTGTAAAATGAAAATCCCCAAACCAAACCAAAACCCTAAACACTGCCTGTTCCTGCTGCTCTGTGCTTGCAGGTACAAGTTAACAGCAAATGAGAAAGTAAAGCGATGGTCTGACCAAACCAAGTGTAGGATAAATCAAAGTGTAAGGGATCACTTTCAGAAATAAAAGGCAGGGAGAGTTCGAGGACAGTCAGATGCTTAAGCTTGGTTTCACTTATACAAGCACAGCTTCTGCAGCTGATAACCCAAGCTAATATGAATTTTGGCAGCAGGCATCATGATCCTGTCTTACAGGACAGGAGGAAAGAGGGTCAGTGTTTGAATTTCTCTAAGGTATTAGACACAAATGGTCTTTTCTTTAGTGTTAGTCAGAACCAGCGGGGCTTTTTTTCCCGACAGCTTATTTATCGTGGCTGCTTAAAGGAAATTCCCAACCTGGGTTTCAGCCTCAGGCTTGTCTGTGTGTCGCATAACGCACTGGACAACACTGACTCATGAGGTCTACAAAACAGCACTGACTGTTCTCACTTTTCTTCCAGCACCCCAGGAAGTGAATGACAGCTGATTTCTAAAATACATTTGGGCCTTGCAGCTGTTGCTCCTTCTTTCCCCTTGTCTTTTTCTTCCCTTCTGTCCTCTTTGCTCACTCTCTCCTTTCCACAGCCCCATCTCCTGCTACTGCTGTTTCCATGCCCATCATCTCTGCCTCCAGAAAGTCTTCACTGCAACCAGGAAGAAATGGTTTTCTTGGCATTCACATATTTCTTCTCCAATGCCAGTAATAATGTCAAGTCTCACTCACTACGAGATGGTGCTCTAGGGCAATTCAATACGTTTTCTGAGCTGTGTGTGATGCTCCAGCTGCTAGTGGTATCAGCAAGGGAGAAGGGGAAACCACTCGAGCACTCAAGTAAATATGACAGCATCAGACCTCATCTCCAAGTATGTTACTATTTGGATAACTGCCCACCTGTAGGAATAGATATAAGCTCTGATTACCTGATATAAAGGTTAGGTCTGTGTATATGAGTATTTTGAGTGATGGTGATAAACACTTAATGTTTACCACTTATCTTTTGTATCTTAACTTGTTCAATCCCCAGGTGCATGGCATCGTTCGTCGGTCTAGTTCTTTTAATACAGGCCGGATTGAACATCTCTATAAGAACCCACAGGCTCACATTGAAGGAAGTAAGACTTTGTTTTTTTATTTAAGGTGGTATATGTTATTTAGTCTGTTCTATAAGCTTGGTGGAGAAGGGTCCCTGGGAGAAGGGAGGGAATCCCATTTTCCTCTGCTTGTGTTAGCTAGGTGCTCTATCTCAGAAAGAGAAGTTACCATTTTTCTCTGAAGATGTGGCATGAAGAATAGATGCCCTTGTGTGTGTGAGTTCCAAAGAGTGGAAAATATGAGGGGCCCAGGAAAGCACTTTGTTGTGTAGAAATGCTGCCACAGTTCACACATAGCTGGGCAGTCGCAGTTAAAAAATGTCTGGGCCTGCAAAAAGCTATGTGAGGTTAAAAACACTGAAATGTTAGAACAGTAAAATAGGGGGCTTTTTTGAGGCAGTTATCTTAAGTACTCCACTTCTGTTTCCTCATGAGCTTCTGAGTGTCTGATGGAGGTGAAGGTTTGGAAGCAGCCTGTATGACAGCATGAGTAAGACATGATCAATTCTTTCTGATGACAGGAAGAATGAATCTATGGACCTTTAAAAATTTCTGCACCCAAGGAAGTGATTACCTGCTTTTCCTGAAGGAAAGGCATTGCTCTTGGAAATTTGCTGAAAATTTACGGTATTCTGTGTTGCCAATGATAATTTGAGAAGTTGAAATTATTACCTTTAGTGTACACATTGTAAAAATTGTTTGAGTATTTTACCTTAAAGAAGGTTAAGTGGTCCCTTAATGAGAAGCAGCTCAAACATTGGATGGCTTCAGTTCAGGAGGACTGAGCACTTTAACAAGCATGTAGTTCTCTACGCTTTGTGTATTTTGTAGAGTTGTGCGGAGTGTAGCTGTCCTAAATAATCCAATTTAATGCATTGTTTACACTAAATATCTCCATGGTGTAAATAAATAATGTCTTGTAAGTCTGCTTCAACACCATGGTTGAACAGAGCTTATTTTTATCAAGCTGTAATATGCAATGCAACTTATAGATTTCACTCAATCTTTGCTTGTGATTTTTTTTAAAAAAATACCTAATTTCTGATATGACTCTGACGTGGTATTTGGTGTGAACAGTTGGTATTTACTGTACATTGCTCCTTAAAATATCTGATTAAGAGAGGAGTAAAATTGAATAAAATACCTTCATGAAAAATACTGAAACCTGTTTTTCTGTCAAGAACAATGTAAGAACTGTTTCCCATGACTTGTATTCTTGGCTCATGAGGTAAAATGAAGCAAATGAAATGAAACAGGAACCTGTACATTGTGAGGACCATCTTGTGAGTATGAAAAGTGATTTGAGAAGACAATGTAGATCGAGATAAATGCATATACAAACATTTAAGGAAAGGGACGGAAGAAAGAAAAAGAAAGCAGATGTTAAATTTTTTTCCCCATTTCTTATCTCATTTTCCTTTAACTGAAGAATGCAGCTATATGAATGGGAGGAGGAGGAGGAATTGGACTTGGAATCTCAGGAAAGGCTGCTCCATGGAAACTGTTTGGAAACAATGGGTTTCCAGGCAGTACTGGAGGAAGCAAAGAGGCAATAGTCATTATGTGAGCAAACCCGAATTTTATCTTTGTCATATGTGTTCTTCCTGTGAAGAATTGATCGCATGTTGCAAGATGGTGCTCTTCATAGACAGTGAATCTCTATGTGAAAAAGGAGTAGAAGCACAAGAAGGAAAAAAAGGTGTTTCCTGAAGCAAGCCCTCCACCTGTTGCTCGCTAAGGAGGTTTTCAGATTGGTTAATAGTACTAAAGCCCAGAGGTTTTGACATTTGATCTGTGTTTATAAATCTGTGCACCAAATAAGTCCCAATTCTAGTAAGTCTTTCCACTTAGCCTATATTACTCTTGAAAGACCTCTTTTTCATGGGTCAGAAAATGGACATAGCTTTATGCCCTGATCCTCTTCAAAAAAAGCCATGTGGACAAGAAGCTTTGAAGACTTTATGGTAGACCAAAATGAGCACTCCCCTTGAGGGCACTAAATTTAAGGTAATAGCAGGAGGGTATCTCTGTTGCTTGGCTCAGCCCAGCTGGCAGCCCACCTTCCCCTGGGAAGCTCTGAAACTGCACTCTGGCTTGGGTATGGTGGCAAAAGTGCATGTGTAGGAAGAGGAAGACAGGCTGTGGCACCTCTTTCCTGCCTAGCAGCTGCCTAGGCTGGGGGGGAGCTAGTTGCTCTTGCAGACCTCAAGGCTCTTAAAGAGCTGCTGCTGCTCCCTGAGCCTCCTCTTGTAACAGCCTCCTCTCCCCACAGACAGAACTACTTCCATGTATTGAATTTCATTTAGGAAACAGAACAGTTGTATTCCATACCAGTGGAAATGTGGTGTTCTAGCACAGCCTGTATAGAACTGGTGTCAGGAATGAAGGTAGCCCACATCATGGATGGTTGAGGTATATGCACAAGAATGGTCACAAACTGCTTGCCAGCTTTCATATTTAATCACAGTTATCACTGTCTTAAAAAAAAAAAAGTTGTGTTACCATTCCATTACCTGTTGGCCACAGCTTCACCTGGGTCTGAACTATCTTCAGAATGTCTTTTTCAAGCAATGTGGGGTGTAAAAGCAAATTTCAAGAATATACTATGGCTGTATTACTTTATCAACCTGGAGAGCCTCATCAACCTGTTGTATAGGAATGTACAAGGCTGAACATCTGAGAAATGTGTTATCTGTTACTTCCCTTCTGCCTTATACTGTTTAAAAAAAATTAAAGAAAAACCTAAACCACCATAAATAATAACAAGTTCACTTATCTCTACTACAGTTAAAAATGTACTGTGGATTACTATGATAGTCTCTTGTATTAAGCCTGGTATTTCAGGACTGAAAAAAAGAAAGAAAACAAATAATCAAGTTGATTATATCTGTAGATGATACAGTCCCAGAAAAGTGGTGACCATCGTCAAATGAGAAAACTGCTAAACTATACTGAAATAGGAATTTCTTCATTTTCCTGGAGATAGGGCAGTGCAAACATACATTTACTAAGGTCATAAACATGAAATGAAAATCTATTTGAATATGGCAAGTAAATATGAACAGCTAATTCATCCATACTTAGAAGTTTTTATTGGAAAAGTATGCCAATAACAGTGTGGTGATTTTTTTTTTCTTTTTTAATAAGAGCAAAAAGAGATCAGTTTCTGTGAATTTCACTTTTGCAATATCTTCTTGACAGGTCAGGGTCTGAAACCAAGGACAATTTGATAAACCATTGGAACTTACTCTCTTGATTTTGATTCACTTTCTTATGCATAAATCAGAAAGAAATTTAAGTTAGGACAGGGTAAATAACAGCTGCATCTAACTGCAATTGAAATTTTGGTGTGTAGTAGCATGAAGCATGTTGCATTGACAATTAAATTGTCTTCTGAAATTGCTTTTCAGTGTGCATCTGTATTTTTTGAATGAAAAACAATGGTAAAGAATGCAGCATGTTGTACTGTAATGTTATCTAAATGTTCATCTAGTAGATACCTTAGGCACTTGTGTTGTGAAATTACTTGCGATGCAACATTTTGTGAAGGAGAAGAAAGCTGTTGCTGTATGCTTAAGAAGTTATTAAAACCTTTGTGACTGAAAGATTGGAAGCCCAAACTAAAAATGCCCTTTTTTTGTAAAATTCTATATATGACATTGAACTAATTTATACAACCTGAGTAACTAAAGTGTAAACTAGTTTTTCATTTTAAACAAATGATATAAATGTTGCTAGATAAATCATACTATTGAAAAGAGAATCTGAAATGGTATTTATTACTACTGTGGGGAAACGTATTTTGTGCTTAAAGCAGGAAAAAACACCGAGCAAAACCACGTTCAGCTGGTGAACTTCACTTTTTCCAATAGATATTTACTCAGATTTTAATATAAAATAGGATTTGCACCAAGAATATAATATTGTTCTAAGATTAAGTGTATTAACTCTATTCTTAAACTCTGAAGACATGAAGCTGCACTATGGGGATCTCACTGACAGCACCTGCCTGGTGAAGATCATTAATGAAGTCAAACCCTCTGAAATATACAACCTGGGAGCTCAGAGCCATGTCAAGGTGAGTAGCCTCTAGCAATGAGAATTGTGAATGTGTGGTGGTCGTGGTGGAATATTGCCTTAATTATTTTAGACTGCAGCATTTATAGCCATTTTAACAACTGCTAACTTCAGCAGGTAAACACTGCTTTAAATCAAGATAGTTGTGTTTGCTGCAGTGCTAAATTACTGCATGAGTTTGCTACTGAATATATATTATTATGTCAATAGTAGAGGTTGAATTGTCATTGTCAACAAAATCCACTGGTTTAAAAATCTGATTTTTCTGCCATATGAAACAACTTTTGCTGTGGAGTTTGCTGCTGATCAGTCCTAGTGGAGAACTTAGGCAGTGTTTTTAGGCCAAACAGTGCTTCAAACAACATGATTCGGTTTATTTGAAATCAACACATATACCAGATGTGTCACTTCTAGAAAGACTTCACCTATACCAGTTTTCATGCAGGTGGTATTCTTTGAAAGATTGGCCTACAAATAGAGAAAACAGCTCCGCTGCTTCTTGCAGTATTGTGAAACTTCTAGGGTTTTGTTTGCAAAAATCAAGTTAGAGAAAATGGAACAAGAAGGGCTTGTTAAAGGCTTATTCATACTTCATTATTACAAACTGAAACTGATGGCCAGGTACCAAATTGTCATTAAAATAAATTGTGTGTTAGTCCTATGTCTTGTCATTACTGTGTATGATGTGAAAGTATTCTAAAGTGTTAATATTCCCTGGCTTCTCTTGAGCTGAGAAGTGAAGGAGCATTTAAGCTTCATGAAAATCAGTTTGCCTTTAGTTTTGTAAGGCAGCCTTCCTACAAAAAGCAGCTTGTTGTTTCTATCATTCTGTAAAAGCCTTAAAACCCAGCAAGAGGAAATCATGTTGAAAGAATGCAGTTGTTGACAACACAAAACAGCAGAATATAAAGATGAAATGAGAATAATTTTTCTTGTAATTTGCTTGCATGATTGAATTATCGAGTTTGCTCTGTGGTAAATATAGTTCTGGTTGGGTGTATTAGCTCAGGTAGAGCAGTATAACAAGGCCATATGAATCCAAGGGCAGCCTTGGTCCAGAAGGCAATTGAGCTGCTGGTTTGCAGAGTGAAACCTGAGCCAGCAAACTATGCTGGGGTGTTTGCAGTCCACAGCTAGGTGTCCCAGCATTCCTTTTCTTGAACTGGTTTGCTGTATAGCAATCTCCATGGAAATTACCTGTCCTCCTTAGATGATGTTAGCATGGTACTAGCATTCTGGTATCAAGCTATCTCCATGTAGCTGCTGCAGCTGAATCACAGCACTGAGGTGGCATGAAGGGGGTGGTGGTGATGCTGCTATAGATGTTTGCATGGCTCTGTCATGGGATACAGGAAAGTTTATTCCTCAAATATCTCACTGCATGAACATTTTGAGCCAATGAAGAGCTGGCACAGTCTTAGCTTTTGGAAATTTAATGTGTCTTGAAGGACAATGACAATGGCTCTCTTAGAAGCTAGCCTGAACGCAACAGGCCTATACTTAGGCAAAGTTAACAGTCCTACATGAAGTCTAGATGGACTTGTTTGAAGTGTGCTTGCTTCCTAGCATCTCCAGTAGTACTTCTGTTGCTGCAGTTGAGAAGGTAGGCACCCCAAGTCTTACTCAGGTGACTGGGGGACTTGACTGTGGTATTGGTAGGAGTTAAAAACAGTCCAACAGTGTTTAACATTTTAAAACAGTTGCCAGTGTTGAAAGAGGGAGTGGAACCTGGCCATCTGTTCAGGTGAATGTCTTCACCAGAGACCTGAACAGCTCTTACTATTAAACTTTGGTTATATAAACTTACTGGGTTTGCCTGTGTGCATCATGTTTGGGCAAGGAGGGAAAAGAGCTTCTAATCTTAGCTTGCTTCATTTTCTGGTGACTTTTAGTCAGTGACGTCTTCGGTATTTTTTGGATGGTGTTTATGTTGGCTTGTGTTTATGCAGAATAAAGTTTTCTATCACTCTCACTTCCAGTTAGTTTATGTGAGCCATGCTGAAATGAAGGAAAATAAAATCATAGGAAGTTGGTCTGGTTTCCTGTAGGAAACCAATGAAGATGAAATTGGTTCTTGGAATGAACCCACAGTAGTCTGGGAAATACTGTCAGAGAAGACGTTTTTCTGAATCATAAATAGTGAGGACTGTGACTCATAAAGTAGGTCACTGGGAGGCTGATCTGATCTTGTACATGGGAGAAAGTGAGAGAAGACTGAAATTTGTTCCTTATTAAAAACAGTA
The DNA here is from genome assembly GCA_035041135.1 of Platyrinchus mystaceus. NCBI lineage: Eukaryota > Metazoa > Chordata > Aves > Passeriformes > Tyrannidae > Platyrinchus > Platyrinchus mystaceus. The sequence continues at coordinate 68,658,915 of JAWWLV010000088.1, read as the reverse complement.
AACTTAACAGAATGATATCATCAGTAGGAACAAATTATCCAGTGTACATTCCTGTCTGTTTTGGTGAGAAACAGGGATTAGCTCTCTACACCGTGTCTTTGCCATTGGATGTTCAGAAAACAGTGGCACATTCACTTCGTAGTTACTAAATAAACATTTCAGCCTCATTTTCTCTATCCAGTCTTTATATGTCCTCCTGCTTTGAATTTTAGTTCATTGGGAATCTGATGTGCTGAGTGTGATTTGTTTTCATTTAATTTGTTTTCATGGTAGTGATTGTTTACAGTAAATTAATTCTAAACAATAATCTATTATTGTATAGTAGCATGCAGATGGCTTAATTCAAATTCTGTTATCCAGAACTCTATACTCATATCCCAATGTCTGTTGAATGTCTTGAAAATCAATTATCCAGATGCTAGGTTAGCTGAAGTGCTGTAATTGTCTCTTCTTGCACAGGTTTCAGAGGAGGCACACACATAGATTTAAAGTTATAACTATTTTTTCCTGAAGGACAGATGATCTCATCAGTATTTGACTGTGCTCTAAGGTTTTCTTTTTGAGTTGTATTGAACTGGTGAATCTGGCAAATATTTTTTGACAGATTTCTGAATCCAAAAGGCAGTGTGACCTTAGTAAAAGATACCTTGCTTTCAGCACTTGAAACTTTTTTAATGTATCTGAGCAGTTAAACGTAGGACTGAAGAAATGGCTCTGATTTTATGGATATTGCTTCCGTAGTAGTCAAGTATCAAATAGCCTAGTCGTGCATAGGTCTTCAGAGCTCAGGGAGGAAAATTCCAGCTTATGCAAAAGCCTGTGCTCACTCGTGTCTTTTACTGAATCCTGAAATTACAGCTTGCATGCTGGTTGGTGGGAAAGTAGGATGTCTACAGGGAGGGGAAACTCAAAGTACTCAAGAAAAAGTTTATATCATATAATTTAACAGAGTCACAGAATGGTTAAAAGTTGGAAGGGACTTCTGGAGACTGTCTAGTCCAACCCCATTACTCAGTGTGGAGTCGGCTAGAGCAGGTTGCAAAGGACCTTGTCCAGTCAAGTTTTAAGTAGGATGGAGACCCCTAGAGCAACTCTTTTCTCACCTATGCAGTTCCATTACCCTTACAGTAAAAATAAACCACACAACACCAGAATTTTTTTCTTATTTTTAAATGGCATTTGCTGTATTTCAGTTTGTGACCATTGCCTCACCTCCTGTCTCTGTATACCACTGAGAAGAGTCTGCTGGGGGGAGATGGTGCTATGCAACTTTATAGTGAAGAAGGCAGTGGTTGGGACATGGAATGAAAGCTGAAATCCTTCTGTTTAGGACATAAGTAAATCAAATAATTAAAAATATTTACTGCTGACTTTCCCCTGCAGGTTTTATCAGTGATGTTGTAGGGGCAGTCCTCTTCTCCGATCCCCTCTTTATCCATGCAGTTAATATAGTTGAAAATCATCTATGAGAAAGTCTATGTAGGAGAGGATAGTGTCATTCTGAGGCAGTCTCATGTGAAGAAAGTACTTCCACTGCACATATACAGTGAGTATTTAGCTATGAGGAAAGTCAAGGCACTAAATAACTTAGCACACAACTAAGTCAGAATTGAGTACTGAAGTCTCCTGACAGCTGAGTTCTGGGATCCTTCCAAGGTCTGTCCTCATGCTGTTCAATAGCCAGGTTGGGGAATGTGCCCTCCTTACAGAGCAGCTCTCTGTTAAGCTCCTTATGTTGAAAACCCTTCAATTTGATTTTGCATAGCTTTAGGTATCTCAGTAACACTGAAGCAAAATAGCTTCTAGTGATTGCTGTCATTGTCTATTTGATGAAATAATTTTGAAAGTAATTCTTTTGCACTGGAGATGTGTTTTGGTATGGTGTTCCATGTGTTAAACAGGAATGTTCCCCTCTAATTTGTAGGGTGGATTTTTTTTTTGTCACACGTAAATGCCAATCAGTAATCTTAATTATGCTACTTTTCTTTTTATATGCTAACTGTACTTACCCAGTTTGGTTCTGATCCTGTAGTGCTTTCTCATGGCAAAAGATTGGGTTTGTTGCTTTTGTGCATTTGGGTTTTCTTAACTTTTCTCATTATTTAATACAATATTGCTTACATGAAACTGTAGGCTAAATAATTCAAGGAATTAACTGTAAAGCTTTACCAGTATTGCATTAGTAGCAAGGCTTATAATTGGTCATTACAGCTTGCATAATAAATGTTTTATGTATTGTACCTCATGGTTCTTATTGTTCAGAATGCTGTTATATTGTTGCATAGGTTTTGAGCTTCTTATGAGTGTCACAGAAGCTCACAGCTTCTGAGAAAATTAATGGATTTTTTTTTTGTGTTTTATAGAGCAAGCATATTAGCTGTTCAGTGTAACGAGATCTAGTCTAATTAATTTTAAAGAATATTAGCAATACTCTGTAGAGTTGTAGTAAGACTTATTCAGAGGGAAAAATAAGTGTAACAGACCTTAGTTTTATGTAATCAGAGAATTTTATAGCCACCCTTTATAGAATATTTTTTGTCTTAATACGATATCAAATTACTTCTAATTTAGCATGTATGGATGTTCAATTTGTTAGCCAGAAACTGAGTTTCCAAATCTGATTTATGGTACAGGACTATAAATGTAGAGCCTACTGCTCTAGGGTACCACTGATTAGCATAGGACCCCAGCATGGGCCTGTGGTACCATGTTCTGTGGCCTGCTTGGTAACTGTCAGTCTCCTGTCATCTTTTTACTTGTGGTGCCAACTCACAACACTAGCCTTGTGAACACAACCTCACTCTAAAATCGTTATGCTAACCAGCAAATTCTCTATTTGCACAGGGGTCTTGGTCCTCAGCCAGGGCATTTAGGCTCTCTGCTGTAAATACAAAGGAATAAAAATTAGCTGGGTTACCTTCTGTCCTGCAGAATGTTTTACTCCTTTTCCTCATGCTGGTATTACACAGGGTATGATTTTGTAAGGTACTGAATTGTCTTAATTTAGTTCAGTACACTCTTTAACGGCTTTAACTTCAGATTGTTGAAGTTATTTGGGTCCTTTCCTGGGTTTTGTGCAGGATGCTGTGTCCTTGTGGGATGGGGTGCACCAGAGGGCAGAATAAGCCTCTCAAGTGATTTTTTTCAAATGCTTATATGTCATATTATGCTGTGTGTAGCTTAAACTCTTTAAGTAATCTAATTCCTTTTAAGCAATCAGGTTTTAGGTAGTTTTACCATTGAATTATTTTGGGCAATACCTGTGCAGTACCTGTTCAAACAGATTCTGTGTGGCCTTGAAGGAAAGGTAATTCCAGTAATAGCTAGCAATTGGAATTATATATGTCTCTTCACTTGGTCTACTAAATATTTATGGCAATTTTATACAATCTTTATAATTGCAGCTTATATTGGCAGACTAAATAGATTTAAAACCAAATGTTAGTAAGGAACTTAGTGCAACTAATAATTTTCTTAAACAGATTAACTTTAGTAGTTAACTATATGTATTATGGCTGCAAAGGTTATGAATACATAAAAAGAACAATGGAATAATGCACTCAGTGGTACTAGTATTTATTAACAAATACAACCATTAACAAATTGCTTCCTAAACCAAGTACTACTTATGTCAATACCAGTGAGAAAATGAAGACATTATGTTTATGGGTATATTTTAATACTACAGAAGAATTCTCATAACTACTGATGCAGTCTGGTATTGCCTCCATGCCCTCCTATTCCTTATCTCTCATTTTCTCATTACCTTCCCCCTTCCACCTTCAACAAAGACCCTCCTTTTCTCTGTGCTCTTGCTCTGAGCTGGGGTATTCTTTCCCCCTCTATAGAAAAATATGCAAGAATTCATATGCTTTTTGGATCACAGTGACCTTATTTATAGTTTGTGTGCTACATTTTTGCTTTTATTTAGTCTTTCATTTTGCTGGTTTTTCTTATGGATCATTTCCAGGGTAAATGCTGAAGCACATTTCTATAAATATGTTATTTAAGTGTATCAGGAAAGCAGCCATGTTAAAAAAAAAATTAAAAAAAAATTAAAAAAAAAATTGAGTACTTAATCAGGGACATGAAAAGGACCATACTGAACTCTGAAACAGGACTTTTCCATATGGCTTAGTAATTAAAGAAGAGAACGTACGCTGTCATGAATCTGTAACTGAAGATTATAGATTCCTTTATAGAGTTTTTTGCAACTTCAGTGGGTGTCTCTTGCATGATGTTTTACAAATGCAAGCTAGGGACTTTTTTCAGCTGCTGTTCCTGTGTTGTGCAGTCACATACAAAGCAGGCTGAATGCTGTGATGAATGAAGTGGTGTTTATCTTTGTGACCCTGATGACGGATAAAGTACCACCTCCTTCATCTCATGCTTTGTGTGTGGTTTCTGCTTTGAGGCTCTGTGATGTGACTTCCTAACTGACTTCTGAATTGTAAGTGTTCCGTAGTGAAGGGGGACAGCCGATGAATCCATGTTCGTTCAATGCCATGGCCCCAGTAGAGTCTGGATACCTGTTGAAATCATGCCCTCAATGAGACCTGTGGCTACATAATTAAATTGCAACTTCTAAAATAATAGCTTTAAAGCTGGCCTATAAATGTAAGAGTGTTGTTAAAGTGGATTCCGTTTTCAGAGAAGAGCGGTTTATCATATCATTCTACTTTTATTTACAATAACCAAATCTCTGATGTAGTTGTAGCTATTTTTTTTTTTTAGTGCAAAAGTAGTTGCTGAAGTGGTTTCTGCTTCTGGGTATGAGCAGGGAGCAGTGACAAAAACTTCCCTGAGAGTTTTCTTCTAACAGCTGCTGCAGGGGGAGAGAAAGCTGAGGAAAAGGGAAGGCAAACCCAGCTGTGGTGTTTTCAGCGTTGTATTTCTTGTGTCAAATAGATGGCAGCAGAGCGTTGTACACAATGGAGCAGCTCCATCCTGTAATGGGAATGAGGGGGGGGAATGACACTTCAAGCTGACTTGTATCAACTACAGCCTTGAAAGACTTGTCATTAGGCATAAAATAGGGAAGAAAGCTACTATTGATAATGCAGGCTCATAGAGGATGAAGCAGGGTATGAGATGCTATAAAGTACTGAATTTCTGGAGTAGTCCCAGGTGGCAAAACTTAATCTTTTAAGGTATGTCATCCACTCATGCAACATGATTGAAATCAGCTAACATAATATGCATGTCAAAATAAAAAGACAGAAAGAAAAAGAAAGTATTCACAAGTTGCAACTGAAAGTGATATACAGCTGCCTTGGGGTACTGTAGGAGTTGGCCAGAAAGCCTATTTTTCAGTTAAGCGAGTTAGAGAAAGGAAATGTCAGTCCTCAATCAGGCAAGCATTCTTTGGTAAGGTTTACTTAAATGTCAGCATTTTTAGAAAAAGAGCTGCAGTCTGTTCTGCTCTGATCCCCAAAATTAGATTTGCTATTAAACTGGGTCAAGCTGCAGATCTGTCCCTAGAAGTGTTTGATTAATAAAACTAGTACAGGGTTTGGCTTAGTATTTATTAAGTACAAAATTAATGGCTGCAAAATAGCTGCAGTCATGGTAGACATTAACATATTTTGTTGTATGCTCATCTGCATCTAAAATTTTGTAGTGGGACGATCCTGAAATAAAAGGTAGAATTGAAGGCTTTGATGTCAGTGATTGCTCAAGCTCTCAGATTTTAAGATATTGTAGTAGAAAGATAGAAAAAAAGTTGGGAAATTATTATTAGTTGTATAGTGTGACTATCTAGAAATTATGCCTATCTAGAAATTATGCCAAGGCTGGAAAAGTCAATGTGGGATGCTGTCTTAAATTTACAATATATTTTATTTCTCTTACAGCTCTTGAGTGCAACCATCCTGGGTGAGCATTAGCTTTACTGTTTTTATTTATGAGAGACCTCATTAAGGGTTTACTTTCTGTAAACATGCTTTTTAACCTGGCTGCCTGAAAAATTATTGCAGCAACTTGGCATAACTGGCAGGTTTCTGTTGTGATAATAACTTGTTTCTCAGATAATGTTTCTTTTTCTCAGATTGGGTGTTTTAGTGATCCATCCACCCTCTTCATCAAGCTAGTAAGAAACCCAAACCACTGTGTAATTTGTTTCTTACAGGTTTAAAGAAAAGCATGTATGATTCACTTTGAAGTGTTGCAACTGGTGCTAGCAGCTACAGATTACTACAGATTACCTGTTGGAGGGTAACACAGGTCTACAAGAGTGTAGATGATTTTCAGTATCGTTCTTCATACACTATGGAAAGCATTAATATAATAGCTCTGACTTTTGGAGCTTTTTCATTGTGGTTAAATTATTGCTCATGCAGAAGGATGAATGTATCTGTGCGTATTTTGGTTTGTTTATTTATTTATTTAATTGCTATTTAATGTCTTAAAGTAGCAGTTTTAAGTAAAATCTGGATATAACATATGCAATATCTGCTATTTGAGCACTGGTAAAACACCTACTTAATGAAAGGAATGCCTGTGATTCGTTGGATGAGTAATAATATAAAACTATTTTAAAACATTTTTTTCCTTTCCTAAGTATCACATTAGTTTGTTATATATTTATTTTCTTTTTTTAATTGTGCATCTGAACATGCTTCCATGGAGGCATATTAAAATTCTTGGAAGAAATAACATGACTGTGTTTTTATATTTTTATAAACCATTTATTCAGTTACTGTTCTAAACACTAAAAATGGAAGCTGTGAAAAATCTGTGGCTACGCAATAATACATGCATTTCACTGATTGTCCAGATAAATTAGGTTGGCAGAACAAATGCAGACTTCTTAAAATAAGCAGTTCCAAAACTCTCTTGGTAATTCTTCTTGAGGCTAAATGCTACAGACTGCTATTGAAGCCAAACCTCATAGAAATGTTTGCAAGGGGGTTGCTGGGAAGGGAGGGTTGTTGTTGTCTCTTGCCTCTTTTCCATTGAGGTAAGGATATTAGCTTGAATGACATCATTTAATTTTCTCAATTTTGAAATGGTATATTTGCATAACAAAGCAGTACTTCTTTTTTTCCTTTAGTTTTATTACAACTGTCAGGGTGTATGTGTGCGTGCATGTTTCTGGTCTTCTTGCTGAGTAATGCTAGATTTGTTCTTTGTTCTGTGTAGGTTTGGCTTTGTGGTTTATGCAGCCTTAAAAATATATGTATATTCTCTCGACTTCCTCATCTGAAAGAAGTGAATTGTGCATCTTAAAAAACTTCTCAGTATGTTTTACAGGCATGCAAAACAAGAGAAATAAAGATTTTCTCTGCTAAAAATGTTTTTTCTTATTTTCTTAGTGCATAAAGCAGCATTGAAATAAAGTACACAAAACATTTCTGTGAAAGAATTGTTGCAGTGAGACATGCACATTTAACCTCACAGAATGTATGACTTAGAATGGCTGTGTGGTCAGGAGTGACAGAACAGGGATTAATTCCACTGTTACAATACTCCATGGACACAAGTTTCTATTTTTCTTTGAACATTTCAGAAATTGAAGATGAAACAGAAAGAGACACTTTTTACTTTTTTTTTGCTACTTCATTAATGTCAATAAATTTTTTTGGATGTTGGGAATAGTCATAGTTATTCAACTTGACTATATTTAAAAATGTAGTTATATGTCAGGGAAAAAATGTAAGTTGTTGTTTGGGGATGTTTAGGATTTCTCGATATGTTCGTTTTTGGTATTATCACAATGATCTTGAGGGAATTTTAACTGAGTGTCTCCTGTGAATGAGATGATTGTTTACTTTGTAAACAGTGTTCATCTGGTATTTATTGATAATCCATTTGAATTTGGATTCACATTGGTTTAAATAGGTTTGCTGCAGTTTAATCTTATTGTGACGATGCTGTGTTACATTTTAGCAGGCAGAAAACAGTTATTCAGGAAATTTCTCTGTTTCAGAGACAATGACGAGCTGTAACATGGGAACATTCCCTGCTTGCATGAAATGCTTAGATCTGGATAGAGAGAACATCTTTATCAGTGTTCGTGCTCTAACATGCAACTTGTTTTGCAGAGGCTGGGTATGTTTTACATAACAGCTGATTGTTTGGGAAAAACTTAATTTAAAAAAAAAAAATCAGTACTGTCTGCCATTACGTTACCAACTCCTCAACTTCTATTAGTTTTTATTGCTCTGACTTTTTTGAAGTGGAGATGTATCAAGCATCTTTGGTGATAGACTTGGTCTCCCAAGGAGTAGCTAGGGCAACAGAAGGGAGTAGTCTGGTGTTTATCCTCCTATACAGCTATCCATACTAGCTTTCCATTACCCTATTTTTTCATTAAGTATTTACCAAATATGTTGGCTTGCAAAATTGCATTGTGAATGCCTGAACTGCATTTTTCCTGTAAGTATGTGATGCTGAGAAATAGCATTTTAATTTTAGCCAGACATTCTTGCATAATGTTGCTTCATGGTGATGCAATTTCACTGGCATAGCATCAGAACAAAGCCTACAGCATCAAACAAGGATGTAAAAACAAATTAAAGGATGCTAGAAGTTTTAAGCATTGCTTTAAAGCTTTTAATATGCTTAATATTCTTGAATTTTTTTAAGCTCTGTGAGCGTGTCTGTGTAACAAGCTGTGAGTTCTGTGGAGCTTTTCTAATTTTATATTTGTGTAATATTTTTCCTTTGACTTTTTTCTAAAACTCCACTGTGGCAAAGAACATCCTCCAGAAATTATGTATTTTAATTACAGGGCATATGCAACCTATGTATTTAGTTAGCTGGGCAGTAAAATTTAATTGCAAAGCTCTAAGAAATGCTCCTGAAAACATTGCATACATTCAGCATACCTCAGTCTTTGGAGCTAGTAAAAGATTCAGTTACTTTACTAAACTTATATTATCTAAAATGCCAATTACACTGAAAAAATAGACTTAAATTTACATTGAGTAAAGGATAACGTAAAATGCTAATTAATTATGATACTGATTTATACTGTAATCTCTTCCATGTCTAAACTTAATTATAGTTGCAAGTTTTATCTGAAATAGAATGTTATATAGTTCTTCCCGCAGATTTCAAAAATTACAACTTAATTGGAACAATTCAGTATGTCAATAGCTGATAAATGAGAATTATTTTCAAAAGTAGGATGCAAGAAATTATGTAAATCACTTTAGGTTGAGTTGTGTTTTTTTTTTGTGTACTAGATGTTCCTGAAACTGATTGCAGTACTTTATTGAAAGAAAATGGAACTGATTGACTTGTCATGAGGTGTGATCTGAAGGCCACTCACATCACTGGCAGGGATTCTTTACAGTGCTTGGGAGTATTTCATGCTTTCATATTTTGTTACTATACTTTAATACTTTGATTTTGTTCAGCTGTCAGTATTTCTAGGCGTTGTGCATTTTCATTTTGTCACATTTAGATATATCATTAGTGAATGTTGCAAATTCAAGTGAGTAATTGCATTTTATAGTGCTACTATATTTGTTCCTGTATTATTTTATTAAATAGCGTATAGTGATAAGGAATATGCATTAGAAATTTGGACTGTAAACACAATGCTAATAAGGATTTAAAAAAATGTCACAAGTCAGTTAAACACAAACTTTGGGTAGTTTTTGGAAAATCACATAACTGTTAACTGTGTTTAAATTGTGTAAGTAGTTTATTACTTGTAATTCGTTGCCTTACATTTGTGGTTAAGGTACTGAACTAGAATTCCTTTATAAATATTAGTGTAGGGTATTCTGTATTTATACTAAATAAATCAAAGGAAATTATTCGAACTTTCTGTCCAATGCTTCAACTTAAATAATTAAAAATCTGACCATTAGCATGAAGTCATATTGAAGACAAAATTTCCCAATAATAGCATGCAACTGATCAATTGAAATTATTTATGATAGTATCAGTGTAGATTTAGTAATCTAGGAAAAGTAATAGTGTTTCAATTTAATGGTTGAAAAATCCATGTAACACTATCTAGTGTGAAAACCTGTCCTTATTCACAGGGCAATTTTTCCATTGATTCAGTGGTTTCCTTAATAAAGCTGAAATATTTTTAATCCATGACTGGTTTGCTTTAAAACAAAACAAAAGAATGGGGGGAGGGGGAGTAGAAGAAAGTTTAATATAGTGAGACCCATGGATAAAACAGAATTGCCTGCAATATATTATCCTCTCTGTCAGCAAGTATAGATTAAAGTTGACTTTGCTTTTGTAAGCAAATGTTAATATTTTTATAGGAGGGGTATCTTTCTTAATGACATGTTACATATGCATATTTACTGTTGGATGTTAACATGGTCACAAACTGCACTGTTAAGAAAGTGAAATGTGGCTTTCTAATGCCATGGAGTGTAAACAATTTGAAGATTTAAAGGTCTCAAGAACAATGTATCGAAAATGTTACTACATTTCAAGGCAAGGAAGCAATTGAACCTTAATTAAATGGAGCTTAAATTTTAATTTATGGTTGGATTTTTTTTTTTTAATGTAGGCAAGCACTTTTGATTTTATGTGGGGTGTGGAAGGACGAACATTCTGTCTTTAATATTTGAAGAGGAACTTTTTCTGTAGTGTCGTAAAATTATATGAATAAAAACGTCACAAATAATTCTTAAACTTTTTGAAGTAGCTTTCATTCATATGCCTATGAGTTTGAAAAGAACATCCCAAAGTGCACGTGGATGTGCTTAAACTTGGCTGTCACTAGACCTTTGCTTAGGTGCCCTTCGGTTTGTTTGCGTGTTAATCTCTACCTGCTGTAGTGAGTATGTCACAAGACCTGCAGCACAGAGGATACTTCTCCATGCATCTTCTAAACTCTAAGTGGGCTCTGATGTGGTTATAACATCTCTTCTGGACAGCGCTGTCATGCTTTAATGTCAGACCCTGGTTTAAATGAAGCAGTTAAGTGGAAGTATATGTTTGATTCGCTTCCACTAATACACAGTTAGACACCTTGCTTCAGACCAAGCTTTCTAACGTAGTTTTTCTTGGCTTTAATTAGACTGGTGTTTGCACAACATTGGTGGTGATTCATGCAGGTTTTCGATTTTCATGAATTAGTACAAATTCTTTTGTCTTTCTTTAGCTTTCAGCCTACAAGAAACAATCTGTACAACCTGACTAGATTTGCATAAAATCAGAAACCATATACTTGCTAAATAAAATCTGCTCATTTAAGGTATAATTTTTGTCAGTACATTGTAAAACTGTAGTTAAAAATGTTTACTGTAAGTGCAGATGCATTCCTTTTAAAAACTTAAGCACAGATGTCGGGTTTTGTAAGCAAAACTTATAAATAAGGGCTAACGTAACTGTCTAGATTTTTTTTATCACAGTCAGTCTATGGTGGCCTGTCCACACTTTCTTTCCTGTACAGAAATTTTTATTAGTACATGTATTACTATATTTGACCATCCTGTCACATAACTACAGCCAGTTTTAAAAACCTTTGCTTTAGAAACTGTGATTGAAAATGAGAGGGCAATAGGAAAATAGTTATTTTCATCAATGACTGTGTTTTAAAGTATCTTCGTAAAATAGTTCTCACACAGTTTTCTAATTACTCTATTTCTCTTAAAATGGAAACATACAGTAATTATTTTTAAAATGCTGTATTTAAAATGAGAAATAGCTTGCCTGACAGGCAATGAAATCTGAAGACTGCACTATCTGTACTGTTGTTTTTGACTATTAATCGGATGTATTTTGTCTCCTAACTTTTATGTTTTTTCTTTTCCCTGGCTTGTTTCTTTGTAGCACTCTGTGAGAAACTGTTATACAAAAGACGCATGAAATTATTAGGAGATAGCGGAACAGAAAAGTTAACTTTTAACTGTTTATTTAATTGTTATTTACCACATTTCATGCATGTTGAACTTCATTGTTATTACACTTAGTTGCAATGTGTGGCACAGATTAATTACTTGAAATACCATCAAAGATATTTTCTGCATATTAATAATGCTAAAGATTTCAAGTATTTGTCATGTCATGTGCTAAATGTAATGATAATAGTACAAGTGTAGTAGATTGGGTGTTTTATTACTTACTAAAACTTACCAAGTTAAAGTACAAAAGCCAGACTGAATAAATTAGTCTGTTTCATCTTTTTTTCTCCTTTTCTGTCACTTTTTGATTTTTGTTCATTTGATTTTTTAGATGGGTGGTAAGCATGGGGAGTATGTGAAAATATTACACTTTGGAACTGATTTAAAAGGCTTTGATTAAAACCATCTGTTCCCACCTCCTAATCTTCAAGTTGCTCTTGAAAAATAGGCCAAACCTATCCCAGGGGAGCTAGTGGATGGAACTATCTACAACAATAATAAGATGTAAAAATACAAAATATACAGATACTGAAAGCTCCATGATCTGTAGCAGCCTACTCTTGTTTCTGGATAGTTTTGCAGGTCTGAATTCCTTAGTGGGAAGGGGAATACAGGATACACATGGAAGAGAAGCCACCTATTTGCATGTTAAACAATATGATATTAATAGGATGAAATTTGGGAAAGAACATCATTACTCCTGCTCATAGTTGGAGCTAGATGATCTATAAGATCCTTTCCAACTCGAAGCATTCTGTGATTGTATGATCTGCTAGAGGCACATGTTTCTACTTCGACAGAGAAACTGATGTTCTGCATGTTCCCTGCTCTCAGAGCAAGTCAGGAAAATATTCCATTATCTCACTTTTAGGACTAAAAGTGGATATCTGAATGTTACCTCTTTTAAAATAAGAAAATCATAAATGCCCTGCAAGCATCAAAACAAGACCCAGTGTACGGATAATGCTTTCTGGGTGGTGGTTTCATGCACAAACCCCCATGCTATACCTTTTCCTTGAGACGCCTGATCACTAAATAATTCTGTTGCCCACAAGGTGGTTTTAAATGTAAATGGAGACTTTTGGCGGCTAATGTTTTGTGTCAGTCTTTTTGAAAACAAAGCAGTACTCTAACTGCTGTATGTATTGATATGTAGAGTCCTTCATAGCTTAGATTTCTGTCTTTGTCATTCAGCATCCAGATGGATATAGCTGCAGATACCAATGAGACAGGTAAAAATACTAGCCCACGTGCTAAAAAGAAAAGAAACCAAAACAACAACAAAACCCCCCAACAAAACCCCTACCAAATAAAATGGGCAAATGTAAACGGCACCATATTGCAGGTTTATCCATCAAAATGAGTTTTCAGATAAAAAAGTTGGCAGAAGCAGTATAGTTAAAAGACGATGGAGAATGGAAAATACTTTTTCAGCGTGTTCGTCCTCTATCAGACTGTTTAAAAAAAATAAAATGTCAGTTTCATCAGAAAATTGTGCTGCATGTTACAGGCCCATCCTCTGTTACAGTGATTTGTGACCTCAACTCATTATAACTGCACAACCACAGAGCATGCAAAAGCTGAAGCTGGCATAGTTTTCACAGTTATGTGAAGAGTGTCTTCACCCTGAGCTAGATATTCCCCTTTTTGCCAATTCAACTCTGAGAATATTTGTGTTGTTTGCTAAAGGCACATCTGGGCTTCATCCCAGGTACTGGAGATATGAACCCCACCTTTCATGGGATGAACTCCATGAGAGCTGTGTGCCCATAGATATCAGTGCAGAGGGACAGTACTTGGGAAGAGACAGATCTTAGGACATGGTATTTGTTCCAGGAAGACAAATATTCTCCAGGAAACCTTAGGAACCAAATTCTTGAAATAAATTCAATTTTTAAAATGAAAAAATACGTACATCTCTGTCAAACCTAATTAGAAGTTAGCTGAGGGCTCATGTAGTCTCCTGGTCAGAAATGTTCAGTCATATTTGTATGTATGAATGTAAATATGAGCAGGGAAAGAAAACTGTGAAGATGCTGATGGTTGTATATTAAATAAAATCATAGAATCAGGGTGATTTGGCTTGGAATGGACCTTTAAAGGTCTTCTAGTCCGACCCCTCTGGAATAAGTAGAATCATCTTCAAATACTCCAGACTTATTTGAATACTATAAATGCCACAGAGGAATCATTTTTTTTAGCATGCATGGTTAGTGTTACAGAAGACTGTGGAATTATGTGGCATATGTGTTTCTCAGGTGTTGCTTGGACGAGGAAGATCCTAAGCATGCAGAAACCTTTGTGCAACTGGTGTTTGCTACCCAAGGAAACTTATTTCAATTCCTTCTACAGCTTTTAAAACAGCCTGCTTGTTGCAATACCACTATGATTTTGGCTATTTAAAACAAACCAAAACAGAAAAAACAACCTCCTGTGAGTGATATAGGAATGGTATTTTTCTCTCATTGTTTTTTGTTTAGCTGGTTGGTTTTGGTTTTGGTTTTTGGTTTCTTTTGGTTGGTTGGTTGGTTTGCTTTGTTCTGGGTTTTTTTTTCTTTTTTAATAGGAAGCTATATGTAAAGTTAATATTCTTGTTTTGTCTTTAACTTTTGTTTTGTCTTTAACTTGATTTTAAAATTTGTAAATGGGAAGGCCTACTGCACTGGATTAAGAGTTGCTTTGCCCCCTGGCTCAGGGTTCTTTATTCTTTGCTTATAAATTTTTAATTTAAGAAAAAAAAATGTTACAGTATGTTTCTCAAAGCTGAAAACAAAGTTGAGTGTAAACTGTTTACTTGCCTGCAGGCTGTTTCATCTCTACTAACCAGCATCCTCCTTCACCTGCAATGACATAAGATCTTTACTGAGCAGCTGACAGTAGGTGCAAACTGTCTTTCTACACTCTTACCCCCACGCAGGAGTGTCTTCGTGCATAATAATATTTGTCTTCTCATCTATATGTCTAACTTACTTCAAATCCCTCCTCCAGAGACCCACACTTCTGAGGCATGTTCTGGCATATCTATAGCTAAGATGCTGCTGCTGGCTGAGCTAGCTCATTGAAAACAAACTTACTCGGAGAAGAGTAGCCACCTGTCTCTTAAGAAATGGCTTATTTCATAGTGGAAACCAGCAGCATTTAACTGTGTCAACAAGGTAGGATGGTGTGTTGCATTGTCCCTTTGGGCTGTGCTGGTAGCATAGATAGAAGTTCCATGTGACAAGAGATGTAGTTACTTATTGTCTTTCATGTAAGATCAGTTGTTGTGGAATCCAACCTGCATTTTGTAAAGACCTTTCATCGTGTACATGAAGTGAAGAAAGCAACAACTTCCATTTATGGTTTCCTACTTCAAAGCATGAGCTACAGTGAAGAGGTTCAAAGGTGGGCTGGTCTCAGAAGTGCATATGCTTCCCTGCCAGAATGTATGTGTTACAGCCATTTAGTCTTAATAGGTATTGCATGGGTCACTTTAGAAAGTATACTTGCATATTCTAATGACTAGGTTATGTTTATAAGACTGCTCTGGAAAAATAAATGCTTCAGGCTTTTTCAAGTGTTGTGTTCTGTGGGAATAATTCAGACTTTGCAATGTGATAAGTGTTTTTACTGCATCAGACACTATTAATAGTACGTTCCAGTCCTGATGTGTCTGTACCCCAGGCTCATGGGGATTGCTGGTTTTTGGGGGGTTTTTCTTCAAAAAAATAACTGAATTTTTTGTATTGCTCCAAATTCTATCTTGAGGTATTTGGGTTTTTTCCCCTGAGATAATAGGGTACATCTTGATTTGTGTCACAGGTGCATACAGTACTTTTTGTATCTAGTTAAATCAGTGTTCCACTTGGTGTGTTTCTGATCACAGCCAGAGCCTGGTCCCTTGACGGGGGGAGGGAAGGATGGCTTCTCCCTCCTCCTCTCACTGCAGTGTCAGTAAGAGAACTGGTATATGTCTCTCACTGAATAGAAACCAAAACACTAGTTGTTTTATTAGACAGTGACATTGTTTTGTTTAGTGTACCAATAGTAATTGTGAATTCAAGCAGTAGGATGAGTAGTGACTCTTCTCAGTATTATAGACATAAAAATAACACTTTTGCTGTAGACACCTCTAATGCAGAGCAGGCATGATCTTGTTTAAGGCTTCTTTTTGCAGAGAGCTGTCGTTTCCATTGCACCTTTGAGTAATATGCTAACTAATATGACGTTGAGTTACAGGTTCAAGTTTTAATTATTTGGCTATTTGTGAATCATACATATCAAAAGCACCAGTTACTGCCATTAGGGCTTTTTTGGTCACTGGTTTTATATAACATTGATATTGCAAATTTCATTATTAATATGTTGCACTTTGGTTGGTCTAGTGAACTGTATTAGGATGTGGGAAGCCTCTGTAACTCAATTTATCACAATCAAACTTAGGGGTTTTTTAATACACTTTTGTTTCAAATTTGGCGTCTTGTAAGTGAGAATAAAGACTTTTTTTAAAGATTATTTTTATATAAATTTATTTTAGAAATTCCTAACTTACTCTTTATGATATCCAGTTAGAGAAACAGTGCCCATTCCAAATAGGAAGATTGTGCCAGCATTCATAATAGTAATGTATTGTTGCATTGTAACCAAGGCTGCAATCCTGTTCTTGAAAAATGAAATGAAAAGGTACCTTCTGAATTAAGTGATATTGCCCCTTCTTAGTGAGCAAAACATTTGACACCCATGCAAAAATAAATGTGAAGTTTTTACTATGAAAATTAAGCAGTTCTAATAGATGTTAAAATGTTTTTAAATATTAGGCATAAAATTTAGATGTAAAAATACAATATTTTGCACCTTTTTTGACCCTGTTGACTTCCTACAGTTTAATAACAGCAGATATATTAGATACCTTAGGTAATTTCATCAGTATGCCTTAAAAGCAGATAGTGACTACTAAACATTTTCTTGGTCTTCTGTACAATAAAACAGGAAACAATTTGGTTGGCGGCATAGAGGTGGAATGCAGTACAAAAATGAAATAAGATAAAACTCCCTGTGGAGAAGCAGTCTGCATGTTACACCCTGAAGGGATGAATGCTGATACTGTGCACGAATGGCTTCTTTAGAGAGTCTTGGAATTTCTAAATATTTATTATGGCAGTATATAATGGCTGTATTACATAATGTGGTGCTGTTTCCTGCTTTCTATATCCTGAAAATACTTGATAATTCAACCTTAAGCTTAAATACTTCTTGTAGTTTCATTAGAGTTCTGCAGATAGGAACCTTGGAGTAATCAACACTATTGAAAAAAAAAAAATATTTAGGAACAAAAAGGAGATTAGTAGAGGACATATTCTAACGGCTGAAATACCAGGCTAAAAGTAGCAGTCCTGGGTTTTAACTGTTCCCTTGCCATTGTCTGTTGGGAAGGGAGAGCAAACTAAGGTTCTGATACTCAGGGTGGTGCAGTGCTCACTCTTTGCAATTCATACTAAAAAGTCCCGTCTTTCTGTTATGATTCTTTTAGCTGATTTATGGTGTATCCAAATAGACATTTTCATTGGCTCCTGTGTTTGCAATATGCAAGTAATTGCTGCACATCTACAAAAGCTGATTCAGTCTTTGAAGAACAAAGCAGAAAGTGTGAGGGGGTTATTTTCTTTTCTCTTTTTTTTCTCTTAAGATTGTTGGAGCATCTTTGGGTGTTCCTTGTTATTTGTCAGTAGCAATGACATGGTAAAGTACAGATGTCGAGCTGTTAACAAAATTTCAAATAAAGTGCTTACTAGAACAACATGTAGGCAGCTCTTGATTTGTGAAAATGTGCTGTATTATGCTGGTCTTACCTAAATGTTAAGGTGTTTTCTTAAACCTTAAAATATATTGGAGGTGATTGGATCATCAGTAAAGAAGGGAAAAAAAATCCTTTTTCATGAATAATGAAGGATTTTGGCATAACAAGGAAAAACAGACCCTGACAATTGTTCCTAGGGTTGGAAAAGTTGATGCTTCCAAAAGATGGGGACTTACAGATAAAAAATAGTGGATGTATTACATGCACACATTTATGAGCAGCTACTTCATGCTCCAAAATTCAAGTTTAAAATAAACTTTTTTTTCCCAATCTCTGAAGTCTGTGCCATATGAGGTGCAAGGAGTGTTTCTGAAGTTCCTGGAGATGCTTGCCATCTCATTGCAGTTGAATGTAGGAAGATGTAGCTGAGACAGAAGGTGTACCAGCACTTCCCAACTTCTGTACTCACTACTGATCTCACAAAGAACAAACTTATCTTTAACAAGACCTGACTTGATTTCCTAGTGTGCCACTGCCACCAAAACTCCCTTTCTCCTCCTGTTGGAAGTTCTAAAGCCACTAGAGCAAAATTGTGTTAGGAACCTTCTTTCAGCCCATCTGGGACTTAGCTATAGTATTTTCTCAAGAAGGTGCTCCTGGCAGTTGCTGCTAATGTTGTTATTGTTTCAGGATGAGAGGGTAGAGAATGGTGTGACTGCAGCTTGAAGTTTGGAATAGGTAGCTGCCTAATGCCATGATTGAATTCAACAAATCAACACAAGTATAGATTCACAGATGCACAGTCTGCAAGAGGATGGACCAAACAGGATAAGGGGCTCTGGTTTCCATTCTCCTAACCTATGGAAGAGCTACCGCAACATCAACCTTCCACAGATGAATTAACACATGTTGATTAATTCTTTGGGAGAAGCATAGCTAATTGGCAAGTCTGTGGCTATAAATACTCTTGAATACTCTTGTGATGGTGGGATTAATCTCCTTGTTTTGGCTGGTAATAAGACTCTTACTGCTCAAAGGATCAGTAGAACAGTTTGGCATTTGGTAGTTCACTGCCTGGAAATTTAGGGAAGAAAACTCAAACTGTTTTTAAATCTAAAGACAGATTTTAATTAAGTGATAGGGAGCTGAATTGCAGGACTGCAGAGTTACAGTGATGTTCGGAGAGCACTTTTGTTTTTGTGGGTTTTGGAAGTGCACTGGTTTATTTTTTAGTGGCAAAAAAGAAGTTTAAAAACTACTGCAGAAAGTCACAGCTCCTGAGTTACTCTATTTACCCTTGTTCTAGCTATTCATAGAAAGTGGGCTGCATCTTCACTGTCTATTCCAGTGAAAATTCTGTCTTTTTATAGACTTCTAAAAGAAGGAAGTTGTTGTTATGAATCTCTGTGAATGACGGGGAGTTTGTTAAAGGTTTTCCCTGGCTATGACACCAACGTAAAGGTATATGAACACCGCAGACAAAATGTTTTTATAGCAAGTCATCTGAGATGAATTTAGTAAATGGATGAGCAAGCATTTTTCTGTTTCATACCTGTGTGGGCAAACTGGAGGCTGTTTTAAAAGTAATGCCCTAAATCTCTTTTGTATAATCTGATTACTTTGAAAATTTTGTGATGAATGGACAGCTGTAGCTTGCTGGTTGTTGATTCACTTCTCTGACTGAAAGTTAGTGTGCTGGCCGCAAAGCTAGCTGAAGGACAGGGGCATCCTTAGTCTCATGAGATTTTTCATGGTGGCCAGTAATGAGCAGCACAACTTTTCATGCATACCTGCCTTGTTACTGATCCCATCTTCCACTGGGCCTGAAGAGGCACTGACAGTATCCAACTGTTAGTCTAGTGTACAAGAAACAGTTGTGTGTTACTATTATTAAGGTGGTTTGGAAAAGCAGTTCCTAGATATCTGCTGTAAAGCCCAATCCTTCCTTAAAATTCAAGTGACTAAGATCCTGATGACAGTCTACCAGGTGAAATCTGTACTGGTATTTATTGTTTCATGGAACCTTTTGACATCATGCTGGGACAGTAGTGCCCATAGGTTTTGTACCAATGGGCCACTGTTTGCCCTTTGCCTTTTTCGTGGAGGACTGTGCGTATTTCTGTTGAGTTTTTAATTAAAAACACTTAAATGAGATCTGGTCCTGCAGACCATTAGCTGTGAGCTTCTGGATCATCAGAGACCTATTAACCAGGGTGTGAAAAGCAGAGTGCTAAGAAATTAATTCAATACAGCCAAGAAACTATATATAATAAGCAGCAGCAACTGCTTTGTCACTTGGCTTTATTTCATGAAGATGTAATTAAGAGCTTTTTCCACTCCACTGATCCCTCCTTTAACACACAGATATTATATGGTTATTCTAAATTGTAAAGCATTAAAACTTAGTTTTTTTACCAGGACATTTGAAAGCTTAATTAAAAACTTTGTATTCTCCTTTGTCTTTAATCAAATATAATGACCTGTTATAATCCCTAAACATATAAAGTACCGATTAATTATGATTATATTAATTAGAACTTCAGTTCCTCCCCTGAGCTTTCTATTTTGGCAGAAGCTATTAGTACAGTTCACTCAGCTGCAAAAATCAAAACAAAGCATTGCTTGCTGTTGAAAGACCAAGCTGGTATGAAGAAAATAGTTCTCTGGGAGTAGATGAGCACATACACCTTTCTTTCATTAGAAAAATGCTTTTTTTAGGTCTTCTGATATTACTTGGTTTATGTCAGGTTACTTCTTTTTTTTTCTTGTACAAGTAAGCAGTAAGCTTGTAAGACTATTAATGATCTGCTCCACAATTTACTTCAATGTTTGGCACTTTGAGTAAAACCACAACAGATGCCTGGGAAAAGTAAAAACCAACCAGCCAACCGAAAAAAAACCCCAAACAAACACTCCCCTCCCTCAACTGCCAAATTATATATATATGAGAAGAGGGACTGAAGAGAACCTCTGTGTATGTAAAGGGAGATGTGGGAAATTTAAAACAATTTTATGCTTGTGATTTAAAAACAAAACATCACCTTGAAATGTATTGGAGAGTTCATTCATGAAAAAAATATGGCCAAGAGAATGAGAAAAGTGTCTGGCAGGTATTTTGGATCATGGCAGATGAACAGGAACATATAAGCTTCTTAACAGTACAAAATGATACTGAGGCATCAGCCAAAACTGTTGTGTTTAGACAAGTATGATTTTAGTATTAATACACCAGATGGAATGCTGCATTAAAACTGCCTTTAATGTGCAAAGTGAAAGTTATACATGTTTAAAGATGTTGTAAAGAGATTTCCATTTTAACATCTGGAAAAGAGTAAATTTGCCATATGACAAAGTGTGTTTCTTGATGCTGCTTGAAAGTAACTGCCATTCTGACTCAGTCATACAAGCAAAATTAATGCTCATCTGATTAGGTAAATATAGTGCTCTGTCTGATATCTCTTCACTGTATGAATCAGTGAATGTTTCATTCCCTTGCCTTTATTCCTTTTCCCTTAAACAGTAATTTATATTAACAATATTTTGCTTCCTCTTCCATGCCTTTAGTTTTCAGAGGATGGAGGTATAAGAAGGGGGAAAGGACATGATGAAGAGAAAACCAGTGTGTTTATAGCTTCTTTATGGTCCTAGCCTGTCACTGAAGTTCATATCTCACTGAGATAAAACAAGAATGTTGAAGCACATATTTAGTTGGTAGTAAAATGTGTGGGACAAGGTGGATTTCACACTGTGATATCCATAGGCCGTTGCCTCAAGGATGGTTAAAAGGTGACAGTGCCACATCTGCGAACAGATGCAACCAGAAGGAAAGTCATGTCTATTTTGGGGTGCTTTGAACAGCACTACAATGTGTTTTCAGGAGACATTCTGTCCAATGAGGAAAAAAAAAGCTTTCCTCTAGAGAACATGGCTCATCATTTCCATGCTATGCAAAATGTTTCCATGTTATATTTTTCATTTATACATTCAGATGCTTGTTATCTGCTAGCATCTTGTTTCTGCCATACTCAGGGGGGAATAACTGCTTGTGGTGCTAGAGTCTCCCCACATACCATGTTTTCTTGTAGCTATGTTTAAAACAGATAATATAACCACCAGTGTTCTGCTAAGCCAGTGCTCACATGGGCAAGTGCACCAGTTCTACTTTGTAATTACTCCTCCTGGGGCTGCTATAATTTTGCCTATCTGTTATGCACACCTTGAAGTAGTCTTTCTGGAATTACCAATCCAGGTACTCAAAATCATGCAGTTTTAGCCATTGTTGTATATTGTCTTTTGGTATTTAAGACTTTGGTGTGTTTTGTTCTTTCTTAGAAAGCTTCTCTGCAGTCTTGAAGAGTAGACTTGATATTTTTCTGATTTTAAAATGAAGGAGTCCCTTCTTTTCTATCATGAGGCTCCAGGAACAGCACGTTTTAAGTACAGTAATCTGTTTCCCAGTTCTCTTGCATTTACTTCTTATTTACTCAAGAGAGTTTCATGATGGAGCAAGGATGACTATTCATCTTCTGGTTCTGATGTTTCAGTAATGCTTTTCTGCAGACTATCGTAGATAACCCCCCCTAATTTTTGTCAGATTGAGGTGATACTCTGGTCACTGTAATGTTAAGGAGGAATTATGTTTTAGAAAGATCTGCTAAACTCTTAACACATGCTCTATGTACAGTCTAATGCAGTTCTCTACCACTAGAACACCTTTTTTACATATATTATTGTACCTTCTTTTAAACTGACTGACATGTACACAAGTACATGACAAATATGTTTCATTTGTTGCCAAAAAATGCTAAGAATTAAATTTTAATCTCTTGAAGTGTGTGTTTTGCTCCCTCTTTTATGCAAAAAACACCTGTTGAGCTTCCCCCAATTCTCAAAAACAGTTGAGACTAGCTGTAAATGTGTGTTCTTGACAGAAAAATTTTGAGAGCGTTTATTAATATGAAAAAATTAGCTGTGGTCACAGCTCTGGTCCTAATGAAATTTTATCAAACAACAATTTATATTACAAGTAAAGTAATTTTTTAAAAAATGAATGTTTATTAGACTGTATTAACATATTATTCCTTTCAGGTGACCTCCATTTGCTTGCTGAGGTTGTTGTTTGTGTTTCCCAGTTATAAATTTAGTCCTACTAGCATACTGTAAGACAGTGTATGGTCTCACAAGGGAGCATCAACCTCTCTAGACCAAGAAAAAATGAAGATGGATGTGTACTTGTTTTTACGGTTACAGCTGCTAAGTCGTGAAATTCTTTTGTTAATGAAAGTAGGTTTCTTGACATCTTCAGTGTTATGTCTGTGATTGAAAAATATATTTGCTTTTTCTTAATTCATTTTCAAGGAAGAGAGCAATAGCATTTAATAGGAAAGTTACATCCAAATTTGTGTCATAGACTGGTTAGCTGCTCCCATTTTCTGATCCTTTGTATAAGTTAGTCTTTATTGTATGGACAGTCTCATGCAATTGAACATCATTAATCTAACTTAAAAATGAAAGACAAACTTTGAAAATCACAAGCATACAAAATTGGGGTGTATGGGAAAAACCATAAATATAACTGAATAAAACTGAAGTCTTTTAGTAACACTTTTCTAGGGAGTTTTTAGGATCTCTCTGCCATGAGCTGGAATTTTAAGAAAAGGCATAAAACTCAGGGAATCTGATAGTATACAGCTCTTCCTGGAAATAAAGGGAATGATGTTATGAAAGCAAGAGCAGTCTCACATGTACCTGTTCATATACATATTCATATATATATATATATATATTCCTTAGTGGTTTGGGGTCCTTTGATTGTTTCTTTGAGGATTTAAAGGTAGATGGTTCTGCCATAGGTGGTATTTCTGTGTGGTGTGGGCAGAAATTAATTTTGTCACCACAGATGGGAGTGAGAGATGGCTGCATCTCCTGCAGGAGCTAGGAAGGGCTCCTGCCTCATCCAGACCTCTCCTGTCAGGGCTGTAGCAGCCCACTTGCCTCTCCAGCCATCTGACAACACAATGTATGGGCACGAATACCCTCATGGGGAGGTTGTTTGCTACTCCTCAGCAATCTGCAGCTTTAAACTGCTGTTGCCTGTGCCTAAAGCCAGCCCTGGTTCTGCCCCACTGGGATAACACAGAGACTGAATGTAGCTGGAGATGGTTGGAGAGAGGCCTCCTAGGGAATCCAGGGGTGTAGCAGAGTTTTTTTTCATGAATCCTGCACACATGTGCCATGTGCATAAGTTAACAGCAGGAGCTGCAGGTGGGAGCTGTATTCATTTTCTTTGTGTGCTGACAGCCTAACATAAACATTGTGGTGTAAAACCACAACTGTTAGCTAATATTCCAAGATCAGTGAGCCTCTGATAGTAAAAGTATGTAAAGTAAACCAGTAAAATCTTGGAAAGGCTCATACAGAATATTAAAAAGCCAGTGAACTGTTTGGTTTTTCACCTGTCTGAGGTAGTTGGGTATTCACTTGCCAGTTTTTCTCCTTGTCTTTTGTTAGATGGGGGAAATAAAATTCAACTGGTTGGTGAGAAGGATGAAAAGTGAAAATCTTGTTCTCTTCAGCAATTTTTTTTTCCCAGATATTTCAATCTGTTTTCGTTTGCAAAATCCTGATGGAATGATCTTGAAAGAATTATGCCTGTTGTTCTTGGCATTTTGTGATCTTACTCCATGCAGTGTGAAGAACCTGCTGCTTCTCCCAAAAATTATGAAATGGAATGGAGATTTATCTTGGATGTGCTCCAGTATCATTCCTTAAACCTTGCATTTTATAAGCTCTCCCCTCCTTCCCACCATGCTCCTTTGCAGTGACCTTTGCAGGGCCAGGGATTTCACTTTCTCACTCCTTTTTGTGTGTGGTGAATATATTGCTCCATATAGATATAGAAAGATTAACATGCTTCAAAATAGCAGTTTTGAAGTGTTTTTACATTATACTGCTGACTAGTTTGCCTTCTGACTCAGGCAGGGTATCAGTATGCTGTTGTTTTTGAGGGGTTTGTTTGGTCTTTTTTTTTTTTCAAGAAGCGTGGTCTGCTGTGATGGCCACAACTTGGTTTGATTTAGGATCCTTCTAATTAATGACCATGTGCTTGCATAAGAGAAAGTATGCAAATAAACATGTGACAGCTTATTTAAAAACACAAACACACAAACAAAAACAAAACAAACAAAACCCCCAATATAATGATGTTTTGCCATAGAAGTTTCTGCTTATTGAAGTCTCAATTCCAGAACAGAGGAACTTGCCTTCTGTTTGAGACCTTCATGATGTCACAAAGGCTACCCTTCTGGACATGAAGTACATTTTTTTTATCAGCCTGTCATATCTTCTAAATCTTTTGGAATGGTATAAATTCTTTGACTTCCCTTATGAGATAAATGATGATCTCTTTCACTCCTAACACTTTTCATCTAGTTCAGTGATATGAACGAGTTGCCTGCTGATCTTAAATAGCAATAATAAAAATAAAACAACCAAGTTTTAGCTCCTGTGCAGCAAGAGCTTTAGCTTTGCTTTTGGGCCTGATTTCTACATTAATTCATATAAAACTTTCTGGGTTTTAGCTTTTTTTTTTTTTTTTGAGTATGTGAAAGCATCTTGAATAGCCATTTGGTGGTTACCACTGAATGTAACTGTCCTCTTGACTTCCCCTTGCCTCCTTTTCATGGGAAATAAAGTCATGATATCAGGTGTTTGTTGCTGAGTTGCTTCCATGTTTCTGTGATTGCCAATGTTCTGAAAATATTCTGGGCAAAACAACCAGCTAAAAGGTGAGCACTATTATTGAACCTGTGCTTCTTGCGTGATATTATGTAGTTGATATTATGAGTTGTATTTTACAGTCTCCAGTGTCCAGGTATAGCTGCTTTAAGAACCTGCCAAAGCTCTGCCCCATTACTTTGCGAGGTATGAGGATTATTGGTTTGGGATTTTTGTTTGTTTGGGGTTTTTTTGTTTTGGTTTGGTTTTTTTGTGTTTTATTTGTTTGGTTTGGTTTTGTGTGGTTTGTTTGTGGTTTTTTGTTTGTTTTTGTTATTGTAAATTAATGCAATGAATTTGGTACAGGGTCTCCTTCTGTTTTCTTATTAGGAATGACTGTCATCAATAAATATTACTTGTGTTCCACAATGAAGCTTATAATTCACAGCTGTAAAGTTCTTTGACATCCAGGGACAGAATGATAAAGTATTGCCATCTATCTTTCCATTTACATTTTCCAACTCTGATTTTTTTTGTCCCCTGAACCAAGTAGTCTGAGCCTATGTCTGGAATAAAGCAATTATTGTCACTGCTAAGAGACTATAATAAACAGAGGGTTTTCAAACCAGTGACAGATCACCAGCTTCCTTAGTAAGGCACATCTTGTACTGAGACGAAAGCAATGTGTTCTGTCACTGTCCAAGTTCAATGTTTTCATTTAAAATAAATGGAACAGATTATTTAAATTAAGGCAAAAATTAAAAATCAGTGTATTTTGTGAAATTATAGCGGGCAATCAAAAGGCAACACTAAATCATGTTGTCCATCTTCTTATTGCCATTCTCCTCTTTCCTGATTATAGGAAAAATATAAATCAACACACAAAAAGAATCATGGAGAAATGGAAAACAAGGTATTAACAAGCATTTCTGTTTGGATCCCATTTGTAAATTGCAGATAATTTTTTGAAGTTGCAGGGTATCTTCCACCCTGTCTTATCTTCCATGCATCAGTGATGTCTAAATTTGTTCATTATATGTGATTGTAACTATATTTGTAACATCTGGCTCACCAAAATGCTATTTTCAAGCACAGACACAAAGGTGGTAAGCATGATTTTTTTTTTTTCCTTTTGCTCAGAGCATATTTGACACACAAACAAAAGTGACTTTTGTCTTGTAATGGAAACATGCCAAACTATTTGACATACTGACAGGTGGGATATTATTTAGTGCTGCTGAAATTTGGGTTGTATGGGGTGCTTTGTTCTTTCCAGATTGTGTTTTGACTTGCATGTTTCTCACTGCCATTGTAGCATTAACCTTCTTTATTGGACTTGGAACATGCCTGCGAGAGTTAGCCTTATAAATGGCATCAAGGGCTTTTTTCCTACATTGTTAACATGTTTCTGAAACAAATTGTACTACAGGAGTTAAAAAGTTTTCCTTTTGTATGTTTTTTTTTCCACAGTAAATCGCCCATTATATTTAGGTGTGCATGCTTTTTTTTCCCTTTCATACTTAGTTTGGAATATACAGCCATAAATAAAATATTTCAATTCTGTTTTCTTTAGCAACATTTATTAAAACTGTGCCCCTAAGACTGCAGTCTGATAGTGGGGGAGGCAGTTTAAATTATACAACTTCAACATTTGTTTGCTAAATATGTGGAGTTTTCTTCTCTGTTCATTGGAGGCAGGCAGTTGGTTTTGGTACTGGCAGGGTATACCTTTGTTATCTTTGTGCAAGAGTATCCCAACAGGAAACAAGCTATGATGTCACATTTATAAAGGTGTAATTAGGAAAGATTTGATGGCCAGTAGATGAAATGCTGTCACATTAGTTTTATGCATTATGTGATTCTTTAGGCTGTTGGTGTTGCTGTATTCTCTGTTGCATATCATAATTGAAAAGACATGTCAAAGGTAAGGTCTTCTGTAAGTCAGGAATGCCAAAGGTAAGGGCCCAGTTTACTTAGAGGGCCCTACTTACTCTTACTTTACTTACTCTTACTCCCTGAGCTGCACCTCCATTGGACTCCAGTACAGCCAAAAATCCTGCTTCTGTGACACTGCCAATTGATGTACCTTTAGGCTTGCCCAGGTGCCCAACCTACATTATGGACTGCAGCCCCTGCCTGCGTGCCATGGGGTTATAGCACATCTGTCAGGAGTCCTCTTGGAACTCCTAGTGAACCTCCATTTCACATGAATAAAAAATTGTATGCCCATACTAGGGCTGGGCTCTTTAGTTCCTTGTTTTAGCATTTCATTAAGCACTGTCCCTATTTTGTTAATAACCTCAAGTTTCCAGGCAGAGAAAACACACAGAATCATAGAATGGTTTGGATTGGAAAGGACCTTAAAGGTCATCTAGTTCCAACCTTCCTGCTATGGGCGGGGACACTTTTCAGTAGATCAGGTTGCTCAGGGCCCCATCTAAACTGGCCTGGAACACTTCTAGCAGTGGGGCATCCACTGCTTCACTCAAAATGGCATAAAGCAGAGGATTACCTGGATAATTCTCAGTATTTTGAAATTCTGGGTAGTTTTCTGTTAAAATGAAAAAAAGAGATGTTTTAGTTCAGTGATGTTAATGACCTACTCAGGATGCCTTGTGTTCAGCTTATGTTAGGCTATGTTGTAATGTTATAAACATGAGAAGTAGATTTAAGGAAAAAAGGTGCTCAAATGTTGGAACAGAGTGGGTAGCAAGGAGCAATCTGAAGATTCACATGGATATTGAACTCCTCTATGACTGTAGAGGGCTTCTGGATAAAGTTAGTTTCTTCAGTTTCTCAATTACCAACAGAAAGAAGGTAAAGCTTAAAATTAAACAGTAAGACTCCAGTTTTCTGAGAGTTAAGTAAAAGTCCTGAGTAGTTAAGGCAAACGAGAAACTTTGATTTGCGGTACAGGAAGCAGACAGGAATAGAGAAACAGGAAATCTGGTCTCTCCTGCATCTGTGAATGTCAAGACCAAGTACTGTGTAATGTTGATACTGTGGACTTAAACCAGAGTTTGGAATGAACTACTTTATCTTAATGAGCTACTTTATGCAGCTTGAAATAAATTAATACATTATTGAGTCAGCAAGGTCCCAGGTGGGCGAGTTGCTGAATTAAGAAGAAATTGGCAGTAAGTGAATTGGTGACTTCACAAACCAAATGTGTTGTCCAGAGCCTTTATTTGAATTGCCATTAACAAATTTGTCTTGTGTGAAATTGTCTAATCCCTTTATAATCCGTTTTTACTATGGTCTTTAGGTATCTGTTGTGTAGCTTGTTTTCCACAGTTGCAACCTAGAGTGTGTCTTACACTGGCTTTCTGTTACTTTTAGGATGGTCACTCTGAACCATTTAATAAATCCTGTTTGTCTAAGACTAAATGTGGACAGGTATTTTAGTTACGAAATTTCTATTGCTAGATTCCTGAATATTTTCAAATATGTGGACCTTAGTATGTGTTGATATTCTTCTTTCACGATAAATTTCACAGAATCACAGACTCACAGAATATGCCAAGATTGCCAAAGATTAACATTCAGAAGCCAACTATAAAGTTTTTCAAAACTGTACAGCATTGTGACTTACTCAAACTAAGTTCTGTAATCTGTTAGCAGAAACTACAGCTTTTACATTTAATGATGCTAATGATGTTATAATGCCTGAAAAGTGCCTCACCTAGATTTTAAATCTAACCTAATGTTTAAAACATGGGATTTGTTTAACTGTTCCTCTGCTGAACAGTCATGTGTTCTTAATACTGTTCTGTTAGCATTTACTGTTATTAAAATCCACAGAATAGGGGAACACTCCAAATGCATTTCAGGATAAATACCACAAATAACTGCATCTGGCAGTTCTCTGTCTTGATTACCTTCACCTTATGTATGTTCTATTATAATGATCTATTGCAATGAGGTAGGCAGATGAATGAATTACCATGTAATAAGCCAGTGCTTGAATTTAAGACGTATTTCTTAAGGCAGCTGCTCTGTGCTGCCCTTGTATGTTACTTGAATTGGTGTGGTGTGGAGTGAGTTGGAAGGAAGCAATTGGGCATACAATGACCTGTAAAAGGACCTGTGAAAAGACCTGGTGTAGCAAAAGTTTGTACTTGGTTTATGCCATTGTAACTTGCTTTTTTTTAAGCCTTGTGCTTTGTAAGCTGAGTAAAGTTCTTAGCGTATTAGTGCTGTAAGAAATCTTTTCTGGCTTTCATTGAAATAAATTCAATTAAAAAAGCAGCTGATTATAATTCATGGTAAAAACCAGAATCAAGTGGGGGAAAAAAGGCCACTGAAGCTGAATTCAAAACAAAAATTTTTGCACTTACAAATAAAGTAGTGGAATGAAGCAGCTAGGATGTCTGTTCTTCCATGTGATCTACGTTAAGGGTATGGTACATATGTGGTATAGTTATATAAGTGGTAGATATATTAGCAATCAGAAGAACATTTGAAGTTATCATACTAAAATGATGATCACTAAGTGGAAAGAGCAACATGCAAGACGATCATATAAATCTGAAAAAATAAATTATTTCCCTATGTCAGCAAATGTGTCAAGTGATTTTGTGCAATGATTACAGTGTTGATAAACAATAAACTGGAAGTAAAAAGCATGAGAACTAGAACTTTAGGATTCATATTTGCAAATGTACAAATCTTCACAATTCTGTTGAATTCAGGAAAAGCTACTGACTTAAAGCTAGTGTAATGTATTAAAACCGGATCAGAATGCATTCCATAAAAAAAATTATTAGGATATGTCTTCTAGTATTTATTTTACAAATTATTTCAATGAGGACTATGCATGTATTTAATTTATGGTGGCATGTTTTGGGTAGGAGAATTGATTTTAAAAAGGCCATCGTAACAATGGAGTGGGTGGAGAGACCTGTTGAGAATACATTTTTTTTTGTATATTACTTTAACATTTGTGTTGACAACAAGAAAATTAAAGTAACCAAAATATCAGTTTCTTTTATACTCATTTGGAGATGATATACTGTTTCACCAAAAATTTTATAATAAACCACATATAGGTATGGCTATGAGGTAAGAGAAGAATGAAAATAGAATTTCCTAGTCCAACATGCCCAATGGAAAATTTCCTATTAATTTGAAACTGGTGAATTTCTCCAAAGTAAGATCCAGACTTCTAATATGTTTGTGGCACTTTATAAATTTAACCTGATTTTCTTCTCAGCAGAGAACTTTCTAAAGGATATCTAATAACGTTTCTGTACTTCCCAATAATATCAATGCAAGCATGACAGTGACGCTGTTACGTTTGTGATGTTTTCATGAGACAGCTTTGAAAAACATAACTTCCAGATCAAAGCATAATGTTAAAATTAGTAGTTGTAGAAGTCTGACATCTCAAAACTTTGAGGCCACATTTCAGAGGTGTTCAGTCATACAGACCTTTACAATATTGAATAAGACCACTATGTGGCTTAAAAAAATAATTGACATTCTAAATCCTGGACAACAGAATACCTGGAATTGAAATAGAATATGTGTTATGGTCTTTATTATTTAAGTAGCCTGAAATGAACCTCAGCAGTGATTAGCTGCAAACAGTAAACATAGAGAAATACATCATGCTGAAAAATCAAGTCTGAAGAGTTTTTTGCATTTGAAATGAAATATTCCCACTCATATAGATTTGAATAAAGAAAGAGAAAATCCCACTGAATTAAATAGAAAAGCTCTAGTAGGGATATGATTACTTTCAAAATTAACTTTAGAAGTTTCAGATGCTTAAATTCTGTAGAAAGCCTGTCCTAAGTGGTTTTGGTCTTGCAGTTGCCTTGCAAGCATTACTTGAGAATTGTGTGCAGTGGGAAGTAGCCATGGTGTTTTGTTCTGGTCGTGTGACTGAAGTGAAACAAAAGGTACACATTGGGTAACCAAGCTCCATATATATTCGTTGAAGAGGATAAAGTACCTGCTGGAGAACTAGAGGGAACTTTAGGTGTCCAAACTTAGAAGACTGAGGCAATGCCACCTAGACTGTGGAACAACCATTTTGCTGGAGGGCTTCAACCTACCTGTGCTAACATCCTTTCCCTAATTTTTGTCTGAGGGACCATAAACCATTTCTTGGTATGTAGCATGGCTTTGACTCCATTTGTCTGTGGAGTATACTTTCTTTGGATTTGTTGATTTATCTCCACTTCTCTAATAAACAGAACAATTTCCGAAAGAAGATGTAACTTTGGAAATCTTAACAATGAATAGACTTCCTTGCTGAAAGAAAAGAACATACTGATACTAATGACAAATGTACAAGGATTCTTAATACATCAACTTTTTTGTCAACCCAGTCTTTTGTCATTTGCCTGAAAAAACAGTTGTCACATTTTATTGCCTACCCCCCCCCTTTTTTGTGAAAAAACAGATTACAGTGTTGTGTGATGAGGTACAGTGATCTTCAGGGCAAACACCCTGACTTATTTTGTTCAAGTAGAAGTCAGAGAGGTATGCTTTCAAGACCATGGAATGTCAAACTTAGATATTTTTTTCTGTTAGAAATCAATATTTGAAGTTAATTAGTGTTTTGGGGTTTTTTTCTTCTGATTAGGCTTTTTCTCTCTGGAATAGACCAGTTACTAACAGAAACAGGCAACTTCTTACTAATATCCATGATTTACAGCCCATAGTGCTTTAGGGCAAAATGAATACATGTATCACATCATTAAATATTCCTATTTAGTAAAAATCTTTTTTGTAAAGCAGCTGTTTACTAATAGAAAATTAGATAAGTTTGTAATTTTTCTTCTGCATTAATCTAGTAATGGTAGTCTGGTGACTAATCCTCTGCCACTTTTACAGCAGGATTTTGGCCAAATGTGAATCGAGACCATGAACTTTCTCATAAAAAGTTCTTAAGTTTTCCTCCATGTTTTTTTGGCAAGATTATTACCTGCTTGAAGATACTACTTTCTGTTGCTCTTGGATAAAAAAAATATGTACTTTGATAATAGTAGCTTTAAAAGGAATTTTGTTTCATATTAACCCCCTGAAATGTTAGCTATTTCTCTATATTTTTCTTAGAAATGTTTTTGTCCTGTTTTTGCTGTGTTCATTTCTCCTTCACTGGTTTGTCTTATCATTAAACTGCAGAGCTTAAACCAATGGAGGAACAGTTTGAATAGAAAACAAACCAGTCAGGAAAAGTTAAAACCACCTGGTGGCCTATTGCTTCTGTCCATAAAACATACCTGTCAAATTATTCCCAATAGAATTTGAGGAAAACGTTTTAGAAATGATGACTAGAAGCACATTTTAATGTAATATTTTAAGTGACTGGCTTTTCACCGAGTCTGGCCCTGTAAATGTGATAGATCAGTTCTGAAACACCTGCATTGAAGTGAACCAGTGATACCTTTCAACAGCTTAAATCACTGGCCACGTCTTGCGTCTCAAGACAGCACATCTAAGTAAAGTTCATGATGTCATCACTCTGCTGTGAGGGTGCCTGGGTTAAAATGTCTTTCTATCCAGGGAGGGAGACACAAGGAAGGAGGAAGGTGGGGGTTGGATCTGTCATCCCTGAAGTAGGAAAATACCATAATCATCATACACAGGCATGCCAGCATGCAGCAAGATTGCTACATGAAATCAGACTTAAAATGCACAGTGGGCTGAGTGACAGTAAGGTAATTGTTGTACACTGACTTAGAAATGGACTTCTTATTCTTAATACCTGCAAAAATTCCTGTGAGTGAGGCATGCATAAAGGCAACATTATGTACAAGGTTATAGGTTATGACACTGTAAGTGCTGTGAAATTTTTGTTTGCCAACATGTCAGAATGGAGGTTTGCTGCACTCCTCGTGTCCTTTTTGGCATCATATGTCAACTGAATTTCCCTGCCAGCCCTTTGGTAACCCTCTGCCCAAGTTTTGACTAGGGCAGATTTTTAGTTTTGCAGCTACTGGCTCTGAATTGGATGTCCTCTGGTAACACATGCAACATGAATTTGCTATTAAACGGTATGCAGCTTTATGGGGAGGCTTGCATAGACTGAGGTGACAGAAATTGTTGACCTTTAAAGGAAGCAGATTGGGAAGGGCAAGAAGTTGTTGTTATGTAATTATTGAATTTTAAAGTTGTTCTTGATAGGCAGAGGAAACAGCATGTTTCAGTGATCTGTTTTTTCTCCAAATTATGTATGTTGTTGTTTTTGTCATTATCAATAATAATAATGATGATGATGATTCCTGTCCTAGAAGATAAGTATTTGTTCTACTGGATAAATTCTAAATTGTAAAGGTTTGTGTTTGTTTGTGTAACAAACTCAGTGTTTTAGTGATCTGGAGGTACATATGTACACATTTCTAACTATGTATGCATATGTTCTGAAATTCAAAATGTGTTTTGCCTAAAATTTGCTAAATAGTCTGACTGGATTAGTTATTAATTTAATTCAGACTGGTACCACTTTGTGGCACTACTAAAGCCATAACCTCAAAAATTATTTTCCATTCCTCCTTCCTCAAACTAGTTAAGCCTTTAGCATCCCATGTGGAAAATACAGAACACAATGAATATTAAATAATGGAGTACCCATTGAAGGATTAGATGGAAGGTAAAATATAATATCTGTTTAATTGCTGTGGCTTTCCTCACCACTTGAGTTTGGTAGCAAAGATCGTGAATAGGTTGACAGGGCATAGGTGGCTGGTTTTGGTAAGCCTGGGTGTCATTCTTATGCATAGGGTCACTTTTTGATTTCAGTGACTTCAGCATAATTCCAGAGTGACCAAATCAAACTAATTGTTCAGTGAAATTACATTTATCTGTCAGTACCACAGATTTTGCACTATTTTTTCCTCTAACTTTTGTCTGAAAGGCTCTGGAAGTCAC
Source organism: Platyrinchus mystaceus (assembly GCA_035041135.1). Taxonomy (NCBI): domain Eukaryota; kingdom Metazoa; phylum Chordata; class Aves; order Passeriformes; family Tyrannidae; genus Platyrinchus; species Platyrinchus mystaceus. The sequence continues at coordinate 68,624,718 of JAWWLV010000088.1, read as the reverse complement.
AGTACCAATGTGTTGAAAATGTTTTTATCAGAAAAGCTTTATTTTTCAGTGCATTAATGCTATGAATCATTAATGCTTGAAATCTGCTATTAACTTTACCTATGTTTTTTGGTCTCACTTATGCTAAGGGTATCTAGTTCATTATACTGTCAGTGTTTGAAAAGCCATGCTGTGATTTCTAAGCTATAAAGTATAAGCTATAGAGATGTGAGTGAAACAAATATAACTTTAGCTGATATGAGCCCTTCTCATATTTAAATTTGCCAGCCCTCTCCCAAAAACAAAACAGTAATACTTCAAATTTTTTTCCCTTCATATTCCTTGCCCTTTCTAAAAAGTTTATTGAGGACAGAGTGGAATTGGGGTTTATTTGCTTGTTTGTTACTTTAAAAAGAAAATACAGATGGTCTTCTGCCAAAAGGAAGGTTCTCCACCAACTGGTGACCTCCTGTCTTTGATCTCCTTGTTGTACTTGATCTTTTTTGGGTATGGGGCTTGGTACATATTTTATCATATGACTGCTGCATTCTTTATCAACTGGGTATAACCACAAATATGAATATCACCATATCTTAAGTTACTAGTTTATAGAAATGTTGTTCTCTTTCCTTGGTCTTTTCCATGCTGGAGGAGCAGAAAGAGAAGTGCTGAAAATTACTGTCATGTCTTTCAAACCTGGCATTGGTGTTCACATATTTAAAACTCTGGGCCTTTAAATATATTTGTATTTCCTAAGAAAGCTTAAAAAATCTGTTTGCTTCTCCAAGGAAACCCATGTGAAGCAAATTTATTATTTTTTTTTCAATAAAAATCATGGTTCCCATTAGTATAATTTTTTGAGAAGACTAAAAATGTTGTTGGATGATGCCTTAATGCACAGCCTGCTTACGAGTAGTGTTGCTTTCTCCTGTGGAAATGCTTAATTTTTCCAGCATATAACACACAGTCATTTTGAAAACAGTAGTCAGATACACAGACTATCCTGAATTAATAGCTATTAACTATACCCACTACTGTTCACAACAAAGAAATGTCATATTCTGTAAAGTGATTGATAAGTCATGTAAACTGAAATGCGATAGATGAATTTGTATGATGGATCGAGTATGTTGTTAACTTTTTTCCATCTCATGTTGCAGGGTTATATTTTAAACAGTAGGGCCGATATCTTTCAAAACCCTTCCTTGGCTGTCAAAAAACAAAGAACTCTGTGAGACAGTACAAAAACACCATGCATTAATATCAGCATAAATTGCATGTTTCAGTTTAGGTAATGGTTAACTCTCTCACCCAAAGAAAACAAGTTAGCAAACATGCAGACTGAATCTTCCATTTACTCCTCAGCATTTGATTAGAAAGATTTGTAGTTTACATTTGTAATAAAAAATTCCATAATTTGAAAAGAAAATGTGATTTTAAAAGCTGCATCATAAACATAGCTGCCAGACAACTGTTACTGTTTTTTTGCAAATATTCCATTAAAAGAGTAGAATCTATTGGTGTTCTTCTCCTTACCTCTTAATTTTGTATTTTATAACCATTTTACTAGTCCTGCAGTAGATGTATAATTTAATAATATCTTTGGGTGTGAAAAAGAGGATAGTTTTGCAAATATGCTATATTGAGTTTCTGCAGAAATATTCTCATTGTGGTATGATAATCTTGCTCTGGCTTTAAGAATAAAAGCACAGATTTGAAATGGAATAGTGCAAATTTTAGAGCAGGAAGCCAGGATATGTATGTTTTTATATGGATTCTGGCCAATGTCAATTGCATAAGAGCAGTAATCTGGGGTGTGACTTCGGTATCAGTTTTGTTACACATTGAAACTACTTGGGTTTTTTTTAAGTCCCTGGAATTTTTCCAAATGTAACAAAAACCAAGCAATTCATACTCTCTGCAGTATGCTTCACCAATAACTAAGACGTATCAAAATTTAAAGGCTGGTATAAGGCTGATTTTTTAATATATATTTTTTGTTTTGCTTTGGGTTTTTTTTTTTTTTTGTTTTTTTTTTTTTTTTTTTTTTTTTTTTTTTTTTTTTTTTTT
>JAWWLV010000088.1:68574659-68622569 GCA_035041135.1 Platyrinchus mystaceus | reverse complement strand
GGGGACCGAGATTAGAACCTGTGGCCTTGGCGCTGAGAGACCAGCATCTTAACCGCTAGGCCACTGGGGGTCCCCTATTCTCTCTGTATTGTTGTGTTTATTGTGAGTTTTTCTTAGGAAAAGGGCCCTGCTTCTGGTCTCCCCTAGTGTTTCTCCCGCTGTGAGAAAGGGAGCAGGAGGAGGGCATCCGAGTGGGGTTAATTTTTTACTGCTGAGTTCTAAAACCAGTACAGTTGTAAAACACTCATGTACCAATTGTGGGACATTGACTCTGAAAGAACACTGTGGTTTATTATTAGGCTGTTCTGCTCTTCTTTTTTTTTAAAGGCCAAAATGAATGACCTTTACAAGAATATTCTTTTTTGACTCAGCTAAGTGTCTCCTATTCTCTTCTAGAAACTGAGAAGCTGAATCCCACTATATAATTTCTTGAGCTAAATTTTAGTGCAGCTCTGAAGCTATCACAGTACTCTTGCACACACAGTTTATTCAAGGGATTGTCAAACTGGACAGGTGGGGAAAGACTGAAAAATATATTTTTTTCTGTTTTCTTTTCTCATTTGGGCTTGTGCATCATGACTGAACAATGGCAGAGTTTCTTGAAACCTAGTACTGTTAGACTTTACCTGTGACTGCAAAGTGAATCAAGGAAAAAATTAGTGAAATTTTAGTTCCATTTAATGCAATGTCCCCTTATTTCCTTTATTTTTGCTTAAGTCATCTTAATTTGAGCTCCCAAAATTTTTCAATCTGATTTTAGAGAAAGATTAAATGCATTCTTAAAAATATTCAGGGTGAAAAACATGAGTCCATATGGAAAGAAGTATGGTCCTCTTCACATTCTCATCACTTCTTCTGGAAAATGTAAAATTTATTCAAAGAAAACCACAAAACCCTCTACAAAATCTGAGGACATATGAGCAAAGCTATGGTCATACATAAAGAGGCATACCTTTAAACGTTAAAGCATTTGAATTGCCTTATAGTTCTTCCTAATTTCATTCAGATCCACAACTGTATTATAAAAGTTCTGTGTAGTATATACTTATCCTCTTTGTGCTGTCCACCTTGCTCTCTCTACCTGCTCCTAATGGAAAATGGACCTTTATGTCAGGCATTGCAAGCAGTAAGTGTTCAGATTGATAAAAGATTGTTTATTTCCTTAATTTTAAATCTCATTAATTATCCTTTTCTATGACTAGAAAGGGGACTTAAAAACTTTTATTTTTAAGTTGCTGTTGAAGTAGGTCTCTGTGTACATTTGTAATACCCTTGGCTTTTATATAATGATTTCTACAAGGATTATATATTTACAGTATATTTTATAGTTGGACAGTGGCAAAAAAACTGCAGGAAGGAATGCAGAAGAAAATGGAGTGCCATGGCTGTTTGTAACTTCAAGCACATTCCTTTTAGAAAGTGACCTGTCTAGCTTTTACTATGCATAGTGAGATATGATTTGAATGTGATACAATTGAAATGTGACTGTTTGTTAGATTTTATTCTATGCATGGCACTGTCCTTACAAAACTGATACTATCATGAATGGAAACACAAAAACAGGTTACTTATCTCCAAGAGGTAATTGCACTGAAAACAGTAATAAAATTAGTAATAAAATAGTAGACCAATCCCATTTTGAAGACTTATGTGAACTGTAAAGTTCAGGAAAGTATAGGGGTGGTGGGAAGTGAATCAAATGCCCCAGTAACCATTAATTCCCAGTCTAGTTATCTTGTAACAACTATAGTATTATTTTACAAACAAATAGCTAGAATGTGAATTTGTCGTGCTTAAGAACATATGTGATAATGAGTAATTTTTGCTTGCTTCTAAGCAACCTGAAATTTCACATATGGAAGATGCTTAAGAAGGTATCCTACCTCTTCTCATGGTGCTCTAAGTCTGCACTCTAAATACTATAACATTTTCATATTTTGAAGACCTGTTCTCTTCTGCTGCTGATTTCTCTTATGTCTTTTGCATACCCCATTTCTGTTTTTTCCCTCTTTCCATACTCTAAGACCTTTACATGTATATCTGCAGAGCTGCATTGAGGTCCTTCAAGTAATATTTTTAAAGCCTGAATTATTGTTTTTCTAAACCAGTACATTTTTGCTGATTTTGTTTGCTCTGGAAAATGCACAGGATGTGTCAATGGCTGCTGGTGTGAGGTTGCTCTTATTATTGGGGGTGATATGTAATAGTAAACTGAACCAGATGCTATTTAGGTATGTAATTTGCTGCAGCATATATTATATGTACGTAAAGAAGCACATGTTCCATTTTGAATTTTCGTCAGAAATAGACCTCATTCCATATCCAGTTTCTGTCCTAGACAGACTTCTGACCAGTTTATCACTGTGTGGGTATAACCAAAACTGTGTAATCTACATTCTCTATGTCATTTCTGATGGACTGTTAATAATGAATCATTTGCAGCAGCTGCCCAGGGCACACCTGACATCTCAGGCTACAAGTTGTGTTAAAGAACTGTGCAAGGAGTGTTTCTTTGTCTTCACACCAATGACTCAGCTGTGATAACTCCCCTCTGAGGAGGCATTAGCACCTTCACAGCCAGACTGAGAGGTCACCTCTGCTAATGGGCCATACTGGACTGGCATAATAGGCAGCTGCAACACCTAGACCATCAAAGACTCCAAAAATATCCCATGACTCGCAGAGTTAAATCACTCATTGTGAAACTCCCTGTCCTGGGGGAGGTACTGGATATTCCCACCTGAATCTGAGCATATATAATCTCCATATATAATACCACCTGTTGGATCCAGAGGAGGCTCAGAACTCCAACAGGACTGCCACTGCCACTCTCAACAAGACTGCAATCATTGCTTCGACAGAACTGAGACCGTCATCGGGAGCAACAGATTTCCTTTTACTTTGCACGCAGGGGGCCCACGTGATGCTCAGCACAGGGGGTGACAAACACTGCTGTGTTCTTGTTGCAGGGTTTTGGGTTATACATCTGCCTTTGTGGATTAAAACTAGTGTTCTTTGTATTGTTGTATTTATTGTAATTTTTTTGGTAAATTGTAACTCTGACCTGTGATCTCTCTTGAGTTGGATTCATTTCTCCTGCCGTTTTACTTTTAAACAAGCACACTTTTCATAAAAATATGGGAGACTAAACCAAGGAATTAACTGTTTTTAGAGTGCAGCATTTTAGTGCTCAGTCTTTTGCAGAACTTGGAAAACATCTGATCCAGTTGAAATGGTATGTGTATTTGCTTGGTGAATTAAGCTTACACTAGTGTGTTTCCCGGCTTCCAAAGTCATTTCATCATGTAGTACATGAGAAAAAATACAGATGTTTCACAACAGAAACACAGAGTTCAGTTGTTGGTTTAGTTTCTTTTTCCTTTCTCCCTCACTTGGCTTATCCTATCTTTTTAAAAGCCTGAATAACAGACGTAGTCTGTTGCATTATTTCAGACTGAATATGACTTATTAGGGATTCCTGATAGGAGTTGAACTGTTTGCCCAGCAGAATATACCCACAAAGCAAATATAATTCTAGAAAGTTTATTTTTTAATAGCATGTTTTGGTTGTTGGAGTGTTTGATCATAAAAATTCATAGGACAGATCTGTCATTCATCCTTGCATAAGAAATGGAAGGGAAAGCTTCAACACGGTAAAAAAAAAGGTGCATTCCACATTCAGAAAAGTTTTAAGCCTACATGGACTAGACTCTCAAATGGCAAAGGAAGTCAGACTCTGAGTTGGTTTCTCCATCGCAGGTTCTGATGTACTGCCCTTTAGTTTATGTTAGCCTTGGAACCAACAAAACAACAGTCTTTGTTTCCCAAAAATCACATTGTTCCAAATTGTATGTCAACACAGCCACACAGTGGAACCCACTGAGTCCATGTGACTGGAAGAGCCAATGAGAAATTGTTTCATTCTTTGTAAATACAATTCAAGGTCTAATAACTCATCTCTCTAATAGTACTTTTCTAAAGAAAAAGAATAAATAGAAGAGTAACATAGTAAAAGCTGATGTAAATTACTAGATTTGAAAATTTTGGTCATCATCCTCATTGTGTTGTATTCCTGCATTGTCTGGAGCAGGCCACGTACTGAGAATTAGCTTGGTGATATGATATCTTCATTCCTGTGACAAGGTCAAGGTTTTTTACTTAATACTTGGTGTCCTAGGCCCAGCTCAATCTCACAAAGCAAGGAGAGTAATAACCATCCAGCCTGTGTTCTTTAATCAGATTCTCTGATTCAGGCGAGCTCTACCAGGGTGCTACACCAATGTAAATGTGTTGAGGATGCTGAGCACTTAGTGGAAGAAGTGTCTATTGATAAACAGGCAGACAAAATAAGAGTCAAAAGTCTCATATCAATCACAACCTTGGCCACACTGGCTGGTGAACAAACATGAAAGTATTCTAATATCATCTGCAACCTGGACTAGCTTCTTGGATGATGCCCATGCTGCATAACAGGCTACCCTTAGAAAAGGAGTTTGACAACACATGAGATGGAAGATCCTTGTATTTTGCTAAGAAAAAATAACCCTGGAGAAAATCAAAGTGTATTTAAAAATGCTAAAAAAAACAAAGAAAGAAAGAAACAGTAAACTGGGATAAAATATTTGTAAATTTGTCCAGATTAACAAGTGAAAAACTTGGAAAGATGCTATGGCTTTGCTCCTGTGTATCAAAAAAAAAGTCTTTTCTCTGCCCCTGTGATCTTTGAAATAAAGAATGGAAAAGATGTGACCCTGCAGATAGGCTTAAAAAGAGATGGAGAGGGATCACTTGTTCTGGGCCCAGGGATGTTTTCTGTACAAGTATGAATACTGTAATCTTTACTGACAGTAATTTTCAAGGAGCACAGATACGTTTTCGTTTTATCCATGCTTGTACTAATCCTACAGAATAGTGTAGACAAGGATAGTGACTACCTTTCCTAAATTTTATTGGTTTTCAGAAAGATTTAGATAACGAAGGAAATAGTTGTAACAGATTGTGAAACTCCTGGATTTTTGGTTTGGTTTGGTTTTTAGTTTTGTTCCCCCCACCCCTTTGAAATTATCCAAGTATTTCAAAATATTATCAGGGTTTGAAAGGTCTTGCAGTCTTTAATCAGGAACTATCCTGTTGGTGTGAGGCACTGCTAGTGCTAAATGTACTTTAGTCCTGCGTGCCTAAATCCTGTATTTTTTGTTAAGGATTTTTAAATGCAACAAGGATTTCCAATAGAGACAGTACAGTTGGAAATCTGGACTCAGCTGACATCTGTCCCTTTACTGCATCATCAAAAGAAATGAATGACTAATAGGCTAGCCAAAACTTAAGTATTTAGATTCTGTTGTTAATTAGACAGTGAAAATTATTGTTATGAGAACTGGATAATCCTAGAGTGTCTGAACAGGAAACTTCACAAAATGTAGAAAAATGTAGTGATTAAGGGTGTAACTTCAGGAAAGAAGATTACTACTATTTGGAAGCCTCTCCTTGACAGAAAAGGCTCAGGATTTCAGCAAGTTCAACATCACTTTCCCAGCAGTTACGTGGTACAGCAGCTGCCACACTGGAGGAATTGCAGCAAGTCTATCCACAAAAAGGTGTAGAGCCACCAGCCATGTTCCCTGTGGTCCCATCTCCAGCTGCAACAGAAATCCTGTGGCTTTGGAACAGTCACTAATGTTCAAGCCAGTACAGCTCTGAGAGAGATGTATCTCGCAGTTTGAAATGCCCCTAAGACAGATGTATTTTTAGCACGGGGAGGAAAGAGAAATAGTATGCAAGATAGAAGTTTCACAGCAGAGCAATATATCGTTGGTTGTATATATCAGCAATGCTGATATATACAACCAACGATATATTGCTGTATATCAGCTATGCTGATATATACAGAACTGCATCAGATGTCTGCTGAAAAGAAAAAAAGCTGACAAGAAGTCACCTTGTTTTACAGTGTGAGAAAGAAATAACAAATACATAAACCACACTACAGATGTGCTCTTCTCATGACACTGATGTAGACAGTCTCAAATTGAAAAAAAATATATTTGCTTGTATGGATTAAACACAAGGAAATGAATATAGGAAATCAACTTCATATTAATATTTCTCATTTTTGGGTCTCTGATTTTTTTTCGAAGTGAAGAAAAGTTATTCCTTTTGAAACAACATTTCTCCATCAGATAGGCAATGAATAGAAGTGGCAAATATTTTTCCTGGAAATATTTGTCACCATATTTTGATTTTTAATGCAAGATCACATAGATCTAAAAATAGTCATTTTTTGATGTGTGTCATTCTAATAAAGACATAGGAACCAGAAGAAAATGTATATTTGATTGAAAAATATAGATAGTAATCCAGTCTCTTGCTTCATTCAGTAAACATCCCTGTCAGATACTTCTCATGTGTTCTTAAAGACCCCTAGTGATGTAAATCCCTAAACCTCCCAGAATATTTTACTATTGCTCCATTATTCTATTTGAAAGTTCCCTTTTTTCCATTAGCAATTTCATTTGGTAACATAAACATTCAATTGTACTTTATATAACTGACATAATGGGAATGACAAATATTCTACATATACACTACTCATTTAAAGTTTTCTTGGTAAATTTGTGACAGTTCTGTGATACATTCAACGATGCCCCTGAGGGAAAATAATTTCTAAAACTATTACAAAGCATTCCCCTCAACATCTTTAGTTTTAAAAGCATTTTTCTTCCAAATACTTTTTGGATTTTTTTTGCCTTTTTGGAACAGACAATTGCTTTTCCCATGCTAAGGATGAGGGCACCAAGAAAGAACTGATTATTTTGTGAAGGTTGTGGAAACATCCTGTGTGGGAGTAGAATGCCAGAATATAGTTCTACAGCCCACGTTTGATCTCTCAGAAAGCAGTGCATGTCTATCTAGGGAAGAGCAAGGAAAAGAAGAGACGGAGCTTTTTTTAGGCCACACCACCCCCACACAGAGTCACATATTAGATTATTTTCAAAGAATCACAGAATATGCCAAGTTCGAAGGGACCTGTGAGGATCATCGAGTTCAACTTATGTTGACTTCTGTCTAGGGAACCAAACAAAGCTGATCTAAGACACAGCCCCCAAGGTTCTCACTAGCTTAGATAAGGAAATCCCAGTACCCTAATCTGTTATCTATATTTTACCTTTTTCATATTTTTTTATCTTTTTACCTATTATATTTCTAATCTTTTATTTGTTCAGATAAGATAACACAGATAAGACACGTTATTTTGAAATGTTATGCTATTTGCAGAAAGATGAATTTCACTCTGTGAAACCAATGGGTTTGGTCATTTATACTTTTAAAATTACAGCAAATTTGACAACAGTGCAGTTTCATTCCATCTGCAAGATCTTGCTATACTATTTCAAATCTTTTAGTAGTCTTCAAAGAAACACAAAAGATAGTGGGATCTCTTGCAACTTACCACTCCAGAAATTTCCCACTGATTGAGAATTTGTTGGATTCAGGCACTGTCCATGAAATAGTTGGAAATTGGTTTTGCATGCAGTACAGTTCTCATAACTGTAGCCAACACAGGTTGCACAGTTCTTGTGGCAAGGTTCGCATTCTCTGGAGATGTCATCAGTGAAGAAGCCATCTCCACACTCACTCACACATGTGCCACCTGCAACAGACATAGCCTGTCATCGTACTGACCCCTGTCAACCCTGCAAGGAGGTACCTCATGTATAGCTTATCTCTGTCTCCAGCAAGAAATGGTTTAAGGAAAAGAACCAGTATATAAGAACACATGAAATATTTTTGCAGCTACATAAACTCTGATTTTTTTAACACGAAACCTAAATTCAGTTAAGTTGATTATGGGAGCCTCACAAACTTCAAACCAATCTGCACTTAAATTTATATCTAGCTGGGCTTTAATAAATATGCTAAATCCTAGTACATACATATCTTATGGAAGTCCAGGTCTGGATAAAAGTTTTGTTGTTGAGTCCCAATTATTATACAGTCCCAATAGAAAATCAGTTTTAGACACATGCAGATTTTTGGGATCTCTAGTTTCTGCTGAATATAAACTCAGGTAAACCTGATTCAGTTTAAGGGTTGGCATACTGAAGCTCCTGGAAGTTGTTACACTGATAACTTTTTGAGCTTCCTTCTAATTACAATTAATAAAATTGTAGACTAACAGATCACCTCTGGTTGTGACCACAGGTTTCCATGAGTGTGATGGCACTAATGGGCACCTTCAGCAGGCAATGCACAAGAATACCATAACCTCAGGAATTCCTGTGATTCATTTTTGGCACCATGTGTGAACCAGACCTACCTGATTTATGGTTTCTTAATAAAGCTAAGAAGTTCCTAGTCTTGCATGAATCTGGTGTGGAATTTACTGTTTTAACTGAGCTTATTTCAGAGTGTTTAAGGCTTGTTACTCCACATGCATCTGAAAGTCAAAGTAAAACTAGACTTGCAAATGGAAAGGAAGCATTTAAATGTCTTTCCATAGTTAAAGACAAAATCTGAATCAAATGCAATTTTTTTTTATATACCCCAAAGAGTGGAAATTCAAATATATGGATCCTTTGAATCAAATTACACCACTGGCTAACATAACCACCTAACATTAGTTCAATTCCTGATTTTGCAAAAGGCTAACTCCACTCAGCCTCCACTGTCTGACATAAAACAGATTTGAGAATTTGGGAATTTGGATTCAGAATCTTTTCCTAAAGAAAATGTCTAAAATATTTTTGTATATATGCCATACTTGGTACTTTGCTTACCTGAGAGATAAAAGCCTTCCTCACAGGATTCACACTTGTCTTTGTCACAGCTATCACAGTTGCTAGGACAATCTCTACACTGCAAAAAACCTTCATCTCTGTATGTTTTTTCTGGACAGTATTTATAGCAATGCTGCTTATACCTGTAAGATACAGTAGAGCATCATTAGTAAGTTTCTTTTGAGGCCATTGAGTTTGTTTCCTGTGTGTTTCTAGGGGTGGTAATGATAAAGTTCTAATGTCATCTTAGTGAACAAAAATAATTCCTATGATGAGGATTCAAAGTGTATTTGTAGTTATGTTACTTATTCAACTGACAAAGACATGTTTTCTAATCTTATGATTCTTATAACTAATTTGATTTTTAAATGAAAAAATGAACAAATAAACAAAAATGAACACATGCTTCATTAGAAATTACTGTATTGCTGTTGTAAAGTGCTGATGGCTTGTAAAAACATATAATCCAATGCTGTGGTTTGTATATAGATTGTAACCAATACATTCTTTTGTCATGGTAATTTTTACAGAGATCTCTTAACTTTCTCTTTGAAAACCAGTAGAGTTCTTTTCTCTTAAGTTAAGCTTTTAATGAATTATTTTTTCCTTTGCATAAACTCCATACATTTTTAAGTGTGTCTGATGAACAGCTCATACCAGAACTGGACACAACCTACTAAGAGCAAACTAGTTGCAAATTCAGTTCCAAAGCACAGTTTAACTTTTAGACCCATTCTTCATACTTCTCTCTTCATGTATGCAAAGTTTACAACAGTCCCTAAGTAAAAACAAGCCTTAATTCTGAATGATTGGAGAGTTTCCAGCATTTCCCAAGTCTTTTCCAAAGTTACTGTTCTCAGACAGGCAATTTAAGGAATGAGACATCCTGCAGAGCACAGGTCTATGTAGTGTAGCATATGTTTTTGCTTTAGAAAAATGTGTAGGCATGAAAAGCTGTACAGCTATACTTACATATAATAGTTCTGAATGCATGTTATACAGATTCTTGGATCATCTGAAATTAAAAATGTAAAATTCTGTAAATAATTTTCAGAGTTAAAACCAGAATGCTAAAAGCAATTGTTGATACAACATTTTTATTTTAATATTTCTAACACTAAAATAACTACAGTCATAACAAGAACATTGTTGTCTCTGAATCTCTGTTTACAGCTTTTTGGAGATAAACTCTTCCACAATCAGATCCTGGCCTCTATGTTCATAGTAACCTGTGGCTTTTTAGTCCTCATCATGAACCCCAACAGGTACCTAGAAGACGCTGAATGCTTTGGAAGTGATGATCTGAAAAGCTGAATGTTCACAGGGGCTCAGGTTGGGTCAAATGATCTCTTAAAAGGACATTTAACTTATCTAAATCTGCAATTTCATCTTCTTTCTTTATTTGCTGCAGAGAGAAGTTGAAAGCTTTTGACACTTCTAAAAGCAAACTTTTCAAAGACATCTAAGCAATGAGTTTAACCTTAAAAATTCTGAGATAGACAAGCATCTTTCTGTATTTGGGGAGGGGATGATGGGGAAGGTGTAAGTCCTTTGGGTAAACTTTCTCATCAGAAAATTAATTTTTGTATTCAAAAAAATTTTTGAATGATCAGGAACATTTAAAACTGTTAAAATTATGGATATGGTTTCATACTCACAAAGAATATTTTCTATAACTTTCCTTCTATTGTTGTCTATTAGCTTTCTTTTCTTTCATCTTAAACAAAGATCCCAAAGGATGGAAGGAAACGTAACAAACAGCGTGAATGTATTTATAAACTGGTCTACTATGAAATACCTATAAACTAGTTTTTATATTAACAGTACAAATAATGCAAAATTTTCACTGCATCTGTTAGAACTGTGTCTAGAATAAAACACACTTCACACATGCAAACTTATTAGGCAACACACACTTGTTTTTGCAAGTAGTTCTAGCAATTTATCTATGAGGTGAAAGGTTTTATCCAGAAATGTTGCAGATCTGTGAAAATGTTCCCTTTAGTGTTTAAAGCACAAAGAGAAACAGCAGTGACCTGATCTACTGTTCTTTGCATTAGATTTTATGTTAAGGCAGGAAGTACTCCTAAAGTATGAAAATGCTCTCTCTAAAGTCTTGTTCTAAAGGTAAAACAAGGCTTTGTAAAAGACAGATAAAAGACATTTGGTTCAGGGCTTCATTTTGAGTGATTTACAAATCTAATAATAATCCAATAATCTAATTAATCTAATCTAATAATCTACTAATATTGTTTCTAAATGAGGACACTTCCTGAGATATTATTTTCCTCAATTAATTTGTGTGGGTTTTTTTGTTTAGAGTGTTTACAAAGTATTGTTAGGAGGCAGGTGGTTACAAAGACAAATAAGAGTGTTTACATATTTTGGAAATTATTATAGTGTTGGTACATACAGTCCTTCTCTTTTGTTGATGGAAAAAATAGAGTACACACAAAAAAGATTGTTAAATTTGTTTGTGTGTTTAGTAACTAATTCTCCATGTACTTTCTGGCTTTTATGGAGAAAGGACTCTTTCCTTTCTTGCCTGTGGGATGTTCTGATGATTGTTTCTTCCTAATTGCCCTCTCAGTTTTACCTCTATGGATGACTATCTATGTAGCTAGATCTCAGCAGTAGTTGTAAAGAAAGATAAAATTTATGGTTGTCTTCTGGAAAGAGATTAGAAGAAACAAGTACTAAGTAAATGACCATAAAGTAAAGATCATGTATTTTGAGTTGGTTTAGGATCTAAAGGAAAGTATCTGGTAAAACATGGGTAAAAATAGTTGACTTAGATTGTGAGTTGGAACACATACTGTGGAGAGGGGAAAAAAAAAGTATCACTAATAGAACTTGTATTCTGCTGCTTACACAAGGTCTAGACAGAAGTGGCAATAATAAATGCCTTATTAGAAGGCCACAAATTTCATAGGAGTAGCTGCTTTGCTGTATTTCATTTAGAAATGAACTGAAGCTTTCTTTAAACCTAAAATTTTGAAGGCAGGAGCAGGGGAGAATTTCTTGACAATTTTGCAGAATGAAAACATGCACTCATTGGACTATGGTAGTGTGAGTTAATTTGTTTTTTTTTTTTTATAGTATATTATGGCATTTATCAACCCTTACTGAAACATTCTTCTTTCTATCAAAGACACATCCAGTAAAGAAAGATCCATTACCTTCTATGCTTAGTCATGGTTTCTGAATTGAAACTTTTGACGAATAATTAACATAGTTTGGAAAGGAATGTAAAGAGGACAACGATCTAATAGCTAGCAGAGAGGAGACTAAATAAGTAACTATTGCTGCAGTGGCAAATTTTATATGTAACACATGTTATGTTTCCAAAATTTTGGAAATGAATTATAAGAATGAACTAAGTCTAGGGAATTTTATGGATATATACATGAGGTTTGTTCTTCAACACTATCTCCTTTAAAATCTGCCACAATCAATTCTTGGACTAGTGGTAACAAACATCCTATGTTCCCTGAGTAATGAGGTGGTGCAAAGGGGATTGATTTATATGATGTCCTGCTCCAAAAGACTTCTTGTCGTGACAGCTATTAGTATTTTATCTATATTTTACAGTTTCCATTTGCATTGATTTTATCTTTTTCACTCTTTTGAAGACAGAACAGTGATTTTGATAGCATTGGAAACAAAATTCAACTATTTTTAAAACATATGGCCTCAGACACAAAATATTCCTCTGTTTTGTTCTGGTTTCATTGTCTTTTTTTTAGATAAGTAAATATTGTCTAGAGTTCATAGAAAAAGTAATTTGGTTTCTTCCCTTGTGTGTAATAAACTGATGCTCCTGTTCCCTCCTCCACACCCCATCTTCTCAAGTACAATTCATTTGGAGTGCAGATATGTTATAACACAGAAAAGGTATGTGCCAAGATTAAATATTTGCCAAAGGTCAAACAGTCATGCATTCTGTTAGGACTCTCTGATTTGAAATAAATTAGTGTTCTTTTCTACTCTGGGAGGGAAGTATGGGCATTAATGTTACAAGCAAAGCATTGTTATGCTGGAAGGGTATTTTTCTTTTCAAATATGTCAAGGAACAGTGTAATTTGGGTTTTGTGGGTTTGTTTGTGGGGGTTTTTTTGCTATGACTATAGAGGCTTAATAAAATATTTAATACATATGTTATTCCATATTAAAAATTAGGTCCAGACCGTTTTGGAAGTCCTTGTCAGTCTTTCACTGTGTCTGAGTATTCATGGTATTTAAATAGATCCTACTTCTGGAAACTTTACCTGGCTAGCCCACTGTGTTTTGGAGTAGCATTTATTCAACGTATTACATTCAATTAGACCCAGATCTTGCAGACTTTATCTACTGCATACAATAAAGCTGTGAGTTGAAGTAAGGTGCAAGGGTACCTTCTGTGGGATCTGTTGTTTGTTTTTTTTTTAGCTTCCTGTTTGTTTATGAATTTTAAAAAGATTTAAATTTAAATTTAAAATTTAAAACAAAATAAAAAAATTGATTTCTTGAACTATTAATTGCCTCAGACACGAGCTTAAAGTGTGCTGAATACATTCAACTTATTTTGCATTCAGAAGTAGTTCAGGATATTCAGTACCTGGGACTTAATGCTTAGTTTACATTTCTTTTCCAGTTTAATTAAATGCAATGACTGAAAGTTATTTTGTATTACATTGTAGTTTTCCTTTAAGGGCCAGCCTACAGTAGTTGTTTAATTTCAGAAGTTGCTTTATTTGCCTTTTACACCCCTGAACAATAGTTTAGATTAATCTAAAAATAAAAGTACTATAAATTGTCTTATATCACCACCAAGAATAATTATATGTTTTTGCTACATTAGACCACTTTTTCTTTCGTTTTTATGGCATCTCAGTTTAAAAAACTGACTTAAAAACTATGTATTGCATGAGAACTACCCAGTATCTCAGCAGACATTGTCAACCCAGTCTGTATTGAGATTTGCAATGCATATGAAGCTCCGAAGCGTGATTTCAAGCAGAGAAGTTATTGCTTACAGGGCCACAAAGAAGAACTAGAGTTTATTCCTACTCCTAGCAAAAGAAAAGGTAAGAGTACTTCAACAGAAATGAGATCAGGACATCAGCAGGACTATTTAACAATTAAAGGGCTTTCAGTTTATTTGTCTTAGATTGTATTTTATCACTCAAATGTTCTGTTATCCACTCTACTGGCTGTGGTTTCCACCTGGCACAACCTCAGTGTGATGATTTCAAGATGCGAGAAAGCTGAACACTACTAAAACTGATCTTTCTGTGTGTTGAGTTGCATTTTCTGAACATGAACATTATGTTGAGATGATCCCTTGTGTTTGAATAGTTTCCTACTACACAGGTAGTTTCTTTGAGTGAATAACATTACCCAAAGGATGCTCTCCTAAGAGCAGTAATAGAGACTTAGGGCCAAAGGTCCTAAATTTACATCAGACATCAATAAAGGTTTAACCACGAATTTGAACATCTGGATTCTGTTGGTCCCCCATTAAAAACTTATTTATGCATGAAGAACTCATTGGAGACATCTTCTCTATATGGGGAGAATCCAATGCTAGTCAGTAAGTGGTTCTATGATGCAATTCCTTATTTGAAAGATCAAGAGCCTGAGCTTTAGATTGGTATAAGCCCAAAGAATTGAGTACACAATGAGGTAGAGTTGCTAGGATAAAATAGAATGGTTCCAGTTGGAAGGTACCTACAATGGTCATCTAGTCCAAGTGCCTACCAATTAGGCACGTTATTAAGGGCATTGTCCAAATGCCTCTGAAACGGTGACAGACTTGGGGCATCAGCCACTTAGTTGGTCAAGCCTGTTCCAGTGTTTGACTACCCTTGTGGTAAAGAGATGCTTGTCACGTCTAGTCTAAACCTTCTTAATGCAGTTCAGAAACATTTCTATGTGTCCTCTCATTGAACACAAGGGAGAATACATCAGCACTTCTGTCTCCACTTCCCCTCTTTAAGAAGCTGTAGAGAGCAATGAAGTCACCCCTCAGACTCCTTTTCTCCAGTCTAAAGAAACCCAGAGTCCTTTCCCATTCTTTATATGACTGGACTTCTAGGCCTTCCAGGCCTTCCAACTATCTTCGTTGCCCTCCTCTGTATGCATTCAAGAACCTTGAAGTCCTTCCTGAATTGTAGGCCCCAGAACTACACACAATACCCCAGGTGATGCCCACCAAGGGTGAATACAGCGGCCTAACTGTTTCTGGCTGGTTATGCTGTGTTTGACACACCCAGGATGCTGTTTGCCCCCATTAGCTGCCTGGGCGCATGGCTGAGTCACATTGAACTTAATGTCAAGCAGCATCCCTAGGTTCCTCTCTGCAGGGCTGTTTTCCAGCCACTCCTCTCCCAGTCTATACTTGTGTCCAGAACTCCTCTATTCTAGGTGAAGAATCCGGTGATTATAAAAACCCAAAGTTCTGGTGGAAGCACTAGTCTTGGAGCCAAGTGTTTATGTCTCCAGCTCACCGGTTCCTTCTAATATCCCTCTCTATTTGTTGGAGGATTGAGGAAAACACTACCTGTACCCCTGAATCACAAAATAACAGAATTAATTTGGCTAGAAAAGGCCTTTAAGATCAGTGAGCCCAATCTTTGACCAAACACCACCACGTCAATTAGTCCATGGCACTAAGTGCCACGCCCAGTCTTTCCTTAAACACCTGGTGGCTCCACTGCCTCCTTGGGCAGTCCATTACAGCGTCTAATCATCCCTTCTGTGAAGAAATTCTTCCTAATGTCCAACCTAAACCTCCCCTGGTGCAGCTTGAGACTGTCTTCTCATCCTGTCACTAGTTGCCTGAAAGAAGAGGCTGACTGCCACAGTGCAGAGTACAGGGGAGGAGAATCACTTCCTTAGTCCTTCTAGCCACACTATTTCTGACACAGGCCAGGATGGCACTGGCCTTCTTGCTGGCTCATGTTCAGATAGCTGTAGACCAGTACCCTCAGGTCCTTTTCTGCTGTGTCACTTTCCAGCCACTCTGTCCCAGTTTGTAGAACTGTGTGGAATTATTGTGGCTGAAGTGTAGGACCTGCCACTTGGTCTTTCCAGAGTCTTGAAATCTCTTTTGATTGACCACTGACCTTGATCTTCTGTTGAAACATCACTGGTACCCATGTGAAAACAGAAGTAGGCTGTATTTTGAAGGCTCTACTAACCTCATCAGTTTTTTTATGAGATCCCTGATTTAGGCCCCAGGGAGGCAGCAAACTTCCTTGAAAAGAGGGTCTGCTTGGCAGATGATTTAGGTTATATTTGTTTTAATGTATTTTTAATTCAATGATTCCAGCAGAATGATTCAGCAGCTAACACTTCCTGACTGTTTTGATTCATGAAGCTCCTCAACTGCAAATTGTTGAAGAAATAGCAATAAATGTTTTGTTTGTATAAGTAAGTTTACAAATACATTCATTGTTTGTTCAGTGGGTTCTGAGCTACATGAATTTCTGGTCTGATCCAGTAGTTTTCTTCTGTGCTCTTATTTCTATGGAGAACTTTAAAGTAAAATCTGGAATATTCTGTGTTTTCAGAACTCATGGTTCAATCTTATATGGTAATTTTTTTCCAGTGGCTTTCCCCAAGCCTGAATTTTACTCAGGAAGTAATTTTTTTTTTTTTCTCAAAGAAGGAAAAAAAAAAAAAGGTTTTTTTAAAATACATACACCTTGTATCTTCAATGTACAAGGCAATTCTCTTTTATCTATACTCTGTGAAAGACAGCATGCTCTAATGTGATGTTCTGCCTACACTGAAACATCAGTACTGAAAATCAGAGTACAGTTCCAAAATGTGCTGGGCATTCTTTTCTCACAGATTGCATATTCTCACTCCAGCTCATGGACACAAGTCTAAAACCTCTTCTTAAAGATTAACCTCTTGCAGTAGATTTACTCTGAGATAAAAAAATTATTCTTATAATAATTTTGTTTGGTGTCTTGAAAGCCAAGGTCTATTCATCATCAGAGATGATTTGAAGAAATTAAATTTTCTTTTGTGTTTCTTATTTTGCTATGGGAACCAGACCAATTTTCACTCATTTATCATGTAATAATAAATCTGTACCTGTAAGCTTAAGTCTATTCACAGTTCTGCTCTTTTGGCTACCTCACAGGTTCCTTAAATCTTCTCCAAATACCTTTCTTCTCACTCCCACTGCCTTATAGACTGTTTTCTCACATCTCACTCTGTGTAAGGGATATTGTGGATCATTTGTTTAGTATTTATTCTCACTTCCTGCCTTTATAGTTTTATATTTGCACATAGACCTTATAACCCTGACCAAATGAAATAGTTAGATTCTGGGTGATCTTTGAAAGCTGCTCAGGTTTTACTTTGCTGGAACAAGGGGGCAAACTTGGGCATAAATGCCTTTTTGGTAGGCTTTTATTGTCAGAGACACTGCCTCCATGGGGTTTCTCAATATTTGTTTCTTTTGTAAGGTATCTTCAAAAGTGTTTGCTGAACATTCTTCACTTCGCACCCTATTGAGGAGCACTTTATTCTCAGTGTTAGCCTTTGAAAATAGTCCTAGTGGTTGGAACCAACCTAAAGGTTGGAAAAGCAATGTCATGCTGCTCTCTGCAGAAATCTGCATGGGTCAAAAGTTGATATACATTGTATTTGTCTTCATGGAGACAGCGTAGTCTGTGGGAAGCCATGAGAACTCTTCATATCATACAGTGTTGTACTTTCACAAGTTGGGTGAGGTGAGTGGAAGAGAATCAGCAAATAATTAAGAATTGGGTCAGCAAAGTGTGGCTCCATGGGAGCTCACTGGCAGGAAGATTGGCACACGAACTGTGAGAATGACTGACTTTTACAATCGATTCTGAGAGGAAGACCTATCTTGAGTTGATTACTATGAATTTATCAATGATCCACTTGAACTCCATGTATTGCAACTATCTTACTAATCAATGAAGTAGGTGCTCATAGTTAGTTAGCAGTATTAGTTAATGGTGTGGCAGTTTCTGCTAGTGAAGTGTACATATGCAAGTCAGTAGATATTGCATAACTACATATAAGACAAAGATCCCATTTCTGCACCAGAGGGAGCAATAGTTCCTTGCTGCTCTAAAAAGTAGTCTCAGAGTGTCCAGAACTGGGTTACCAGAGCTGAGTTACCAAAACCATAATCTTGGCAGAGTGGACTTGTGATGTATTCAGCACACTTTCTTAGACACTTTTGTGTTTGCCTTTGCTTGCACAGCAGGAGGGATATATTTGAAACTTGTAAGACTTTAGAGTTAAACATCCATACTGAAGTTACCCTTAAGACTTGACTTCTTTGGCTCTCTCTTCAGATTTCAATGCCTGTGCTAGAGTCTGCCTTTCAGACCTCGTGGGAAGGTGTGCACCTAAGCTTGCCAATTAGGCTAGTATGGCATCAAGCAGAGTCAAATGTGCTCAAGAGTTTGTGGGCAGAAGAAGGTAGGAAAGTGAACCCTAATGTCCATAGCCATTGTTTGGACACTGTGTACCCAAAGCCATAGACATTTTTGTGATTAGTGCTTTCTAGGGCAATATTCCTATTACATATGCCAGGTCTTGTCAGTGTCTGCAGGCGGAATGGTCTTTGTGAGCAATAAAGATTCTTTATCTCCTCAGAATATGAGCAGCCTCTGAATCAATTAAGCAAATCAGAAAGAAAATAATTGACTGAATTAAAAAGAAATCATCATCTGTATTTAAACTACACAGACTTACCTGTCCTTGATTAAGTCTCTCTGACAATTCCTATCTTTGCTTTTAACCTCCAGTGTTGATACAGTAAAGATATATTGCCACACTGATGCCCTAAAACAAAACTGACTCCAAACTCAGAGGAAAACGGTATTCCATAAGGATTTCAGAAACTATTACAAACAAATACTGTCAATATTCCTCTCCATACCTGGTGGAGAATAACCTGCAGTGTTACTTGCTGGGTGGGTGTTACATTCTTCTATGAAATGCTGGATATGGGATGCAAAGTATCAAACCAGTACAAGAGTGTAACACCTGTATCTTAAGCTGTATGTAGTGTCACTACTGATCAAGAAGAGAAATTGCCCACACAGACTGCCTCCACTACTTGCTCTATTCTGCTAGCCCCTGGCACCATGCCAAAAGGCAACAAATCTTGTTCGTTTTCTTGCCTGCACCAAGCAGGATAGCACTGACCAAGACTGTGAATAGTGGTTTAATTTATTATTTGGTGCCTTCTGAAAAAAAAATTTTCAATAAAAAAGTGTGTCTTTTGGGCTAGTATGGAAGTTCAGTTAATTAGCTTATATATCACTCCTAAAAACTAGATTTGTGTCCACAAAAAAGAGAAATAATCTTTTATGAAATGTCATAATCTTTGTAATTTGTAGGCAGTAAGAGAATCACATTTCGTTGCTCCCTGTTTACAGTGTAGTGTCATGGTGGCCTGATATTCCTTTTTAAATTAATAAAAAGTCTTTAAGACACCCTGTGCTCAGTATAACTTCCTAAGGAAGTTAATTACTTGTATTTCCTGGAGTTTATATTGAAGGATCTCAAAACACTTCAGAAAAAGGAGATGCTGGGAGATTTTCTGTGAGAGAATGGTCTTGGGTCTTCTGTAGATCCACAAATATGCACAAAATGTATTTGCATTTATATATATGAATAACTACTTTTCAGTATGTGAACTATATAATTTTGATTCCAATTGCTATGATTTTTTTTCCTCACTGCACTTCTAGTTGAAATGTTGATAGCATTGAACATTTCTTATACCTGCTCTACAGTTCTTGTTCAGATTAAATCATCAGTGGTGTTGCAAGGAAGATAAGACAAAAACAGACTGCAGGATCACACAGCATTCACTTAATTTTTAAAAGAGTGTCTGTAGAAAGACCACATAGATATGAAACTAAATGTATCACATTCCTTATTTTCTCACCTAGATATTTTAGTATTTGAAGCATTTTTATGGCAGTGCAATTTCTTTACAGCTTTCAAAATAATCAATTTCTTCTATGAGATAAGCAGTTCAGGGTTTTTTTTTGTTTTGGTTTTTTTTTTTTTTTTTTTTTTTTTTTTTTTTTTTTGTTTGTTTGTGTTTTTTTTTTTCTCCTTAAAAAGAATTCTGACTGGGATTTCCCTTAAAAAGAGAGAAAAAAAACCTTTCATGCTTTGGATGCAATACTGACAATCAACGTTAGTGTTTGCTGGAAAAGCATCTCCCTGCGGTGAGGTAAAGTTAGGTTTAAACTGCAGAGGGATTAGGGGTCACTATAAACTGGCAGCCTAATACATTTGTATCCTTAAAATGTTTTCTTTTCATGACCAAAGGTGATAATTTCAGCGTTGTGACTCACTTATTTGTATTTATTTTTCCTATTATTTAAGATAAATTATGTTATCTTAATTGAGATAATTACTCATCTTTTTTTTTAATTACAGGATTCCACATTTTACAGGCATATGATATAAATTGATTTTAATTACTGAGGAAGGTTAAAGATAGTAAAATGTAAGCAAGAAATTCTTCACTTCTACTAATTTTAATTTTCATTTTTGTGAAAATTATTTCATTCTTTTCCATGCTGCTGTTTTCTATGTAATAGCAATTGTTTGGGGAAGTTTAAATCAACTACTGTATGGATGATAAAAGGAAAAGGCAAAAGAACCTCTGTATTGTGATGGCATTTATCAAAAAGTTGGGAAACACCTACCCAATTACTTTCCTAACACTGCTAAGCCTGTCTCGTGCAGCATCTGAGTCCCTACCGTGTTCCTGACTGCTAGTCCAGAGCAATAATGTTCTCCACTTTTTTCCCCTCTCTGGCTGTCTCCTGCATTGCCTTTTGGTGATCTGAGGAAGGTGGGAGCAAGGGAGATGGTGATCGTACTGGAATTCCTGAAGAATAGTGACAACCAGCTATTGGAAAACTGAAGGTTGAATATAAATGTTAACGGAGTGCAGGACAAAAGCACTTGCATCATGACGTGGGGAGAGTAGAAGAAATTGTGTGCATGCATGCTGTGCTTTAAAGACCACCTCTGTGTAGTCAGCTGCTCAGCAGTAGGGATGTGGGGAAAAGAAAACTGTATGTTATGCAGAGAGGTGGTGATGTGGTGCGTGTGCACTGGTTATATCTAACTCATCTGTTTGATCCCTCATAATCTAATGCCAAGGTGTGATGACATGGTGGGATGCTAGGAGACATCACCTCTGCTAATAAAATTTCCATTAATCGTAATATTTCAGGAACACTGACTCAAATAGCTGGAATTAGGAATAGGAAGAGTGGGACAGCAGTCATCTTCCAAGTGAGAAGAGGTACACAGAAGTTAATCTGGTTCAGATAGACTAACACCAGATATTCCTCCTTTAACCTATTCACTCTGCAGGCTTCAACAGGCACATTAGTTGGCAGGTGTTGTCACCTATTATTTAAGTCTACTTGACTTTGGGCTTGATTTGATGAGTTTTGAAACTGTATTTTTATGGGCCAATAAAATATTCAAGCTAGTTAATTATAAGCAAGTGCTAGTATTTGGAAAGTCTTAAAACTCAGCAAGGATAGACTTTTGATAGGATCAGCAAATCCACATTGCTGGCCTGTAACCCTCCTAGTCATATCTTGTTGCTGCTACTTGAAATTCTGTAGGCAGTGTAGCTTTTTGTGGCGGGGGGGGGGAAGTTTTGCTAGCTTCAAACTTGCAAAAAACATGAGCTATATCTTAAGACAAACTTGAGAAAAACAAAACCCCCCACAGCCTTAGGCAGAATGCAAATATGGAAAATACTGGCTTCATAAATGGTTAATATCTGACAAAGAACAGCTGAAGACAAAACTTGACCACAGAGCATATGAGGCAAGCCTGAGACAGGGGAGAGGCTAGATTTGGTAAAAATAATAATATTTCCATGGAAGTTAGATGTGTGAGTACCCTGGAGAATCTAGCATTTAGACTTGAATAATGAAGTAGGTAATTATGATAGTCTGTAACAGCATTATTAATCTTCAAATTTATTTTTCTCATGAGTAATAAAAGTAAGTTAGTAAGTTGGGGTTTTTTTCCCCATGCTTCTTGGCACACATTTATTCCTGTGGAAAATGGCTTAAAACAATTGCTATTATATAATTTTCAGCTCAGATTAAGTTCAATGTGCTGCACATAATGTTTATTAGACTAAGAGTTCTAAAGTTTCGGAGAAATTTCTGAAAGAGACATTTTTTCAGAAAACCAAAAGTGTTGATGTTCAAGAGTCTGCAAAGTCAGTATTCATTATCTTGGAACTGTCCTGGCATCACTGAAAGTAGTGTTGGTTTTGTGTTATGTAGGTACATATTTTCCTCTTTTCATTGTAGCTCACTTTGCATCTTTCTCCAATTCTTGTAAAGACATGAAATAAGACTTATCTCCATTACACAGATACTCTGTTCTTGGAGATATTCAGAACATACCCGGACAAAGTTGTGGTTGACCTGGTAGAAGATAGTCCTGCTTTTAAAGTATTACAGCTCCTTTCCAACCTGTATTATTATCATTGTAACAGGTTGATGCAGTGGAAATTTTATACGTGAACATGCATAGACCCTTGGTTCTACATGAAGGATTAAGAGTGTAACAAAGAGCTTAATCATTAATTATTTGGCTTAAAAAATAGAAAGACTGTGGGCAGTGAAGTTTTTCTACATAGAGTACATGAATCAAGTGTACTTGAAGTGAGGAGATCTTGGTTCTGCTGATATTTTTATTTCTTCTAATTTGTCCAAAAAGGACAAATTTCTATGAACTTCAGTGCATAAAATTAAAATAGATCAAAATCAGAAATGAAGCTTGAAGTTAAGAAGTTAAGCATGATAATTATACCTTGTCAGAGTATACTATGTATGCAGTTCAGTAGAAGATAGAATGAATATATTCAGTAAATTTTGTGTTTTCTTTGTGGACTGAATGAGCTTTCTATAGCTCCTTTTGCATTGTCTGCTCCCTTTGCATAAGATCAAGAAGACACAAGCAGATAAGATCATTTTTCAAAGTGAGAACTACAGTTGTTTCATTTTACTGAGATTTTAATTATATGTAGCTGTATCCTTGATACTGCATTTTTCGCATAACTTGACTGATTTTATGCGTTCATTAAGAGTATATGATTTTTTTTCTCCAATTGTTAATTCCAAAAGTCCCTGCAAACATCCCAACAGTTATGGCACAATTCTGGCACATAATTTATTAAAAGTGTCTCTGTTTAGGTAGGTCTTTAGAGCTTTTACACAATCTCCACACACTATTCTTAAAATAAATTGTTTCTAATGCCATCTAAATATGTGTTAAGCTGCAAAATAGTTTCATGTTACAAAGGTGCAGTGAGAAAATGGACTAAAATTCTTTTCCTATAATTTTTGGACTTTGTTTACTACTTTTTTCTTCTGTTCTTATTGCAGCAGTAAAACCTATTCGTGTCAGAATAAGCAGGCAAGCAACTTGTCTTTGGCTGTCAGAGAAGAAAGCTGGGATTGATGGTAGGGAGGCTTGTCTTGCACGATGATATGTAGAGAGCAGGTTTCACACCCAAGCATAATATTGTCATCAATGAAACTTTTAACTTCAAAACTAGGAGCTGAAAGATGTATTTTCCACTAGAATAATGGAAAACTTGCTTCATAGTACGCCTTGCTTTTTTGTGTTACGCAATATAGGCTGAAATAGCTGTCAGAATATATTTTACTGAAATATGTAGCCTTTTTGAGAGCTGAATTTTTTTGTGTTTCATTGGTTTATCTCTCAAAATTTATTAAATAGTGAGATGGCAAAATATTTAGAGATTCAATTTCTGCTTACCCTTTCCTATGCCACTTTATTTTGCGTTAGTAGGAGTTACATTGAGAAGAGGACAGACATTGCAGTTGTGTTGGTTGTGTTTTCTGTTGTTGTGGCTTTTTGTTTGGTTGGCTTTTTAAAAATCTCAGGTGGCACAGCAATTAGTTGTCTGTAGTCCTCTATTTCTGAGTTATTCTTTTTTTTTTTTTAATTAACATTAAAGTGAGTGTATTTTATGTTTAAGAAAGAATAGGCCTATGTGGGGTAACTCTTTTTCCTACAGCACCCACGACTCCCAACCTTGTGGAAGGAACTGAGTCAGTTTGATAGCAAAGTGAATGGTTGTCCAAGAAAAAAAAATCTCATAAGAAAGCTGTCCAATAGGAACAAGATATAAATTTGGTTAAGTGCATTGCTGGTCACCTTGACTATTACTCTTAGGTTGCAGGACTACCTTTTAAATCTGTAAGTGACCTCTGCTTTATTCCAATGTTAATATGTCTCAAGGCTGTATTTCTCACAGAGTCTAATCCTTGAAGATGCAAGTCCATGCTTTCTGTGCTTCCCTTAAACTGCCTGGACAACTCTCTGTGACCTAGATACCAAAATATTCCTCTGAACTGTAATGTGCTGTGACTAATCAATCTTAAGACCAGTCCAATGTCTTGGCCTTTGATCTGTCATGACTCAAAGGGAGATCTAATTTGGGTCTTCTAGCACTCTTCTGGATATTGAACATGTTTGCATTTGTAAGAAAAAATGGAAATTGCCCATCTTCTGGTTTTGCCTGCAATAACTATGGTGTTTTATGGTAAAAGCTGAAAGTTTCGTGATCAAAGGCAGTTTGATGTGAGCACTTCAGAAGGCTACAGGTGTAACCAAGTCTCAGGGGCCAGAGAATAGAGTCCCTGCAGAAAAGTTTGGTTTTGACAACAACAGGTATTTCTACTCTTCCTTTGTGTTTCCATAAGTGAACATCAAGCTGGAGTAGGACCTTGAGGCCACTCTCCTGCTCAGTCTTCTCCACTCTACCTCAGTGATACAAATGCTGCATGAGAGCAATAATTTTCTTCCCTCAGTAGCAGAATTTGATGGTTGTCCCTACCATCTGGTCTGCCCACTTCAGCGGTTTCAAGAAGAGCACAGCATCCTGCCTGCTAATATGATCAGTCCTAGAAGCAGCTGGTGAGGCCTTTCATTACTTGTTATACAGTAATATATAGGACATCTTGTTAGGCCTCGTTCCTGGTTTGCAAAACACATTTGCCCCTGACCTAGAATTAAAAATCTAATTTAAGTAACAGGTGGCAGTTGACAAGAGGCCAGAGTATAGCTTAAAGTCTGGAGACATAGGCATCACACTGCTTGTAGCCTGAATTAGAGCTTCTCATTCAAGCTTAGTACTGCTTCATAAAGCACCTACAGAAAAATATATTTTATGTGGGTAAATTGTGTCCCTGTAATCAAAACCAAGATTTACTGGTTTATCTGATTCCCATAGAAAAGTTTGCAAACTCTGGGATGGCTGCACTGAATTTTTTCTCTACTCTGACTGGTGCGATTCCCTATTATGGGTAAAGATAGTGGTTGTGATTTTTATTTTCTTTGCCTTATAAAAAAAATAATAAATAATAAATAGTAGAAGACTCTCTGGAGGAAAGTCAGGGTGAATACAACCTGTCAAGTATTGTTGTAAAGGCTAAGAGTCATCTTTCATACGTAAGCATAGGGGACTATCATGGGGACAGGTCTCAGCTACTATCTTTCTATATACTGAAAGGTATAGCTTTCAGTATATCTTTGCTGTAAAACAGAAGTGGTGCACCTTTCTTAGAGCTGATCTAATGAACACAAGGCTGGGTAACAACAGAGATGTGACGTCATGGACTTCTGCTTTGGGCTATCAAGAATTCTGTCTATTAAGTTTGCTACCAAGGTTGTTTGTCTGAGGATTTTTGGTGTAAATGTAACTTACCTTCAGTGCTGTGTTTTTATCCATACCGCCTCAATTTGAGCTTGTGTACTCATGCTATGGCAATATTTTGGTTTTGCTTTGGGGACATGCTTTCAGAGCCTTTACAAACTTCTTTTGAAATGGGAAGTTTCTCTGGAACCAGAAGCAAGCCAATTTTTCACTGCATGTCTTTGAAACAGATGATGTTCTAAAACAAGATAATGCACTGGAAAAGTAGGCCTGTTGGACTTTGCTGGGTATTGCAGTTGCTGTAGCTTTTGCTTATATACTCCAGTAGGTAGATTCTGTGTCAAAATAGCATCTAAAAGGCAAAATCAATGAGAAGGACACCAACCATGGCTTTTCAGTAGCTGTGTGAGCTACTGTTACCCACATCTATTTGAGTAACACAGCAAAAAGTTCAACAGAAGTTTCTTTACCTTTGATTTTCTCTAAGTTGTTTCCTTTTCCTCCAAGAGCTCTCTTACCTCTACTGGTTGAAGGCAAAGTCCTTCTCCATTTTCAAGTCCTTCATTCAAACTATAGGTATCTACAGTGAAATGTTTGATGTATTGGTAAATAAGACTTTGGATGACATTTTTAAAGCAGTGTTATTTCTTTTTTTCAATTTGATTTGCGGTTTGGGGAGAGAGGATGTGTTTGCCCTAATAGAACTCAATATTATTCCAATCCTTTGAATATGAATAGTTTTTTCTTGATGTCTTTAGTCAAATTGTCCTTTTCCCCTTCATAAGTTCAATTAGTTGTCTGGCTTTAATAATAACAGTCAGTTTAGGGGGATTTATTTTGCCTAAATAAACAAAGCAGTTTCAAATTAGGCCTGCACACAATCCATTCTCTTCAGATTTCTGTTCTGGTGCAAAAAAAAGCCAAAACAACAAACAAACAAAAACATTTCTTGGTTTAGCTGTCCCATGTTTTTAGTGAAGTTAGTTAAGAAAGCTTAGAAAGTAAAATGGTTGAGCTCACCCTTTTTTTGAACATTAGAACAATATGCTTTTAGTTAAAGTATAGGGAGGACTGTTATTATTCTACTCTTCATTTGCACTTCTAGTTACCTTTCCTGAAAAATTAACAGGCTTTATACTAACAAAAAATTCTGGTTAATTACTAATTGTGAAGAGGGTGTCTAGTACGATTTTTCCTTTAAGCAATTCTTAATTGGCTTTTGGAATTCTGCCTCTATTTCTGTATTCTCTCTAGTAATTTTTAGATCCCTTTGCAACTGTTTTAAGTGTAGATATTTAGAAATTACTTGTTTGTTTGATTAAATGCAGACAGAAAAATTACTTTGGATAAATTTGATCAGACAGTGGTATGTCAAAATGCTAAGAAAAAATACCTAAAATAAATTTTCTTGTAAACTTGTATCCTCAGAGCTATTAAAATTTTCTGAAATAGTTTTTGCATTACTGTTATCTCTGTTGACTAGTCAGCATTAGCAGCAGAAAATAAATGCTGAGTGGTTTTGTAGGAGAATTCATCTGGAGAAGCTTTAATTTTTTTCTCTAGGAATATGTCTCACTCCACATATAGGCCAACATGCATGTTGATGCAAAGCCAGATGAATAACTGCATGTTAAATCAAAGCAAGAGCATGGTTCTTTGGGGGTCAAGCAACAATTGTTAGGCAATTTGTTTCTTCAATTTTCAAAGGGGCTGAGTGCCAGAAACTATAGAGACACCAAGACCAGAATATTATGGAAGAAAAATATTCAGAATGTGCCATTGTGTATCTCTAGTACAGCAAGCCTTCAGCTTTATTACGTAGGTATTGATTTATTTGAAAGAGTTTTGAATATGCCTACTTTCTGAAATTTTATGTTATTGGAAGGATAGAAACCTTCTATAAATTTGTGTGTATGTAAGAACAGTTTAGACAAATTAGATGACATGCTAAGAGAAAAATATCTTTTATTAGGGATTTTTTTATAGTAAGTACAGCTTGCGGACATATTTCTAAAATGTAAGATTTGTTAAAAGGGGACTAGGATTTTTTTTACATGTCTGCATGACATCTGTAGTTAATTAAGGATTTTATTTCTAAAAGTGCTCAGCTGAAGCTCAGAAATTAAAATTTTTTTTTTCCCCTTTGAATTACTTTTTTCTTAATAACCCCCCCCCCAAAAAAAAAAAAGTATGCCCATGTGTTTCTTGCTTGTGGTTAGTCCAGTCATGCTTTTTCCAATACAGACCTTTTTTTAATGCTACACCCTAGTAACATTTTAAATTGCAGAAAATACTTTTAATAAACATTGAAGTAAGGGAGACTTTCTGTCAGTTTCTGGTTTTATTTCCTGTATGTACAGGATATTGCTTTGTCATATCAAAGAATTGGTTCTGCTGCAAACAGAAGGAGTGTGTACTGAAAGTAAGTGGGAATGGATGGGTAAAGTACAACTGAAGGAGGCTGTGCAAGAGCTTTAGGTTTCTTCCACCAAACAAGTCCTACATTCATTCCTGAAAGTCTCAGTTCTGGCTCTTTTGCTAGCTTTCACCAGTATGGCCTGCTTATCAAAGCACTTTATCAGTGGGGAAGGGATGTGGGTTAACCACTTCACTCAACTCAAACTTCCCAGCTAGCAGTCTGTCACCCAACAGCTGTTTTTCAATGCATACACTATGTGCTGTGGAGCTGTTTCAGAGCTCATGACAAGAACAACATTGTACTATGGGGCTTGTTCAAGTTTGGGGTTTGTTTCCTATAAGCTTTAAGAGAAAAGAATCCAAGCACAGCTCCAAGGTTCTGTGGTTTTTGTTTTTTATTAAAAAAAACCAAACAAACAAACAAAAAAAAAAACCAACCTGTTTTCCCTATCACAGCTAAGCGTGTGTGTTTATGTACATGTTTAATATATGCAATATCCACAGGGTGAATTTCAGAGCACTGGTACAGGGATTTTTGCTTGCTGGTAAACCCCTGGCCCTTGCCATTTCCCCTTTCTGGACAGCATCAGCATATCTGTTTCAAGTGCTAATATAGCAGACCAGATCCATCGGTATTTCTGAGAGTTGTGTATCCTTAACATAGATATAGGCTGTGAATGTGTGTGCTTACATTTCTATTTATTTCCATTCTGTTTTTTTAATGTGGTTATACAGAGAATAAAAATAGGTTCTATGGTAGACTGAGATTGAACAGTTTTTGAGGGGCAGGTTCATAGCCCTTTTAGACTGGGGAAACTAATGCCCCATTTTTGTCAGTGTTTGCTTTCTCACTTAAGCTCAAGTTAAATATCTAGCCTTCACAAGGGCGAACCTAACCCTCTGCAAATGCATGGATTTAGTACAGTTTTGGGGGAAGACACAGTACCAGGCTTGCTCTTCAGTATACAGGCATGATGGTGAAACTGCTCAGCTTCCCACAAGGTGCTCCAGGGCCTGGAGATCCCAGAAAATAGAGGTCCACTGTGGGGGATGCAGGGGATTGACACAGCAAACCTAAACCCAAACAACTGGGAACACGTGGGGTGGTAGGGTAGATTAACAGACTACCCAGTATTTAAGAGGATCTTGGGTAGATTAAAAAACAGAGGAATAGCAAGGGGTTTCTTTAGTTCTGTGCTAGAGAGAGGTGTGTGGGGTGGAAGTGGGCGTTGGGCATTTATTAATCACCTCCTGTATTAGCCAGAGCTTAATACAGAAGGATAATTTTCAAGCAAAGGTTCCTGTCACTTGCTGAAAATACCTTCTTCATTCTCAGCGGGTGCCCACAGCACGTGGGGTCTTCACTAGAGTAAAGGCTGGGCTGTTGCCCTGGCCCTTGCTGCTCCACTCCCCATTCCTCCCCCTTACCTTGTACACTGGCCTCAGGCTCATAAATGCTCTGTAAAATTTCCAAGCTGTACCATTCCTCTGGAGATTAATAATTGCAGAAGGAAAGTGGTGAGAGTGGAATGCCATTCTGCCAGGCCAAATCCCGCTGGGGCGGTGGTGAGGCCAGGTTTGGCTCCAGTGTCCTTCTGAAGCTCGTCAGGCTTTTATGCCTCTCCACTGGGTGAAGTACACTGACAGACTGCTGATTTTTGGCAGGCTACAGCATAACGCTTCACCTTACAGACCACAGGCATCCCAGGAGAAGATTATCCCTGCACCACTGTGAGTGTTTTGAATTCATGATGCTGCAGTCTTCTGAACACCTTCTGTTCAGTCATCTTGATGGCAAAGCTAAATCTCAGACTGTGGTTCGTGGTTCCTCCTAGAACAGTTTTATGATGACTTCCCAAAACTGCTGTTCTATGTGAGGAAAGTTTGTCATCAGAAGCATC
This sequence comes from Platyrinchus mystaceus, assembly GCA_035041135.1. NCBI lineage: Eukaryota > Metazoa > Chordata > Aves > Passeriformes > Tyrannidae > Platyrinchus > Platyrinchus mystaceus. The sequence continues at coordinate 68,592,741 of JAWWLV010000088.1, read as the reverse complement.
TTCCTGGGGATAGGGTAGGAGGAGGGAGTGTTAAATATTCAACTTGTTCAGAATTTCAGCATTTGCATGGCATACAAGTGAAGCCTAGAAACAATTTACTTTGGTTACTTTGATAGAAGTATGACAAATCCTGTTAATGAGTTATATATCAGTCTTTGAACTTGTGCAAATGAGTTCTGTTACCAGACAGTGTTTTCATTCCTTTCCTTAAACATAGCAAATTAATAAGAAATGTGGAGTGGAGAACTTTAATTTTAGTAATGATTATTTGATCCACGACATTTATAAGTGTAATAAATAACATTCTTTTAACAACTTGGATCTAGAAGACTTCCAATAAAACCCCACCTAAAATACTCACTTTGTATCAATCCAAGGAACTCATCAGAACTATTTGATACGACTCTTTATAAACCTTGTATTCTAAAAGATGAGAAAGAATGTTCAAATATGGTTACAATAGCTTGAGACAGTGATTGAGGCTATTAATGACTAAATCTGAACAGGATGGATTTAGACAGCTGCAATGGAATTACTTTGATGGAGTTTTACCTAGGATACAGTGCTATGCAACCTGTACCCAAAGAGGGGCCCAGGCATCTCTAGCTATTGTAGTACCTCTTACCTGAAAGATGTTATTTCTGCTGACAAATCGCTACCTAGAGACTTCCTGAAATAGTGCTTCAATACAGATTATTTTGCCCAGTGTAACTTCTTGAAGTGTTTGTGGAATATATCCCCAACAATGTGCCACATCCAGCTACTGGTGTGGCATAACTGCTGCAGTAAATGAGAATAGACATCCCTTGCAAGGAAGTGGTCTCAGAAGTACTTGAAAGCAGCTGTGTTTTAGAAGTTTTTGCTATCTCTGGCTGATTTGAAGGGCTTCACTTGGTTATTCACAATATTCATTAATTTAGTTAAATATTAATATTTTTAGTTAAATATTAATATTAACAATATTCATTAATGATTTTAAATTTCTGATGGAGGTGTTCAATTTAATTCTTATAAATTGTATGGACCAAGAGAAATAGTTGCCCAGGGTGAGTTATTAGCAGACCTCATGCCAAAGGGAGGTCACTTTCTGTGGATCACTCTACTGTGCTCTTTATTTCAGGTTCTCAAACACATTTTACAGGTGTGGATCATACCACAAAGGAGGAGGAGAGAAACATGAGGCAGGTGGATATCATCAGTTCTGAGGAACAAAGTGTTACTGATTTTTAAAGGGTAGCAAAAACAGGCAGAACAAAGAATTGTATTTTTTACTTTCTAATCCGTGTATTTCAATATTTAAGACAGGTAAGTCACAACAGTCTTTCCTCCCTATGGTGAGTCCCAGACAGGAAACTGGAAGCAAGAGGGTCAAGGAAAAACAATTATAGACCAGGACTCACCTCAGGAGCCAAAGTGGTTTTTAAGTTAATTTTTTGACCAAAACCTGTTATTTTTTAATAAAGTGAGGAAACAGTGGGCAACTTGCCACAGTGGAGATTGATCAGAATTTTTCTTCTGACACTCGAACTGATGTAGCTCCATCAGAAATTTCAGAGGAGTAGAGACTGTGTCGGGAAGATAAATGTGCTTTTAAATAGCTATGTCTTAAAGGATAAGGACAAGTCCCAATGATTGGGAGTCTTGAGTATTTAGATGGCCTGGTGACAGCCTTGGGAAGTAAGTGGTATGATAACAGGTTGGCACATCTTGAGTCATGGCCACTGCAGAAAAGTACTGTGATGAAACTTGGTGAACCCAGACTTGTAAGTAAGTGACCTTTGGTTCTAGGAAATCATCCCTTCTACCTCCCTGCCCAGCAGATTGTAAATAGAGAATTTACTTGTTTGCTGATTGTAAGATATAGATGTAACTCATTTCTGCCTGATAATGGGTACATATTATAAATAAAATTATGGCTTACCATTTTTTAATCCCATGTTATCAACTCCTCCTTTATGATGTGTGAGCTAGTAATTGGAAAGGATTAAATCTGAGGGTAAATCTTAATTTTTTTTTCCTGGTAGATTCATTCATCTAATTTTGAAACTAATGCTAAATCCTGAATCTTTGAGCATTATTTGTGAGCTATATTGAGCATGCAAGAGGTTGTTCTCAAGAGTATTTATAGCACAGTCTTCAAGAGGGTTGATTGTCCACGATTCTGCATGCTGTATGAAGATGGCTGTGGATGGTGATGAATGTTCTTTGGAGACATGTGCTTGGATATTGTCTCAATACATGTAGATTTTTATTAATACCTTGTTAACTTAAGAGCTGTCCAGAAAAGATTAATATGTTTTTCAGAAAGGAAAATTTATTATTTAATTTTGCTCTGCTGATTTTTATTATTGACAAGTTGTTAGAGATGGAGGTTAAACTGAAACTTTTTTACACCCCAGAGCATGACCATTAATTTCATTTTAAAAACCTTGTCAGAATACATCAATCTCATCTCTCTTTTTGCAGTGTAAATACATTAATAAAGTGTTATATTCCCCAATGCATCACCAGTTGTGATTTATTATAAAATATGAATTATTTTAGCTGCCAAAATATTACCCTCCAATGTAAAGAAACTGCTAAAAAAATTAAATTAAAATGGAGGCTAAATTCTTTTTCGTATTCTGTTGAATGTCAAAGGTGAGATATGAATGTTGCTGAAGGAAGTGGAGATTGAATATAGAGTTTCCTTTGTATCTGGAGCAGTGAACAAGCAATGATTTGTCCAGGCCTATTGTTTCAATAATTATTGTTAACTTAAGACACAAAGGGTTGCAAAGTGCCCTTTGGAGAATCTCGTTCATTTTATTACTCCTGCAGATATGAAAGAAATTCTTTATTCAGCAGGATACTTTTTGAAAAGGATAACACTACAAGCTTCACCACCTTCCCTTTAGGAAGTGCTCTCCAAACAGCTGAAGGGAAACAGAAGAACATTTTTGCTGCTGTGACTAAATGTAGGTCTTGTTCACATATTTTGCTTGCTTCGATATCTGTACCCTCCTCACCCAACTTAAAAGTTTACCTGGGCTGCAGGACAAAAATAACACCAAATTCCTTTGCCAGCCACTGCAGCCTCTCTTTTAACTGCCTGCTGCTGATTAAGGTTAGAGCTCTCCTGGAAGCAGAGGCTCTGAGGCTCCATCACCTCTGCTTCTTTCACAGCACCTTTCCCTGCTACAGTCTGTCTTTTGGTTGTTTCTGCTATTTCATTTCTTATTAAAGGCAGTTTTTGATTGATTCATCCAGTCAGTCTCAAAAACACTGTTTTGTAACTTGGTTAATTTTAATTAAGATTTGCCAGACTAGACTTGTGTTGCTTCTATGTGAGATAAAGGAATGTTGTATGTTCTTGCATTCCTGACATCAGGTGCTGATAAGCTCATAAAATGTCCCCAGAAGAAGCATATCCACAGTAGAGGTGGGCCATTCAAGTACTTCTGAAGTTTGGTTTTAGTATTATACTTGAACTCACTCTTTTTGCACATTGTTTAACCACGCCTTACGATTTATGAGGCTTCTGGTAGGGACAAAGGTTTCTCTGCAGTTTGAAATGCAGGACATCTTGTTCTGCTTTGGTATTTTTTTCTTTTCTTTTTCTTTCCTTTTTTTTTTTTTCTTTTCTTTTTTTTTTTCTTTTGGCTGTGGTCCTTTCATCTTTCCTTTCCTCTTTTGCCTTTTGTCGTTGCCACTCGCTTCTTCCCTTGTGGGTTTTGTTGTTGTTCCTTCCTCCTTGGTGCTCTCTGCACCATCCCTCTGTGTTATCTCCCCTTCCCAAACATTGGGATCACATTTCCCAACATCATCAAGGTTAATTCTCATGCTTTTGATCAGTGATTCCTTCCTAGCTTTGCTCACATGCTGCAGCCAAAGCTGGGAGGAAAGTGTGAGGAGATCAGACAGTCCAGAGACAACAAGCATGATGTGAGAACAGCGTCGTGAGACATGGTCAGCAAAATGGTTTAATAACAGGACATCCCATGAAATGCAAACCACGTAAGAAATGTGACAGCCTTTAGAACCCTAAAAGGTTGTAACATCTGTAGCTTCTTGTATACACAGTTTCAGTAGCTTTCACTTTGGTTGTCTGAATGTGGCTTTCATTTCTGACGATCTTTCAAAGGGCTGTCTGCGAATATGTTCAGAAGGGAGAAAACCCCTCTTATACTTCATAACTTATTTAGGTTTTTTTCATGTTTATTGATTCCCAATAAGCTTCTAAATATATACAATATTTCGGGATACCTCTATTCATCTTTCAGTTGGTGTTTAAGTGCATTGCTATTTAGTTAAACATGTATTTCGCTTCTGTAAATGTATTATTTATCTGAAAAATCCTGTTGGTTTATTTGGAACCTTTACAGCGTGAAGGGCAAACAAGTATTTTGGCATGGCAATAGTTTAGAAAACATGTATTATTTACCCATCGGAAAGTAGTGGGTCCTGAGGAGCCATTATGGCCCAGCTTGTAAATCCTTCTCAGTTTGCATATTATTGACCCAATAGACAGTTACAACTCTTGGGACCTGTTGTGGTCTATCCATATTCATTTGGTTGCCATACATGTGTATAAAGTCTGCTTGCTGAAAATCCTTACAAATACTTGATTGAAAAAAATATATACAGAAAGTTGTAAATGAAATTGCTTGGTCAGTTTTAATTTCCCTCTTTCCTTCTCTCCCATAAATACCTAGAGACACTTTTAAGGAAAATTGTTTGGTTTGGAATTACACAAGGACCCAGAAGAGCTTTATCCTCATAATTATTTCTTTTCTAAAAAGCCAAACACTTATGTAATATAATACACAGTCTGACTTTTGCTGAATTTTTAAAAAATCTTTTTATGCCAAGTTTCAGGCTAACAGCAAATTTTTACAGCTGAATAATAAACATTACACACGTGAGTGTATAATGGAAATGTTGACACCTCCAAGGCCAGTAGAACAAATAGTTTTTGTGTAATGAGACTTTTGCTTTTTAGAGCTGCATGTTTTGAAGTCTTATTTGAACCATTTCTTTAAAACCAGAATTATTTTAGATAGCGTGGGAGTGTTGTGTGTGATCCAAAAAAGACATTGCTATCACTGCTATCAGGCTCTGGCACCACAGAAAAATCTGGTGCTATTCCTGAGAATTAGTACTCAGCATTTGTCTGAGCCTACCCATCTGCTTTTGTAACACTTGTTTCTGCAACATGGTGGAAGAGGATAAATAAGGATTATGGCCACTCTGGTATGTAGTTGTTCCTAACACTGTGCGATGACAATTTCCCTGTGCATCTTACTAATGTTTTGAAGACTGGATGGGAATTTTGTCTTAAAAGTATGAAAAAGGGCAATGAAAAAAGAGGGAAAAGTCTAATTTTTATGGTGTAAGGAGTGTAAGTCTTGTTTTTGCCAGTTACACAGAAGTGAATTTCTGTTTTAGCTGTGCCCGTTAATGTTCATCTCAGAGTTTTAAGCCAGCCAGAATTTGTCATCATCTTAAAGACTCTTGGGTGGGGGGGTGGGGATGGAAATCACCCTTTGAAACTCAAAATGTTTTGTGATGTAAAAATAATAATGTATGGGAACACTGAATCCTGTAATTGTTGAAGGGCAATAGGAAACTTGATTTCCTTCATTAACTATTGTCCTGGGCTTAAACCATGAAAATTGGTAATTTTTTAAGGCAATGAGCTCACCCTTCTACCTGAATCTGAATGTGCATGTAAACAAATATGCATATTTATTTAAAAAGCCCATGTGTGCATGTGTGTGTATATATGTATATTTTAAATTAATTGTGTTGTTATTAAGGATTTCTATACATTGTTACTCATGTGCCATTTTCAGTCTTACAGCAGTTTTTCCAGGACACATGATACTCATTCTCCTGAGCTTCAGTGGTCAAGTAATATGTACTCACAGAAGAGTGAAATGAGAGTGCAGCAAAACATTCTATACCTTCTCTTTTATTTAAAATTTGTGGCCAGATGATTAATCTTTGCTGCAAAGCAGAATGTGGGGTTTATTATATGTTTTTAAAAATGACCGATTTTTAATGGAAAATAATAATCACGTTGTGATGGTTTGTTAAACTTGAAGAGAGAATTTTGCAAATCCTTAGAAGACCTTAAATCTGGCTAGTCTCTCTAGTTGGGAAGTTTAGCTTGAACTAAAAAATGTCAAATATTACAACCATTTTTGCTGCCCCAAACCACTGCTATCTTCTCTGACCTACATCTAAAATCATCAGTAATAATATCTCTTGCTACAGAGCATAGTAATCATTGTTTGTTAATGTCCATTATGCATACATAAATCAGTTTAAAAAAGAGGTTGAGGACATTTATTTGCGATCTGTTTATTTTAAAGTTCTTTACAGGTAATCCACAAGAAGATCACTTCTGCCAAAGCTGAAGTCTATTGCTTTTTCTGTAGACTTTGCTTATCATTAATAGAAAGCAGCATGTGTACATCCTGCAAACTCATTTCCTTATTTAAAGTGGGCATCCTTCCTTTACTGAGATAGGCTTCCTCTTTTAATACAGGACTGAGGATGAAGCCTTTGTAAGTCCTTAAAGACACATCCCTTCCAAATGACCTTTTGTCCCATGCTAGTAAGTTGCATTGTTTAGTCGACTCTCTGTTCAGTACAACTACATGAGCTGTCTTTGGAAATTAAGAAAAATAATTTCTTTGCTAATTAAATTGGGAAACATGTCATATTTTCCCCTTATAAAGCATAAATGAAAGTACAGTTGAGTGCGGTGTACCTTTTGGTAGCCTGTTGGGAAACTGAATTCCAGGGAATAACTGAGCAGGGCTTGTTCACACAGCTCTCAAAGGACAGAACTTTGCCCTGTGGATTTCTAAATCCATCATACAAGTAAAATATTGTGTTTATTTTCCTTTGATCCATATGACCAGGAATTGTCCAAATATATTCAACTACATACAGAATTTTAGGTCTATGCCTCTTCTGCATGTAAGCACAAACATCCAGTCAGGTACTACTGCAACATTTCTCTTGAAAATTCAAATCTTCCAGTACACGTGTTTATTTGCATATGTTTACTTTTTATTTATTTGTGGCTTTTTTATTGGATTTAAATTGAACAGAAAACTATTGTTTCTCTGAACTACTTGTGCTTGATTTTTCTGGCAGTATCACAGATCAGTTGCTGTGGAGGAGATATTAATTTCATAGGCAATGGATTTACAGCATTATCAGATTAACTGGATAGAAGTTAGGTTGTAGATAGTTTCTCTTTAATGACAGATACAGTATTTCACTAAACAGAGATGAAGGGAAGCTAAATGAAAACCTGTTAACTCAATTTTCCATAGCTTTGCCAGGCTGCTGCTGGTGGTTTGGTTTGTTGATTTGTTATAAGAGGAGTTTTTTTTAGGTTTTCCTTTTTTTTTTTTTTATCCTGTAGAACATATCTGTAGGCAATTCATAAATATTTTCTTTTGAATGCTTTTTAAAGGATCTCTTCTGAACTGAGCCAGCCAACATAGGTGTCTGTACTCAGGCCAAGTCCTCTGGAGTTGACTAGGACTCCCAGAGCCTTCCACTATGAGATGATGACTCTCCCCGGCCCAGATTTGCTGAAATGCACATGTATGCTTATCATGAGTGATACATTCAACGTCTAGGGGACTGTTCATACCTGTGGAACGTTAGAGAGTGGTAATGTGAATTGGTAAATACCTTGCCCTATCCTGACTTGAGCCCAGAGAGGGGGTCTCCTTGTTAGGTACCTTGTTAGTTAATGGAGAGAGGGATTTTACTCTAGCGTGTGAATCAGAGGAAACGCGTAATTGCCTTTTACCACAGTCTTTTTTGTTGACTCTATAGTCATAACCACTTTTATTCAGACACCTAGCTGAAATAGTATCCTGCTTTATTCTGTATAAAACCTGGTGCTTAAGGTACTTGCTTCAGAAGTGGAAAACCTGCATGGTAAAACTTCTTCATCCTAGAGGATGTCAATCCCCCACTCTCACTTAACTGTGAGAGTACACCAAGGTGGCAGCCAGTCCAGCAGCCAAGAATTCAGGATGTTTGTCACAGGAACGAAGACACTACAAGTAAGATAGGTGAGGTATAAAAAAAGAAGCAAATTAAATATGAGATGGTTTCAATGTGCAGTATAAAGAAAAGTTGAAAGAAAATTAGTTCTTCATATTCTTGAGGGTTTGAGGGTGAAATGTTATACCCATTGCAATCCACAGGAATTTTATAATTGAGTGTAAAACTCTTAACCTGTTGCTTTTAGTGACCTTCCCAAATCTGCAGTAGAAGTCCATGGCACAGCTGAGTCCCACAAAGTATTTTGCAGACTTCTTGAATAACAGCGATGCACCTTTTGGAAGAGCTGCCTTCTGCACATGCAGTTTGGAGGGGACCTTTATGACAAGGTGGTTGGTGTGACTAAATTGTGGGTGAAATCCTTACTTGATTGCAGGTAGTGCAAATTTGCTATGGAAGCAGGGTTGTTCCTTTAACAAGTTTGAGTGAATGTTTGTTCTGGAATCAATTAAGATGCCAGCAGCAAAGGAAGTCCATGTGTCCTTCTCTCCTTTCTTCACCCCTAAGATACTGAGACAGCTGTCTTATTAGATCCTATTTGACTAATAAGTGTACATGTGCAAGGCAAAAATCAACTAACTAATGACCTTAACACTTCTGGTATCCTTTGCTGTAGTGCAGAAAGAGAATAGGAAAAAAGGGGAGCAGGATATTTTTTTTCCAGTTCACAGGGCTGTGATAGGGGGCCTGTAAGGAAAATGTTCTTTTAGAAATTAAATGTTCCCTTAAGAAGGACTCATATCTTCCATCTTATGTTTAAGGGGAAAAATATTTTGAATGTTTTAATCAAACAAATTGCTATGATTTCTGAAACTGTATTGCAATAATTTTATTTTTTAGATTTAATGCAGAAAATATTGTTATTTTCCTTTCTGATTCATGAATGAAAGAGCCAATTCAAACCAGTTCGTAGCTTGCATGAGTAAAAACTTTTAAATTTGACTAGTTCGTATTGTAGGCAGTTTGTTCAGTATGAAGAAAACTACAGCATGGACTGATACTGTACTTGGATCTTACACTGTGTGTATATATAAAAGTAATACTGATTTGTGCAACAATGCAACACTACCATATGGACTAAGCATATGAAGGTATAAGAGAAACTCCCCACAAATGTAAAGACAGAAAATTCATAAGTGTTTTCAGAATAAAAAAACAAGTTATTTGAGCTTTTGTACCTGAGTTTGCCAGTGCTTGCAACATAAGCTTCTGTTTTCAGAGACTTGTTCTGCAACTTGGAGAGGTGTCACTTCAGTGAATCAGAAAACAGGAAAGCTTTTCCCCTTCAGATCAGGACAGCAGGGAGTAGTTGTTCTTGCTGCTGCTTGAGGAGTAGAAGCCCTGCTGTAGAGTGTATAGGGTGTTGCACTCATACACTGGACTTGAACTTGACCCAGACTGATGAAAATCAGTACTTTTCATTTTAAATGCTTCCAAAGTTCTTGTGAATGATTAGCTTAATGCTCTGGGATGTAAAAATGTAGCCAACTGACTGTCTTGGCTCACAGAAGTTGTGCATTCTGTCGGCAAAAGAGATTTATTGAAAAAAAGGTACATTTATCAAATAATGTATTATTTACCAAGTGTATTGTGCTGGCTCTGGAGCATATATTCCCTTTGATATGTGTCAGTAAATATTTTAATGGTTATTTAACCATGTAGAACCTTGTGGACATTTTTATCTGAAGAAATACATACAGATCTTCATGGTTAAACTATGCATTTGTTGGGGGGGAATAAAGAAGGCCACCAAACCTCCTTAAATATATGCTTTTGGATGGCGAAGAAACCTTAACTCCTACCCCCCCTCCCCGAAATTCGAAATAATAGGACTGATAAAATGTTTTAATTGCAATTTGTATTGCCATGTTAAAAAGGCTTCCCAAATACCTTCTGTTTCAGCCTTCTTGGAAATGCTAAGGCAATTACTACCTCAGTCCTGTTCTCCAGGCCTTACTCCAACTGAAAAAAACCAAACCTCTGCAGCTCTCCCCTCCCTTTGTGAGTTTTTTTTTGGTTTGTTGTTGTTTTGTTTTCTTTTGTGGGTTTTTTTGGTCTGTTTTACTGAGAGCTTCAGAATGAAAAAAAGGCAAAAAAAAAAAAGCCATTAAATTGTCCTGTGATGAGGCACATTTTGGAAGTGAACAGGAATATAATTTGCAATTAAGCTTGATTTTGATATGCACAACAGGACAAGAGTAATTCTCATGCAGAATTCTTGTGAAGTCTTAAATATAGTCTGGATATTGTTTATCAGTTGACTGAAATCAGTTGTAGACTTTGAAATGAGAAAATGTTACTCTTGTAAAAAGTGAAAAAATACCAAAATTAAATGCCTCCTTTATATAATGAAAATGTAGCATAAACAAATGACCTCAAATCTAAAGTAAACAAAATTAATACGGTATTTTGTTACTGACTAGCCCTATATTTGAGCTAAATAAATAGGATTTTTTTTTAAATGACAGTGAGGAGCTGCTTGGCTTTCACTGAGACAGAGGTGGGGAGAAAACCTAATATTTTATTTTGAAACTATGTTACTCAGTTTCTTTGAAGTCAAAGTTTTTAAAATTTACATACAGGTGTTCTGCACTTCGGTTTTATAAAATATCTTTTTAAATGTCATTCTTGATTGAAGACTGGCAGCACTAGCAACCAACCTTAAACAAAAGAAGGGAGGGGTTAGAAGCATCTCCCACCAGTTATCTTTATCTTTCTATGTAGTAATTTGTGTCCCCATTGCTCCTAAAGTCTGTTTTCTTCAACCCTGAATTACCAGCAAGCTGTGAATGGAGCGCTGGGAGATTTTTTTCATCACCTTGTTTGTCCCTGCGTGTGAAATGTAGGGGACAGAGATGATGCAGGTATTGAAAGTCATTTGAGCTTCTCTTTGAAAGACTGCATCTCCTCTTTGCTCTACGGCATACTTTGAGCCTTTCTAAATATGAAGGACCCAGGTGAGAGTGCAGGTCAGGAGCTAGAAAACTGTTCTACTACTGGTTGTGGTTTTCTCTGTATTTCAGCTGCTTTTTATCTGAAGAAGGCTGCAGCTAAGAAGGCTTAATCACAGTTTTCCTCTGAGGGTTTCTAGGTTGCCAGATGTTGACCACTTGGCTACGCCATGCATATCTTCTACTTGGGAGCTGCCAGCTTAGGAGCAATTGTTGGTTTGTTGAAGGGTAGATGTAGTCCTTTTGTGTACTTTTTGTTGTACAGAATTGCATTTCATGGTCGAGATCTTGTTAGCGAACATAACAGCCAGGCTTCTGTGTGGCACATGATGGTCTGAATCAGGACAGACATAAAATATGGGATTTATGATAAAATTGGGCAGCAGCTTGTAATGGGGAGATGATAAAAAAAAGTACAGTAAATTCAACTCTCAGTGCTCCAATTAATTTTAGTAATATATAAACTAGATCCTTCCAGCAACTCCTTGCTTTGTAGTGAACCCAAATGGGTTAGTATGTAACCAAGTCAAACTTGGATATTTGTAGTTTTTAGACTTTCCTTAATAAATGTGAGTCCTCCCTTAGGAGAAAGATCCCTCCATAAAGAGTAAGGTTAATATTGAAAGTTTATTCTTCAATCTAGTACACTTCCAGTCTGGTCAGTATCTTATATTTTTATGTTTTTAAAGTGCAAGATGCAAAGCAGAATGAAAGAAGGAAGAGGAAATCCTGTGCATGGGCAGGGTGGAGTGTCATCCCTTCTTTGACCGGCTTCTCTCAAGTTAAACCAGAAGAAAGATAAAAGAAAAGTGAAAAGGAATAGTAGTAAAACACTTATTCCTTTGTCTTTCCTGTTATTTTCAGTGCTAAACAGGGGAAAATACTTTAGCTGATCATGTTAGTTATTTTCTGTACACCTTTCCTAAGTGTATTTTTAACTTCAGTTAGAGAAACAATTATCTTTTCTTTCACAAAATGATACTTTTTTTTTTTTAAAATGGCTCTTGTGCTATCTTTAACTGTATTGACTAATTCAGTAACTATCCTTAAAAGTTTAATGATTATAGAGTTACAGGTTTGCTACTGCTAATAACGTGGGAAAACAGGCTGTGCTCGGTCAATTAAATTATGACTGTAAAATCTTCATAAGAAAAGAGTAAAATGCAAGGACATAGGAATAACTTAAATTGCTTAAACGTTCAAAGTGAGATTATTTAGAATGGAGATTGAAGAAAGTATCTTTAACCTCAAGGATAGGGCTTCTGATCACATTTCTATATGTTTTTATTAGTATGTTGACACTTATAGGTGCCTTGGAGTTTTTATCACTTCTCCTTTGTGCCATTGCTTTAACAGGATGGTTTTTTCTGTGTGCTAAAGAAGAAGAAACTGCAGTCTGCTGAAACTCCTTAGAGCTGCAGTTATAAATAGACTTGGAAGGAGCAACAAGCTGGGTCCACTGCCTCTGTAATGGCCCTTTCCAAATACTTTAAAACAAATGATTCATCAAATAAGGAACACTAAAAGAAGAAATCTGCCAATTTGTAGAATTTGACTCCTCCTAATCAGAGCAAGGCAACAGGATGTTGAGTTCCTGCCCCGCACCTGATTAAAGCCAAATGCACTAGGAACAGCTGGGAGTAAGAGGAAGCACTGAGCTCTTCTCAGTTGGGGGTAGGACAGCAAAAGAATTTTTTTAAATCCCTTCCACCTTTGTTGTTCTGTTTTCCTGACTCTTTGACAGATAAGCACTTATTTCCTCTGGTATTTGGACTCCTTAGAAACCACGTAGAATGTACAGAGCATAGGAAAAAGCTGCATGTGTATATGCCTGACCTAGGCAGTCAATTTTGGTCACAGTGTTACTCAACATTCCTCATCATCAGTATAGCCAAATTGCTAACTTTACAGACTCTGGTCATGCAGGTGCCAAATTCTCCAAGTTCTGCCCACCCACCTTCAGAAAGTCAAAAACTATAAGAGCAGCATGGAGACCAAGATGCATTTTCCATCTGGATCGCTGTGGTAGTTCTCACTGCTGCAAGCTCACGCAGAGCCCCTCAATGAACGTGCTTCTCTTTTCTTTTTCTTTTTTTTTTTTTATGGAAACGCTGAAAAAATGTGAAACCTTTGTCAGTGCTTTCTTCCTGTGCTCTAGAAACCATAAAACCCCACAGCTTTTTAAAGCTTTAGAGTACACACATGCCCTCAAATAAGTGTTAAGCAGTTATTTTTCCCCATGCAGTTGTAGAATGTGTTGCAGATTACAGCCAAGTGCAAAAAATAAGCGTCTTGTAGCATATGCTGTAGATACAGTAACAGTTATACAGTGGTTTATTGCTTAAAATACAGCAATTACTTCAGTGTCAGAAATCTTCCAGGAACCTTAAGACAAAGCTCCTTCTTTAACATTTCTTGAATTAACTTCTTATGTGATTACTCTTGGGCTTTTTGCACTCCTATCACAGCGCTACTTTATGCGTGCGCAGCTTCCCCTCTGTGCTTTGAGTGAATAGCACAGGCTGTTTGCTCGTGCAGCCCCTGGGTCTGATCCAACAAGCGATGAGGTTGGGAGCAAGACTTCTCTTGGCTTCCCTAAACTTTGGATCAGGCCTCCTGCTGCTAGCACTCTGTACTGTGGCATCCACCCCTCGGCTCCTTTCTCTGTGGGCAGCAGTGCTGCCAGAGGGCCAGAGTAACAACCTTCACTTTAATACTTCAGAAAAGCAATTAATTCAGAAAAAAAATCGTTTTCTTTTTAAGGTATTCCTGAAACACTTTTTTCCCATCCTGAATTAAAAGGAAAATGTGCCTATTAAAGTCTCAGTCTGCATACACTTTTATTCTCTTCTCTCTTTACTAAAGTTTGCCTGACACACCATTTCTAAACCTCCCTTTTTTCTTCAAATTTCCAGGGTAACGCTGGTACTTTTTTGTGAAAAATGCTATTATCAGTCTACCTGACATATGAGTACTGGGGCTGTTGCCTGCTTACCATGGCACTGTGAGAATAGCTGCTGCCAAATTTATGACCTCCAGGGCTCTATATTTTAGATCTTGGTATATGTCAACCAAAACAGTGTGTCTTTACATCAAGCAAAAAACAGTGATACTTATATAAACAGTTGGAAAGCCAAGGGTCTCTGCAGATGTTGAGAGAACAAAAGGACACTTCCATGAACTTGTGCTATAAAATACAAACCTCAGGTACTTTATGTTCCCCTTTTGACTCTTCTGAGGGCTGCAGGATTTTGGTTGAGGCTAAAATGATTTTTGTGTGGTATTTCATGGGAAGAAGAGGTGAGCAGGTGTCTGTACTGGGCTGTTATGCTGCCTTCTTGTCTGTAGAAACAGAGGGCTTTGGCCCTTGGGAAAATTGTGGTTAGCTCTTTGAGCAAACAGGCATTGCTTGAGGCAAATGGGCATGTTTCTGTGTACAGCAGGTATCATTCTGTTTATGGCTTTTAGCACCTGTTAGAAAGTGACAAATTACTCTCTTTTTTCCTTTGATCGTGTATAGCCTAGCTTCCTATTAATTTGTAATGTGTTTTCCTAATAAAGCTTAGGAAACTCTTTATAAATTATTGTTCACACTATATATGACAATACAAGTGGTATTTATATAGACTAAGTTAAAGCATTGGAGCAATTAAACTCCTACTCATCACATAATGTGTTTTTCCTGTCTTGTAGTGCCAAAAAAAGTTGCTTGAATGTACCGAGAGATGCGCTTATTTTCTCTGAGCTAATGGAACTTGTCTGCTGCTATTTTGGAACACAATCATTATGTATTCTTAGATGTATCTATATTTAAAGGCCAGGGCAGATGTTGGATGTTGAGACAACTTGTGGAAACTTGTATGTTAAGTCTGATTTCCCCTGCTCACTTTGGTTCATTTGTGGAAAGAGATTGCTTTCAGAAGAAAATGCTCTAATAGTTAGACGTTAATTGCCTTTCATTGAAAATTTTTGGAGAAGGATGTGCAAAACAAGCCATGAATAAATCTATTAAAGTTTTCCATTGGATGATGTAGTTTATATAGTTCAGTTGGTATTCTTTATTTTTCAGTGCATATTATGGTTTGAAAACAGTACTGTTATCAGTACATTAGTTTTTCTATTTAACTTGGGAAAAGACTGTGAAAAATGCACACATGTAAATTGCAAATATAAGTGTGTCTCTGTAGATTGTCCCTAGGGTTTATTCTACAAGGTACCCCTAAGGTGGTGTGCTGTTGCTCTATGTATAGTTATAGATATAAAGCAATAGCTTTAGTGCTCTTTGGCCACGTTACAAACATTTGAAATTTTACTTCAGTTGTGTTCTCCAGATCCCTTCATGCCAGAGAGATAAAGCCAACAAGGAGAAAACAAATTTTTTATTATTTCACTCCTACAATGCTAGGTCTCAAAATGAGCCAAAGGAGTGTTTCTTATGACTTATTTTCCTTTTCTCAACAAACCCAGATGGCTGTCTCTGTTTTGGGAGGCTCTTTTCTCCCATTAACTCAGAAACTATGTGCATCTCATGGTGCTTTCAAACACTCCTTTTTTTTTTTTTTTTTGCTTTTAGTTTTTCGTGGAGAGTGGTAAATCACTAAAGTGTTATAATGAAGTTTTGTAAAAATGTATCCTGTGGTGCAGGCAGAGACACAGTAGCAATGAAACTAATACAAATGAAATCAGCAACTCATCAGTACAAGAAAAAGGTGTCTTGTGCTTGGGGAAACCTTTCATTTGCTTTTAAACTTTTAAATTACAGTTAATTATATAATGACTTGCTTTCAGTTTAAAATTTTCCAGTGTGTTCCTCTCAGCAAATGAAATTGGAATAGACACAGTAGAACTGACCTGAACCATAGTAAAACTTGACTTGCTTCAACAGGATTTGGGATAGATTTGGTGAACATTTTGGTCTTGTAAGGCATTGTGGTAAACTTAATGAAGTTCAGGAACTTCAGGCCTATTCATCTACTTTTTGACCCTAGATGGAGGGGTTTAGTGATGTGACTCAGGAGATAAATGCAGGAGCATAACTTTGTGACACAAGACTAGGAAGGAGAGTCATCTTGTCTGCTTCATCTAGGAATTTTTTTTTTCCTCTGCTTTTGTTTTGGATCAATCCAAGGGAGGTCCCTAATTTAATAAAGACGCTGACGAAAGTAATCATTGCAGCTTAATCTGGCAAATCAGCTCCAGAAGTTTGAAAGCGCATCTGCTCGTGAATTGATGATTAGTTGATGCCAGCAGAGCCAAGAAAGAGAGATTAGTCTGATGCAGCTGTCTTTGCTGGGGTCTCATTCAGTCAAATTTGCCTTTTTTGGGAGGCACAGCAAGGACTTAGCTGTGTCTCACAGCTTTCGTGTGGCACCACAGCAAAGAAAGCTCCAGTAGCTATGATGTACCTTTTACTTCTGCTCAAGATCTATGCCATGGGAGGAGTCATGACCACCTGGAAGTTGGAATTTCCATCTGCAGCTGTGTAAGTCACTGTTGCTGTGTTACATGTGCCTGGGGTCCTAAGCTCACGGCCCATTTTCCATGATTTTCCAGGTATCAGTGTGAACCCGTCTCCAGCACAGAGTTACGGTGTAGGAACTGCCTATCAAAAAGATCTACTCTGTACACAAATCTAAAAGACATTTAGTTTCCCAACATACTGTTTAATTTAAAAACCACGAGAAAACATTACTTCCAGTTAGCTAGTTTCCCTTATGAAAGCCCTAGAGAAACAACACTAGTAGTTTCATAAACCAGACCTTCCCACTACCCATACCCACAACTGGAAAGCCTTGTAACTTTTTTTTTTTTTTTAATGTTAAGCTGTGTGCTGAGGAATCATTAGTCATCTGTCTGAAAGTTTTCTGGTGTCATCATCAAAGCAACTACTTACTCAAGGCAGAATTATAACATATAACTGAGACATTTCCTATTTCTTCATTCTCACGTACTCTGAGATGTGAGATACCCTGTTTTTATCTCTTTATTTACAAACATGTTATCAGGCTTCTAAACAGATTTGTCACTCACAAATCTAGTGTTTTGTTCCTTAGTAACTTGCTATAAACTTTGAGTTTCTTTTCAGTTTGCAGGTAGAATTGATTGGTGTTTCTAAGCTCTTAAGTTAAAAAAGGTTTAATCAAACTAATGTAATACCTCTTTTGACTGTATTTTGCCTTGGCTTGAAGTAGGTAAGTGCCCTGGGTAAGATGTAGTTCTTAGTCTAGGAAAAGGCACTGGGGCACTCTGATAGGAGGTGCACAAGGGAGTACAAATATGAAAAACACCAAGGCAGGGTATCAGTATTATGGAGATGGTGAGCATCTACTCCTGGTGTCTGAGAAGCTCAGTAGCAGCTTAGTGATCCTGTGGAATATAGTCCATATTGCTTCTGCAGCACATTACTCATTCACATAGGTTCTTGACATGCTGCAGAGTGTCCTCTCCTCCTCCCCCCACCGGTATTCCTGTCACCACTGCCAACCTCCTCTCTGCCTTAAGTTGAAGTTGTATTTGGCCAGGCAGCCTCAATAGGCACAGCAGCCCTGTGGCATAAAGCAGGTTTGTGCTGGTCCACTGAAGATGGTGAGTATGGTTGGAGACAGGGTGGGTAATGCCCAGTGCCCCTGGTTTTGGGAATATGGAGTAGGAATACCTAAGATGTCTCGGTGAAGAACTAGTTAGGGTCCAGCAGATGCGTTAGCCAAGCTCCATCCTCCACAGAACTGGGCATTTTTGTCTCTGAAAGCAGTTTAGTCACGTCAAAGGAGGGGAAAAGGTTTGTATGTTGGACGGTAGAAGC
Source organism: Platyrinchus mystaceus (assembly GCA_035041135.1). NCBI lineage: Eukaryota > Metazoa > Chordata > Aves > Passeriformes > Tyrannidae > Platyrinchus > Platyrinchus mystaceus. The sequence continues at coordinate 68,574,909 of JAWWLV010000088.1, read as the reverse complement.
TGCAGAAGAATTTAGAGGTTGCAGTAAGTGCTGGACTATACACAGGACAGTGACATGCCAGAAAAACAGTGAAGGTGATATCCTGCCGGGGTGCTACTGAGTAGAAAAAGGAGCTAATATTGATTGTATAAACTAATATGAGAACACTTCAGGTCTTCCGCTTTCCAGAATATGTTGAGAATAGGAAACAACTCAGAGGAAAGACAAAAGTGATTTTTAGGCCTGGAAAACAGTCTTCCTTGTAAATGAC
>JAWWLV010000088.1:68562347-68574559 GCA_035041135.1 Platyrinchus mystaceus | reverse complement strand
GTTGAGAATAGGAAACAACTCAGAGGAAAGACAAAAGTGATTTTTAGGCCTGGAAAACAGTCTTCCTTGTAAATGACATTAGGAGACCACTAGAGTTACTTCATTAAAGTGAATGTGAAGGAGCTATTTGATCCTGCTCACACAGGGAGTAAGATGTTTGGTATTACAGGGTGCTTAACCTCACAAGCAATTATGTGGAAATCCAGTGCTGAAAACTAAAGTTAAACAAATTCAAACTAGAGAAGAGGTGCAAATTTTTAAAAGTGAGGACAATTAGCATTTGAGCGGCTTACCAAAGGAAGTGAAGGATTCTCCATTACTTGCAGTCCTTAAATCAAGATTGGATGCTTGCCTAAGAGATATAAATAACTCCTAGCTATTTATACAGCTTGGTATAAGAATCACTGAGTGAAGTCATATGGCCTGTGTATGCAGGCCTTTATTATATTAGAAAAAGGAGAATTCTAAGTAGTATTAGCTGTATGTGTATAATTGTTACTTATGAACATAGTAAATAGAAACAAAAAGATTTATTCCTTCTCCTTTAGTAATCATTGAATTTATGTATGTATCAGTCAGAATAGCTGATGCTTCTTTCAGTTTTTTCATCCACAGACTTAAATAATACCACCTATGTTTTTTACTCGGTATGAAACTAAGCTGTTATTGGTGTTTCTGGTTTAGCTTCCAGATTCTTACATTAGCACACTTCATGTTAAAGCTTTTGAATTATAAACACTGAAGTACTGTTTACCAAAAATCCCCAAACAAACAAGTAAACAAAAAAATCCTATTTCCTTTTGAAATTAAACTGAAAATTAAAATAAGGTCTCCACATTTTATATGCAAAATAGAAACATAAAAACTGATTCTATATTTCCTTAGATTATTTAGAAAGCCTGAATTAACTGTGGTGTGTATATGTCGTATCTTAGCCTGTAGATTTCACTTGCATATATCTACATAAAAAGAAAAACACATCTTAAGATGTTTCAGCTGAAAAGGCGAGGTAGAGATAACCTGCTTTATTTCTAAGTAATGGTGATAGAAGTCAAATTCATCCAAAACTGTAAAAAAAGAAGACCTGTAAAGGTCTTCGTGGTTTTAAAAACCTATACTAATAATCCCAGAATTACAAAGACAACTTTAAAATAAAAGAACTAGTCTTGCATTTATGTTATGGGCAAAGTAATTCCATTTGAAATTTAAAAAACTAACTCACTTCTGTAAAGACAGACTTTCCAAAAGTACTTTGCCAAGGCTTAGGTGTCTTCAGCCATCTGTAGTGCATTACATTCTTTTACTGTATTTCAGCAGCGGGGTGGTAGGAAAGCCTTGGTGACAACGACGCTAATGCAATAGGTGTGATTCTTTTTTCCCTTTCAATTTATTTTGGCAATCTTGCAAGAGGAGAGAAGCAGATCTAAATTAGCTACTGCAGCCACGAGTGTGCTGAGTGCACTTTGATGTCCTCTCTTATGTCTTCTGTAAGGTAATAATCAGGTGGGTAATGAAAAGATGATTAGGATAATGCCCAGCTTTTGATGTGCTTTATTTTCCAAAATGACTCTATTAGGGGTGGTGGACATAGTAAAATTTGGCAGAAACTACGTCTGGGCAGTGGAACTCCAGAAGAGATGAGAAGACACTCACTCTGGCACCCGGCTGTCGTTTGCAGGACTGCAAGGCGGGTGGTGTTGCTGGACAGATGATTTGAACAAGCGGCTGCTCCACTCACAACCAAACACTTCAGCTAATTCATCACAGGGTTCTTGGGTGCTTTGGTTGTGCAAACTTAAAAGGTTAAGGCAGTAAATAGTTTATTGCCACTGAGGCCCGTTGAACATTGATCACTGTTGAATACCCTCTGTTTAGATGTAACTTCTTTTGAAATATGCTCTGTAGGTTTAGTCTGAGAGCAGGATAATTGCCGTGAGGGCTTAAAGTTTGAAAGCAGACACTTCTACAGCCAGAATGCAATGGGCTGCCAAGACAGACTAGTGTGAAACATTACAGCGTTATATTTTTTTAATTCTCAGGACTTGAACAAAGCAATAGGAAAGACTGTTTTTTGAGGCATGGAAGGGTAAAGTCATGTGGAGTTTGCCACTTTCATACATATTAATAAAACCCTTGCTATAGTCCTATTTCTAACCTCTCTGGGGTTTATGCTGCAATTCAAGGCAGCTGGTGGTTCTTCTTAGCCTAGTGTTGAGGAGTTACTTAATCAGCGTTCAATTAAGGGTTTTTTTCAGTGCATGCATTGATATGGTAAGGTTACACAGGAAGTACTCCTGCTGCTCATGTAGTTGTACACATTTTCCATAGCCCACTTATGTGCAGGATTCTTACTCTCACCATTATGAAGCTCTGTGTTTCTGAAATGTGGCTGGCAGTATCCTGTCAATGCATAGGGCTGGTTGTGTGCCCAACCAGCTTTGTGAGTGTCAAGGTCTGCCAAAACATGATCTAATGACTCCAGGCTTTGGATCCAGATTTACTGATTTCTCTAACTGGAGTGGGGGGAGGAGGGTAATGGGTTTGGAAGGGCAGATTACAGCATTAGTTTAAAACTATAGAACAATACCAAGTGTTTAAGGTATATGTGATATCATGATAGCACATGTGAACATGCTGCATTTTTGGTGATAGTGTTCTTTCTCCTTAGAAAGGTGAAGTCTAAACTTAGACACTGACCCAACCATCACCTCCCCCAGGATGAAACCATGTGTCCATGGGAACCCTCTCAACTTTGCTCAACCTGAGTATGCACTTGAGGTTCAAAATTAGCTCTGGTTAGGCTGAGGTTATTTTTGTTTGCATCATTTATTCATTTTTCAGTAAAAGCCTGCAGATAAAGACATAAAGAATGACAGATAAGAAATTTTAGTGGAATTTGAGCTTGTTGACCTATTGTTCTGTAGCATACTACAGAAGACTTTTAAAGAGGACTTGCAGTCTGGACAATATGCTGACAGATCTGGAGTTGTTTATCAGAGGTAATATCTGCAGTCTTTTGTTCCAAAAATAAAAGTGTTGCCTCAGATTGCAAAGAAAGGGATATGAAATGTATTTTCATACATTGTAAATGCAATTTTGAAATAAGCTCAAATAATTACTCTTGTCAAACTATACTGGAATATCATAAGTTAATTCCAAACCCCAATTTTAAATGTATGAATATTTTGATAGGGTTTTGAAGAAAAATAAATAATAAAAATTATAATAATATATTTATATTGTATATTATATTTATAATATATAACAATATATTTATAATAATATTTATAATAATAATAAGCTGGACTTAATCGGTTTCTCTAAAGTTCAAGACTGAGGCAGTAAAGTGAGAAGGGAAAAAAGACCTGGTGAGCAGTCAGTCAGTTTTTCTGTTTGTGGCCCTACTCTTTACTGAGAAAACAGTACCTCAAACTTGCCAGCTGTGAAATTTTTAGTTCATCTTTACCATGGAGCACATCACATTTTTCCCTCGTTTAGACAGGGATGTGGGTGGATGATGGATGAACTGTAGACTCATTGTGTTAGAAATACCTATTTTGTTTTAAAAGCTCAGTCCCTACTTGACAAGGTAGTCACTCCCTCTTGTAACAATAGAAAAAACATTGTGGAGTCATAGTTCAGATACAGTGAAAGACTTCATTCAAGGATCTGATGAATAGCAAAGGGAAATGTGAGAAAAATAGTGTGACAGCTAAAAAGTTTTTGTTATCCCCTCCTCTGCTGTCTTGAACTGTAAAATTTTCTATACATTTCAGGTTAAGTGAGAATTCCCAATGCAGGCAGCATAATTTACAGCTGCGAGATTTTTTAGGATGAAGAATTAATCTGAACTAAAGTTCATACTGTTTAAGATGTGCGTTTTAGAGCAACTCATTGCATCTCATCTGTTCTTAAAACAGCTTCAGTTTTGCTGTTCCTAGTGGACCGAAGAAAAGAATAAATATTTGAAACAAAATTCTGAGTTGCAGTGTATATTTGCTCTACTGTGTGCTGAAATGTCCTTACATACAATTTTATGAGCATACTAATTTTCCCCATACTGCTTATCATACAAATACATAACTGAATGGAGTTTGAATTTAGAATTTTGGGGAAGCTATAATTTCAAAAGTTTTAGTGGTTGTGGATGAGAACTGAAGTGTTGGGGATATGCAAGGCTACTAGGATCAGATTGCTGTATAAACCTGGCAGAGTATCTAATTAGATCTCATACATCCATAAGGTAAGTTCTTGTGGTAATACATTGCACAGTATTTGCTCTTGTTGCACAGAGAGTGAATATTATCAGTTCAGTAAAGTGAATCAATTATCTATGAGTTCTCTCACCCCAGGAGGAAAATTCATTGTTTATTTTCTCTTTCTGCAGGATAGAAATGCCCTGTAAATATGTTATTAGGCCGATACATCACTATAATTTACAAGCATAGTAGCTATTTTCTCCATAAATTTGGCAAGCTTATAACATGAAGAAATGCATCTGCATTTCCATACACCAAGGATATAAGTAGATAGCAACCAGTTTGAGTTGGATATATATTAACCAAGTCTGTTTACCTGGATCTGAGGATTGTCCGTATAGCCAGTATAGTTCAGAAATCTAAAATGGTTTGATTCTCACTTTTTTTTTTTTTCCATAAAACACTTCCTAGCATTATCCCTTAATGTTTTAGGAAGAGTTCAGCCTTTTACAAGAAAATACAAGAGAGTGTAAGACTTCAGTGCTCTCTAATAATATCATTTAGCACTGCAAGCAGAAAAAAAAAGGTGCAGTTGCGTGCAGGTAGGATTGTCAAACGATGTTGCCAGTTTAAGGATAGCACATTTTGATTTTCTGAGTAATACCCTTTGCAAAATGAGATTTAATTGTATTTTGTTTGTTGTGTTTATTAATCTCATTACTGTATTAATTAAGAGCTACTAACAGGTCTGATTTATGCATATATGTGGCTTTTTTTTACTTGTATTGGTCTTACTGTCTTGTTTAATCTGTTTTTTCCTTTATCATAGTGACATGAGACGTGGCTTCTCTTTACTCACGCTGTTAATTAGGAAAAATAAGAACTCTTAACAGTTTGATTTTAAAGGGTTCACTAATGTAAATTATCAATCTTCTCATTTTCATAATCAGAAACACACCTCTTTCTCTCTCCCTTTCCTCCCATCCAACAGAGGAGCAAAGCAGACAGTTCTCAAGGGTGTGGTTATCATGAGTTAATTGCAACCCTGAGGGATTTGAGACACTTGGGTGCATTTCATACCTTGTAGCTGTCCAAGGATGAGATTTTCACACAAAGGCTCCACCCCACCGTATTTTATTTTTTATTGCATAAATCAGTCTGTGTGCCTAGGGATCATTTATCATTTCCCTAATATTCACCAGGGTACAAACAGTACTTTTTAGTTCCATTCAACCTCCTTATTTCTCCATCCTACTTCTGCTCAAAAAAAAAAAAAAGGTTGGCAAAATGCTAAAATTATATAATGGCAGTTCTGTATTTAATGCAGAAATCGTACATTATCCTAAAAACCTTTCACCCTTAAGTACTCTTTGTACTTCTGAGAACATGATATATGGCTGACTAGTGCACTTAGCAACTATGACTTCATTTAAATCATTCAGTTTCTGAGAAAGGGATTACTGCCTAGAACCTAACCAGTATTAAGAATACATATTTTCAGATGCAACTGCAGTTAATATCGGCTTAAATTTGTGTGTGGAGAGAGTACTCTTGCAACATGAGAGGTGTTAAAATCAATAGGAGTGGAAAGTAAAACACTTGCTGAGGTTTTACTTTCATGCCAAAGTTTTTTAATTTTTTACCAATTATAGAATTTTTCATCACCATTGACTATTTACATTTCTCAGACTTCCCAGCACAGCTTCTTTGGTAATAGTAGTGATGCAGGATCAAAAATCAGCTAATGTTTCTAAACTCCCATATGACACTTTAGAAATTTCCTCTGCTTCTCTGGCTAACAGGCAGCACCAGTATGTTTTTCCCAATGTTTTGTGGTTCCTTGACAGAAACAGTGTCCCAGGTGAGGATGCTCAGAGCCCCAAAGCAGCTTGGGGTCAGCACACTGGAAATTAGCTAAAACTCCTACTGCAGCCACGAGACATAGTGTTCTTAGCTTATGTCAGTATTGTGTGCAATCACGGATGTTAACTCGCAGTATTTTTTCATCCAGCCGTACTTCACAGCTATTCAGCGTGTTTCCCTCATGAACAATCACTGCTTATAATGGCCTGTGCAGCAGGACTCTCTCAGTGGCCTGTAAAAGTTCTAAAGATTTCCCCTTTTTGTATGTGCATTTGTGGGCAAGTTACTATTATGACCTCTTCTTTGGCTTAATACTATGTGATAAAACTTATAGACTGAACTTGATTTTTTTTTCCCCCCACCTGATGGATAAGCTCTGGAAATACAATCTCCTTAGTTTCAATTACGTTCTTGTGAATACTGCTTGCTTGGAAGAACGTGGAAACTGAGTATGCTGTTTTATAGAGGCTTGCAGGCATATAGAGAAAATGTGTTTGGAAGGGAAGACAGGTTCAAAAAAATCCTGAGATAGGTTTATATGATTCCTTCCACATTTATCTCACTGTGAGATAAATGCGGTCTGTTGGCATGTGCTTCTGATCCTGCCATTTCTTGACTGAGATATCTGTGAGTCATTCAGAAAAGAAAAAGCATGATTGAAAAGTGCTAATTGAAATAAAATATTTGCATACAATAGAGACATGGCATGTGCCTGAGCTATACATTCTTTTAAAACTAAAATGCAGTCATTCACAATTTTACGGACTTCACCTTATTTGTGAAATTTGATGTTCCCACTGATCATGTCCAATGATTTCTTCAGTCTGTTTTGGCAACATGGTCTTGTCTTCCATATTGCATTTCCAACATGCCTCATCATGAGGCTGCCAAGTTCATTTTGAAAGCTGATGGAGCTTTTTATATGTTAATCAAGGCTTACTCAAAGCTTCTCTGAGAGGGGGTTTATTGGCAGTCCAAATGCGACACCATAGTATAGGCTAGGAGAGGCATTGTCTTGTAGGTGTCAATATGGTCTTTTGTTGCTTCTAGCACTATTAGAGACAAAAACTTCAATGCTGTTTTAGGTCATGGTCAGGGGTACTAAAGCAATATTTGTTCTTGGGGGTGAGAGGGGAAACTCCCAAACTTGTTGGTTTTAAGCGATTAGTTGACTATGACATCCCTATTTCCTGAATTTAAGGTTTACTTTAATATTCAAGTGAAAAGCAGCTATTATTCCTAGTCCTTTTCTCTGAGTCAAAACCCAAGACTTAAGTGAAAAATGGGGCTGAAGTTAGGGCTATGTGCTACAGTATACAAATCAGTTGCAATGTTCTTCTTTGATTTACAATCACTATGGCTCATGAGTGCCAAACCTGCCTTTTAAAATTTATGCCTATACATTGTTTTCTAAGAGCTGTAGTGAAGAAGCTTTAGTAGTCAGTAATAAATGTAAGAATAAAGTAGGGCAAAGGGGATACCAGCAGAAAAAATAACAGAATGATTTGTTTTCTGCAAGTATCGTCCTGCTTGTTTAATAAAGTTTAACCAGAGGGTCTCATCCCTTCAAGCTCTCTGCCCCTTGGCCTTCTCCAGCTTACCCCCACATACCTGTCAAGACACATGTTTTTTTCAGATTCATCCCACAGGTTTCTTTCTAGCCAGCCACCCACCCACGTCCTTCTAAGACAGATGAGTTGATTAAGTAGAACACTTTATGTGGGGGGATCACCTCTGAGTTCAGAGTACTCCCTGTCACACAGTGTTCTCCCTGAAAGGATGCAACTGGAGAATATGTAAGGCTCATGATTTCATAGGTATTCTAGCAACATTAAAATCTGAGCTCTAGCAGTGATGATAATAGTGTATTCCATTCCTGTAGCTTCCTCACACAGGATGAAGAACTATCACAGTCCACTTTGAGGTATGTAATTATTGCTATCCTCATCTTGCCTGAAATGGAATGTTAAAATTAGGTGTTACTATGGTGAGTTTAATGAAAGCTGTTTCTACAGGTTTATTACATCATTCACAACAAAGCCATCATCAGTTACTGGTTTTGTGGATGCTATTAATACCTTGGTTTTAAAATTAATCATATTTAGTGCCTGTACTTGCACTGCAGGTAGGGGTAGTGGTGCTCCTCTACTAGGGTTCACCCACTTTAGCATTTTAAGGTGGTGTGGTTTTTTGGTTTCTTGGTTGCAATTTTAATAAATTTAAAAGAGTCAGTTGTTTTCTTTCAGGGCAAGGGCAAACCTCAGACTCTTATATTTATTTGAAGAATGTTTTTAAGTATCAGCTGTTCTCAAGAACAAGTAAAAGGAAAAGAATGCTGCTGGGTGTGTGGAGGAAAAAATATATTGGTTTTGGAATTATGGTCCTTTCTTTGAGTAAGATTTGAGAGTGAAATTTCACAGAAGGTGACCTTATGCATTGGAAGAAAAGGCAATTATTTGCCCTCTTCAAAAAAGAAAACTGAAAAAAAACCCGGTGACTTATTTCTTGACATGCTGTTGCATGTCTATTCATTTTCCCAGTCATTCCTGCTCGAGTACTGGAGCAAGAACTGGGAAGGTGGCAATTGTGGGAGCATGTCTTTTGTCAGTACATGCATGTCCACCCAAATTTGCCCCGTACAATTAACCATCCCAATTTAATTCTTAATGCACAGGCAGTAAAACTGAAAAAAAAAGCCTCAGAAATTAAGTGCACAGAAGTCTGAGGTGTGCTGAAAGCATTCTAGCTAAAGAAGAGTTGTTCTCAGTTTTAGTTGATTTGTGGCAAACCAGAAAGTAGAACTGGGTCTGTGGAGGTATAACATTAAGACACATTGTAAGTGATGGCGAGGAAGGGGAGAATGTGGACTTACTGAACAATGTGAGCAGACCAAGAATAGGACTGAAGTGGTGACATTTATTTTGAAAATGTGTTTATACAGTACTTTTTATAGTACTTTATAGTACTATTTTAAGAATAAACTGAGTGCACGAATGGGGCAGCCTGCTGAGGTGCCATACAGGTGGAGGTGTTGAACTCAGAACCCCCCTCCCCCGGTACTTCAGGGCAAAGGTTGTTCCCCAGATAGAATCATAGCATTGTTAAGGTTGGAAAAGACAACATTTAATATCAAGTACAACCATTAATCTAACACTGCCATCTTCACTACTAAACCATGTTCCCAAGAGGCACATCTACACTTTTTTTAATACTTCCAGGGGTGGTGATTCCACCATTTCTCCATTGTGCCCAAGACAACAAGTCATCATTTTTTCATTGTGTGTGTGTGTATGCACATGCATATTCATTTCCCCAAAAATTCATGTTTTCATTTCGTCTCCCTGAAATCCTGTTTTGAAAGCTCTTCCATAATTGAAGCACCACAAGGTAACAAGCTGCCATGTGTGGTCAGAGCTGAGGTACCTGCCCACTCTTAGGCTGTGATGAATGAAGTAGTTTGATTTTTGAGTAGCTGTCAGTAAAACAGAGAAGATAAGTTGCTTTATCTTGCATTTGCTGTGGTTTAAGAGTGCTTCCAGGCAGCATTAGCTCAGTTCCACAGTGAAATTGTAGCTTGCTTTCTTGCAGTGATTTGGCTGTGTCTGCACCTTTAGCTTTCAAATTGAATGGCTGAGTCAAAGCCCGTAGTCATGGGCAATCCCTCTAATTGGGTTTATGGTCCCATTAATGAGTAATACATGCAGATTCATCTAATTAATTTTTTTTTTCAAGCATCCCTGTGAAGCAGGGAAGCTCTTTCAACCACTAGTTAGCTGTTAGAAAGGAGATAGAAATTCTTGTTCAAAGGAGAAGAAAAGGCTTTTAATTTTACAGTATTAAAAATCACAGAGGTTTCCATAAAGTAAAAAGTAAAAGCTCTTGTTAATCATCATAGAAAGTTGGTTTTTATAAAGTATATGTCATATCTCTATAGTTGCTTCATTCAGAGTGTGCACAGCTTGGTCAGAATTAATTACAGGATTTTGCCAGCAGTCAGTGTTTTTTCTCATCTTTTCATCATGATCTGTGCTGCATCACTTACTAGGCAGATACAGCACAGAAAGTCAACCCAAAATAATGACAATGGTAGCTTAGAGAACTGGTCAAATAATTGCCGGTAGATAATGTGTGGGCAGGGGGGAAAAGAGTAACAAAAATATTTTTTATTAAAAAAAAAGTTTACAATTTTATAGCAAGTTTTCTCAAGTTTTTCAAATTCAATTTACATTATTCTACAAAAGATCTGAATTTCTTCAGCACATTCTGTTTCCAGATTAAGTGCCCTTAAGGAAAAAAGACCCTGGTCCCTAATCAAGTATGTCAAAACTCCATTTATGAAATATTTTATTTTGTCATGAAGGGAGAAGCATACTTTTGATACTTTAGAGGTGTTGGAGAAACAGTTCTTTGAGCTGCTTTTAAGCTTTAACAATGCTCTGCAGCATGAGAAATTACAGTCTGGGAAGGAATCTTCAGTGATAATAAATGCTGAAAACATTTTTTTCTGGTTGAAAAAACAAAACTTCTGACAGGCCCCATAAACCTAGGGATATTTTGTTTTATGCATTAGTAAGAGGTACAAGAGAGTCAAGTAAGGTAGTAATTTTCGAAGTTTTGGGTTAATTCTAGCTTCTAGGCAATATAGAAGTTCTGGTTATATTTGGGAGGGTTCACTGTGTTAAGTCGTGTCTTGAAGTCTTGTTGTCTAGGAAGGCAAAGAGCAGAGAGTCTGTTGTTAACAAAGGTTTGCCATACTAGATTATTGCTTTAATTCAATATCTATCTAGCTATCAATTGAAAGTCTATCAAAATCTTAAAGCAGATGGGTGGTGAAGGTCTGTTGTTTTTTCTGGGATTTGTTTCTTCTTTTTTCATTTTTTTTTTTGCTAGTGATGATATTTTCATCGCTTTTGTGCAAAGCATCTTTCAATGTGTTCTGAAAGCATCGAGGAAGCAAGGGTGAAAGTTTTTTAAAAAGCTTCGGGAGTTAAAAAAATAAAAATCAATACTATAAACTAGTTGTCATGTTACAATTTTAAATCACTGTATGTTTTAAATTAATTTCTTTGTATGTGAAAGTGTGTAAAAATGATGCTGGTACTTTGGAAGTGACTGCATTCCCTGCATGCATTTTATTCATAGCTCTCTATTCCCCATGTACATATAAAGCGAAATGAATTGGCTGTCTTTTTACATCTGCCTTTGAATGTTCTCTTGTGACTCTGCAAGTTGCCCCTTTTTGTCTTTTTACTAAATAGCATTTAAAGCCTCTGGCACAGCTGGACTTCAGTATGTAAGAAAGCTTTTAGGGTATTACGATGTCATTAGCCATTGAAGCTACAGAATATGAAACACTGAAACCCATCCTGACTTTGCTGCATGTGGCATGTGCTTAAAAACCGGAGTACGTATGTATGTTGTCAAAGCTATCCCTGAACAAAATCATGCTGACAATGAATAAGGAATCAATGCTCCTTTTTTAAAAGCTTCTTTTCTAATCTCTGTAATTTGAAACTGAAGACTTAGAACAGTGGGTTGGAGATTGTTCTGCAAGATAAATCCCTTGCATCACATAACCCTGACAACTCCCCAGTTCCATCAAATTAATAACAAATGGATGAGAAGATAAGCAAAACTAATGGGGAGGTTACATTTTTGTGACAAAGGTTTATGGCCATACTGAATCTCATGTTCTGTGATAGCCCTCCTCCTTTTCCTCCTCTGCTTTGGTATTTTTTTTTTACTATCAGATCTGAGCATTCCTCTCTCTGAAGCTCTTCTCTGGAGGAGACGTGATGAATAGCAAGCTGGACTATGTGCCTCCAAAAAGTTGCTGTGAACAACTCTCTGCTCCCCCAGTAGGAATCACTGATTTTCCACAAGGCCAGGCCTTGTTCTTGCACACTCTCCATCCATGTTCTACTCATTGGATGGTGCTACATGTCTGAACATTGAAAGATGCTGCTGTAATCCCATCTCCCTGTCTTCTTAAAATTGTGTAATAATGTATTTTGGGAGCAGCCGCTGAATATCATCTGGACCTGCTCTTTTCACAAAGTGGGGCCAACTTTTATAGCAGGTGGCTCAGGGTGATGTCTGATTGAGTTTTGAGTATCTCCAAGGGTGGAGGTGCCACAGCCTCTCTGCACA
>JAWWLV010000088.1:68528691-68549754 GCA_035041135.1 Platyrinchus mystaceus | reverse complement strand
ATTGCGCAGGCTTGAAAGGTGGGAACACCTTTCCCAGATCTTCGTTCGCGAAGACTGGCCATTTACCTTTTTTTTTTATATAATAATAAGGAAGTCTACACAGAGTTCATAAGGGTAAAGAGTGCTTAAGTCTAGTATGAGAGGTTTCGTATTCCTCAAAATCACAAAGGCTTAAAAGAAGTCCTGGCTTTGAGAACATTTGGTTTTCTACTTTTATCTTGCTCTATGAGAGAAAGACTGTAATAGGAGTAGTTCTTAAGATGTGATGCCATACTGTAAAGCTGAGCACTTAAGTTTGCTGTGTGGGCTTTCTTTTAAGTATGATGTTTCATGTTCTGACAGTCAGAGTGACTTTACAAAAACACCAGTGATAAATTCCAGGTTGGCTGAACCCACTGCCTGAGCTTTACATCTGAATTTGGGAATAGTACAGCGTTATTAAATTGCACAAGTACTTGTGTCCATACTCAAGAGATACATGTGTATGTAACAGCAGAAACTATTATCTAAAATTTCAAATTAAGAAAAATTAGTGGCTATGTTAGACTAATCTTAATAAAATATGCATCTACTTTGAGCCTTTCTGTAGTACTTTCCTTTCTATTATTTTCTTTATATTATACATACTGCCTTTCATTTGATTTCTCTTGCATTTCACTTAGTCATTTTTACAGTTTTGTAAGATGAAATAGTCACTTTTTGACCAGTACATACTTTTCAGCTCACATAAATCAACACAGCTGCACTGAAGTGAATAGGGTCATGTTGATTTATGCCAGCTGAGGGTCTGGCATAGTACTTCCAGTAATGGTCTGGTAATGTAAGATAAGCATGACTTGCTTCCTTTTGGGAAAAGACCTGTATTAGCAGTATACCTTGCTAAAGCTGATTTCTACAGTTACTTTCATCAGTTTTATGCAAGTATAGCTCAAGTGTTTCCTGATTTATGATAATGCCAAGGTGAGTGGGATCTTCCATTTCTGAAGGTTATTTATTGCCTAAGTGTGACAGAAGCTGAAAAGCAAAATGCTCTGCAGTAGTAGTAAGCTACAAGGTGGCCTCTGTTTCCAAAAATGAACAAACAAAAATAAGTCTAAAAAACTTTTCCAGAATGATGATTTCCCACCCCATTCCCCCTCCCCTCACTCCCCAAGACAGCATTATGGGATACCAAATGGGGAGCTTGGTGGCCACCTAGTTTCTGGTGGTGGCTGAACATGTCTCCCAGTATTATCAGTGTGGAAATGTCTGCCCTATAGCAATATTTGAAAGATATTTCTGTTCAGTGAGATGACAGGTTTGACAGTGAAAGAGTGAGGCAATTAGCAAGTCTAGTTTTCAGGAAAGCTGGGGCTTGATCCAAACCTTTTTTTACTTCATTGGAAAGGTTCCTATTCTTTTGTTGGGCTCTGGATCTCACTAATACCTTCTCTTCTGAGTGAGAAAGCAAACTACTTGTTGACAGTGTCATTTGTTTCTTCCCAGGCAAGCCCTTACTGTTTTTTTTTCTCCTCAGTTCTGTGTAAGAGGTTTTCCCAGGTTTACAAGATGTGCCTTTGGATGTCTGAGATAACTTTCTGATTTGGTTAACCACTTCATTGCTTGCCTCAACTGATCTTAATCTGCCAAGATGTACAAACATGTACAGCATGTTTCCTGACACAATGCAACAAGTTTTGTTTGTTTTTGTTGCTTTTTTTCCCCCTAAGTATTACTTTGCCTGCACACATGACATCATTGTGTAGATCATTCAGTAGGGAATTTTTGTTTGTCTGATACCAACCCTGGTAAAGCAGTTGTCATCAAACCATTGCTGTATAGCCAGAGGGAAAGGATGCAACTGCTCATTTCTGTGATCTCTTCCAGCCGGGGAGGAAATGGCTAGGTGTTAGATTGCAGGCTGTTGTCAAAATACATGTAGTAATATTAAAATCAAAAGAAATCATGATTTAAAGAGAATGGGGAGTGTTCTTTGCTTTCATTTTTTATTTTATTTTATCTGGATCTAAGGTTTGCCAAGGGGAAGGGGGTAGGAGTTTCCCCTACTCATTGTCAATATGTCTGGGTATCTTTTGAATTTATGTTTTCTGTTGTTACCTTTTTTTAATCATCTTTCAGTCTCCCTTTTGCCTCTATTTCATTGAGAAGGCAGAAGCAGATGGTGACATCTGCTACTGACTTTCACAAGAAATCCATACAATCCCTACTGTAACAGCTGTTCTTCTGTATCTACTATATTGAGATGTAGTCAACATCTGCCAGATTCCCCTTTCTCATTTCTGTGTTTGAGGAGACTAATTGCCAGTCTCCTGACACACTTTCTGTGCAAGAGAAGCTTGGTCAACCTAGTACCATTAGAAACACTGACTTTTGCTGGTAGTTTTTTTGTAAATTACATTAGTGTGTAAAATTTTCAGTGCAGAGCTACATCTCTTTCATTTAATACAAAATTTCCCAACCCATGAGTATTTCTGAATAGCAAAAGTCAGCAGAGTGTTGCTTGTGACTTCCTTACTCCTTGCTGGATGAGAAGAATGCAGGCTGGCTAGTATCATCAAGGATCATTTGCCTAGCATATTGAAAACTTGATGGCAAGGTACCATGGCCAATGTAAAAGGAGTTACTGAGACAGTTGTGTGCTATAGAGCAGCCAAGATCATTTCATGCTTTTTAGTTTGCATGTTTCAACAGAGAAAGCATGCAGTGTCCTGAAGACATGCATTCCTACTTGCTTTTTCTCCCTGCTGCGAGACTGATCCTGCTAAGTGATCCATGCAGGTGTTTCCTTATCTACACACGCAGTCAAATGTCAGTGGGGATAAATGTGGGCATTAGGGTCTACTTGCACAGAGGGATTTGCTGTAATATTGTCTGTAATAATAGAAAATTGCCAGGTAATTGAAAGGTAATACCTTTCTGCTGTTTTATCTAAGTACACCCCCTTGAAAAAGATCCGATGTTACAAAGTAAGTGACTTCAGTTAATTATGATGATGCTGAACCTGCTACTGACCAATTAGTACAGATCAGAGCACACCACAATATATGGAGATTTTTGTCTAATTCTTGTGTTGCTAATAAGCCGTATTAGCCTTATATTCCAGTGTCACTTTCCAATTGCTAGCCAATACTGATATAGGAAGGCAGCGCAATCACACCAAAAAGTGGGGTTGTCTTGGGGAGCTTGTGTTTTAAAAGCAGTACCAGACATCCGAAATAAGAACTAAAGGTTGAGACTATTTCTGCATGTCCTTAGCTTTGGGCATCCAGGTAATCCAGGTCAGCGTCATGGAACTTGTCACATATGGGAACAAAACAGTCAGGTATGTGAACTGAATCAGGATGTAAAAGATATTTTTCTGAAGTGAGTCATTGTTGAAGAAAGATGCTGTGTTGAACCATCTAATTATTGAAATCTTTTTGTTTCAGTTTTTGCAACAATAGTGTGTAGTAATCTTTACCATCTTTTTTTTTTTTTTTCTTTTTAAACTCAAAGTAGTCCTTATTCTACACTTCTCTATCTGATGCACTTTTCTGGGGTCTATTACCAGTTTATCTAGGCAGTTATGGATACAGCTTGTACAAAAACTAAGTAATTGCTTGCCTGTAGGTTTAGATTTTTTGGAACAGCTGCATTCACAACCCAGATCACTCCTTGAGCAAATTATTATCTTATCAGATACATCTTTCTGTCATTAAATCATGCTCTCTTGTGGCTTAAACTGTGTTGAGAAGAAAGTAGATTACAGGTTTTGCTATTTTCCATGATCGATTTCAACTTTTTTTAAATATTAAAAAAAAAAGGCAGAGCATCCCCACAAATGTCAAAACTATTAAATTTAGAAAACCTGACTATGTAATTTTTTTACATTTCTCAAGTTATATTAGCATAAATCAGTGTTACTTTCTTAAACTAAAATCTGAAGGGTGTTTTTCTTTAATGAAGTATCAACCCAAAACTTTGAAATACAGTGCTATGGAAATTGCAAAAGTCAGCAATGGGAAATGGAGAGGCATAGCATGTGACTCACCTGTAGTGTTCTTATGTTTTCATTAACACACAAATCTGTAGCAAAATTTTCAGGAATTATGTGGTTTAGGTGCCTATTTTTTCCCCTTAGTTACGATTTTTTTCTCCAAGCAAAACACAATAGAAAATGTGGCCATTCTGCTCTTCTTGCATATGTATAAATAAGAAAATGAAGTGAAATACAGGCAAGAATTATGAGGTTTACATCTTGCATTTTACAAAAAGAGCTTAAAGTGAATTCAGAGTTTGCAGAAAGTCAGAAGAACAAAAGTGATTTGAGCCAGAAGTCCATTTAGCTGAATTATCCCATTTCCCTTGCTGGAACATAAGGGAAGTATAGCAGACAATATAGATACAGACTGGTTGTCTCAGACCACAGTAGCTGGTGCCTAAGAGACCATACTTGAAAGATTCCCCTCAGTCCACTACTTGCCTAGTCTAGGGCTCTGTAGGAACCCAGTCTAAGCTGCTGCACTTTAGATCCTCTCTGAAGGAAACTTTAGCTGGGGAATAACATCTCCTTTGAGTACATGGTTAAGTCATAGTTTGGTTGTACCCAAAGCCTAGGGCAAGAGAGCATACTGTGGGATACAGTTTCCCTGGATGTGGACACTCAGTCAACCACTTGTGTATCTTGGTTCTGTCAAGAAATTCCTTGAGCCATTTTTTCTTGCAGTTGCATTTACACAATTGTTTTGTTCTGTTGTGTTTCACTAAGATTTTCTCCTGCGTTTTGCTCTCAAATTTAAATACCATTGTATTCCAAAATAAAGGCAAGAAAGGAAAAAAAATCACATGAAGAGCAAAGGTCAGGTCATTATTGCAAAAGATGTTGCATAAATGAATCCATCTTACATTGCTGATATTCTATAAGTAATGAATGTTTAGTATTTCACTCATTGTTACTGTATCATTTCCTAACCTTCTGAAGACTATGATTATTCATAAAAATTCTCTCAAATATATAAATTTCTTGTGTGATATACTAGTGTACTGCTTTGTCTTCTTCCTATCCAACATCAGTGATGCCAGCGTTCCCCTGAGAATATGAGTTAAAAACCATTAGAAATTGCTTATGGACCA
This sequence comes from Platyrinchus mystaceus, assembly GCA_035041135.1. Classification (NCBI taxonomy): domain Eukaryota; kingdom Metazoa; phylum Chordata; class Aves; order Passeriformes; family Tyrannidae; genus Platyrinchus; species Platyrinchus mystaceus. The sequence continues at coordinate 68,544,642 of JAWWLV010000088.1, read as the reverse complement.
CCTTCAGAGTCCTGGGTATCACTGCACAGTTGTTATCAAGTATGTGAGACTCATATAACTCTATATGAGGCCTTATTCCACAACCTTCAATCTTTGGGCATCATCAACCAGAAACTTGAAGGCCTGGTCATACGCTCTCTTGTATGCGTACAGTGACTACCACACTTACCTCGCCCATCTTAGTATCTGAAGCCTTTTCTCAACAGTATGCATCCTGTTTTCCCTAAAACAGCTCTCCCAAAGGTTGTCTCCCTCTTGTTAGAACTCTACTTAGTCACGCATAATTAAAAAAAAAATACATTTTAAAAGTAAATTCACTGAAAGTTCATGTTGTTTGAGAGTTATTTGAAATCAACCCATCAAGTCATTTCAGATATGGGAAACTGAACAGGAAAGACTCTAATTCACAATAAAACAATTCCAGCATTAGTGGTACAAAAATCACTGCAGAAGGAAATGTCAACTAATAAATAAATTTATCAATAAAGTTATCAGGATTCATTAAAAACAATTAAGTGAGAAATGCAATGTGATCAGATGTCACCTCTGATAAGGTTCATCACCTACTGGGATTTTATAGCAGTTTTAGGAAGGTAAGCTACTTTATCTGAGATCAGAGAGAAGGTTAGTGCATTTGGACAGAGCTTGATTTGAATTTACAAACAATTTTCCTTTTCTGCCTTGATTTCACTGTTTACTTACAGTTCCCAGAAACCTGAGTTTAAAAATACAAAGCAAAACCACACAGACAAACATTGCTTGTGCAGGTAGTTTGATTTCAGACCATAACATGCATTATGCACTTTTTCGTAGGCATGGAAGTTTTACATTTATAAGCATATACTGTTTTCACTACAAAATAGCTGAAAATCTCAGCAGTGTGGCAGACTGCTGATTTGTGCCAGTTTTATTCATCCAATTAAAAGTATTTTTTAACAGATTTTAAACTCTGTTACAAGGACTTATAGCAGTGTATATACTGTCAGCTGCATGTGTTTCCCCCACTGTTGATGTGTGCACACCTTGCCAACCATGTTAAAATACTTCTTTTTCAAGGATTTGCATTTCTCAGACACCTAAAATTTAATTATAAGTTCCACTTAATTGTTAGGCAACAACTGGCAAATGAAAGCTATGGCCAAAAGCATCGTAATTAAACCAGATACCGCCTGCTATTTAGATATTGCATTATCAGTTGCATATTTTAATCTGTATTGTATATCACCCTTTTAGAATGATAGCTGTAAAAACAAAGACTTAGCATGTTTCTCGTGAAACCCTTCAGGGTTGCTCTTTGGTATGGGAAAACAACTTAAAACCAAGCCAACAGATACAATTCAGTATCATGTTTTCTCTACTTTCTCTGGATTTTTGCCCTAGGACACATGAGTTTGAGAACCACTGCTATAGAAATGCTGCAGGAATGCTGATGGATTTTTATTTTTGCAGTCAAGGCCTTGATTTCATGACATCATATGTGAATAGATTTACAATTTCTAAAGAATTATCTGGTAAAGCAGCTCAGACCTTCATTTTACATATTTTCTTTTCCTCATTTATATTAAAATCCTTACGTTAAAAGAGATTTAAGGTGTTTATTCCTTTCATCAATATCCATCAATAAGTGGACTGAGAATATTTGCCAAAAGTTTACGATAAAATCATATAGTAATCCCAGGTCTAGGCAGTGTGAATCTGGAAAAATCTAATGCTCATTTTGGGTTTAAGACAAATCCAGATGACATGAGAAAAACATCAGTAACACTCAAATACATTTTACTTTCCATTACTTTTTAAAACATTTCTTTTGAAACATTGGCTTTTTTAAGTTACAAATCTTCTTTGTGCTTTCTTGCTGACACCTTTCTCTTCTCAGCCCCACCTCATGCCCATGTTCTGAGTCATTGGTGTGCACCCATTAGGGGTACTTGTGTTGCGTCGTACACTGTGTGCTCTCACACTGAGATTCTATTTGCTGCAGACTGTGAAAATAACCAACAAGATCTTTTATCACCGTTACTGCACTTCTTCAAGATAAATGGAAACACTGTGCACCTCCTGAGGTCAAGAACAGTTATTAAACTTCCCAAATTTTATATAATTCTTGAAAGCAAAGTAAACTGGAAATTATCCCTGGTCCTAAGCACTTGTTTGGTTCAGGGTGGCATTAGTGTTGTACTTCATTTTAAACATTTATGCTGAAGTGCCATTGCATCTAAAGTGAAGTCAGTCCTGTGACCATAACAGGCATCTGAGTTTGCAAATACTCCTTTTTTTATTTTTTTTCCCCATGCTGTTTGTTTGCATAAATATTGCCTGTCTGTTATTGAAAATCAGGCCAGTTATTTCAGGCTAATTTTAAAGTATGTTTTTCAGAAAGGATGTGTCTTCCCCTTCTCAAATCCTGACCCATTGGGGAAAATGGGGGAACGGAATGGTACTATTGGTGTGATTTGCAGTTGTGCTCTATTGAGATAGAGAATCTGGTATTCATATGTCATGGACAAACTGCTCCCCTCTGTCTGGTCTAAAAGTAGGCAGTGTATGTTCTTCTTCTTTTCTGAGTAGCTGTTCTGTGTCCTCAGCCATAACCTGTCCAGATACACTGCAATTTCCAGGAAATGACTTGCATCATCTGAATTCTGGTGAAAATTATAGGTACTTGTCATGCATCTGAGCTCTATGGGTCTCCTTCGTACTTGGTGTGTCCTGACAGAAATGTAAGTGTTCCCTCATTTGTCACATAGTCTCAAGTCCATTTCCTTAAATCATACATAATGGACACCAGCAAGCTTGTCTTATGTTTGTGTTATATTTGCATCTTCAGGTAAGGATGCTATTGTGAATGAGTCCATTGACTAGTAAACTGAGCATGTATTACAAATAATAGGCTTTTTTCTTTAAACCTGTTTGAGTTTTGTACAAAACTAAAAAAAGAAAGAAGTGTAGCACATATACAATTGTTTTATTTTTAGGATATTTAATGGTCCGGAAAGACCACATAATGTTTATGAAAAACAGAGAAAGATTGGTGTAACAGTAACTCTTGAGAACTTGAAAGCTTTATTTCATGTAACAGCAGAAAGCAAATGCTACCTTTACTACCTAGTTCTTAAAGTTCTCGTGTTACTTAAGAACTGGCAATAGTTTTTGTCATGCTGGTGAATCCAAGATCTAATGCCAAGATGGTGTCAGAAAAGTAACCAGTGAATAACAGGTCATTATTAAATTTTTGCCATGTCTCATGATGATGCTTTTCTTAAGAAAAGCATCATAATCTTAAATTGCACTTAAAGAAGCTCTTTGTTTTGAAATTATGGGATGAAGCAATTCTGGGTTTGAGTTCATTAGTGTGCTGTAGTTATTGCACAACTTTGGTCTACTTGCAAGTAAGTTAAATGTTTGGTTCTACAGGTTCCTTGTGGGTTTGGTGGTGGGATGATATCATCTGATTTACCATCACGTTTATAGATAGTGATAACCAGGCATCAACACCCATGAAGAAACCCACTGAGTCAACAGTGAATGTTCATTTTTTCCAAAATGATGCATGTATGTGAGTACATGGATGATGCTTGAAAATGGCTGCCTGTACAGGAAATTCTGATGAAAGGATTATTATGTTCGGTAAAATTTGCTATAAAAGCAGAATAAATCAAAATTGTCCAAACTGATAATGCACGTGAGGGTTCAGTCAAACTCAGTGTTGTTTCTACTGGTTAAAATTAGATAGTGTAATATTTAATACAAAAGGCTTGGGATTGAATTATAACAATCTGAAAGATTTAACACTTTTTAAAATATGGTTTTCCTCAAGGCTACTAAGATGAGAAAAATTAGAGCGTTAATCCTCAATGGATTAACAGAAATGTTTCTTATTTTCTGTAGCCTGTCTGGAAAGATATACCTACATAGCCACATGATGCAGTAAGTTCTTTTTGAATGTTTCTACCTTTTATTAAACAGAATGTTATAGTCATGATCATGCAAATACTTACAGAGGTATCTTGAGGCTTATGAAATCTAAGTCTGGTTCTTTTGATTTTTAAAAGAAAGTTGTTACAGGCAAGTGAATAAAATCTCACTTGCCTTTATCAGATTTGCAAAACTGCTGTTTAGTGACAAGGTCATTCAGATTTTTCAAAGCCTTGGGAATCTTACGTATTTTAAGGTGCCTTACAGAAATCTTCCAAGACAGAAGCATAACGTTGATAGTTTTGAGAGGAACTGATAATTCTCTGCTTCTAAAAGCAGAACTTGTCAACTATGTACTGATGTAGGTGGAAGCTACCTTGAAATGTTTGTTTAGCCTCATTTCCCTTTTATTCTGAAATAATGTTTGAACACTGCTAAGATTAATAGAATTCATTTAAAAATGAAAGAAAAATTGTGTTTCCTGTATACAGTTGTGTTTTCTGGACTTGAGATACTTGAAAAATACCAATTTTTTTTTTTTAAAAAAAGGCAATAAACATGAAAAAGAAGTAAATTGTTCGGTTCAGATCTGATTTTTCAATAGTTATTTGTCTGCCTTGGTATTTCTGAATCAATTCAAGCTGAAAAATACAAAATTTTTAAATGTCAATTTAACTGATAAGGAAACTTCCGCTGGAAAATTCTCTGTTAATTACTCTAATCCAGTAATCAGGTATTTTCTTCTTGGTTCAGTTCTGTATTAGAGTCAACAAAGATTGATTCAGGTAACAGTTGTGGTTCAGTTGCCATTTTATGTATAAATAATCTGTATTGATTTGGTATTAGGATGAAGCAGTTTGCAGAGAGTTTGTGTTTGTGTCTCGGTCCACATGATTTTGTGCCTTTGAGAAAATCAAGAAAATGTGAGTTTAAAAAAAATAAAGAGGAGTGATATAAAATCTGAATTTTGAATCTACGCTTTTATAACTTTGCCATCTAAAATGGGTAAAGAGAGTACTTTGTCATGAATCATATGCTGTTTACTGAATTCCATTGCAGCTCAAGAGTAATTTAAGAACTATGCCACAGAGACTGCAAAAGCACATGATATTAGAAAGTCCTTTCTGAAACCCCACCTGAAGACACCCGCATCCCTGTCCTTCAGGTGCAGTTCTGCTGTGGGCTTTAACATATCTGTCTCTGAGGAGGAAAGCCCCTGCTTCCTCAGAGGACTTGGAAAAAACTTCACAAGAAAATCACTTACCCTCGGCTCATTGTTTCTTTAGATTTCTTAAATAAGAGACCAGGTTAAATCTGTTGTTGCTTGCCAATCACATGACATCAGGCAAATTTGCTGCTGCTTAAATTTGAATTGAAATAGCTGTGGAAAAGATGAGAACTCCTTCTCAAATGAAACAACATGTATGTCCAAGAAAATAATAAATAAGCCGTTGGGGGTTTTTTTAGTAAATCTGTCTCATACCATAATAATTGCCAAAGTGTTTACTCACAGGTGCAAAATACTTAGAGAGTCTCCTTAATCTCCAATTATTATTGCCCTCTCATCTTGACCTCCCTTGAAGTGTTTTATAAACAATTTAAAGAATAAATGAAGTATTAGAAACAGTTATTATAGAGCAGGCAAAGTTATTTGCTTTCCTTGAGTGAAGGGATATAATTTATAAAGGACTGATTACACTCATCTGTTTTCTGGGTAGCCTGTAAGTTTACTTTACCATGGCAAGGCAGAATAACAGAGAAACTGTGTCATGGGAGCCAAGAAAGGTATTGTAGCAGTAGGAAATCCAATTGCCTTGTTTTACAGCCATTTATCTTGTCCCTTGTTTCTGTCAAATGATCATTTGAATCAAAAGCATTTAAAAGAGATTTTCTTCCTTTGCAGTAATGAGAACAACAGAGACTTTTATGCTGCAGGACATTCCTACTAAGCCTTTCCTCCTCTAACATGGCTACCTGCCAGTCCTTGTTATTATTGAAAGTTGCTTCATTTAGTACATTTTATAAAGTGGCTCTTCCCGGTTTTGTGGCTGTCAAGAAGGTTATGAGTCAAGAAGGAGAGCAGGAGCGGGGAGCTCTGATTCACCGGAGCTTAGCGGCAGAGAAGCAGTTTAAACTGGGAATGTTAGTGGGCAGCTTATTACTTCAAACTTACTTTTTTTCAAGCTATGTGTTTGTATCAAAAGAAAAATACCTTGGAAAGCATGTTTGATCTCTTTGCCCTACTCATTTTAACACATTGCTCCTGTCTTGCTTACTAACCAGAGGCTGGTGCCAAGGTTATTTGACTCCACCTCTGAGAAAGAAGGGCCCTTTCTAGGAGGAATCAGCTTAAGGATTTCAGAAGCTCTCTCTGTAAGTCTGTGAGCCATTCCCACCTCTGCTATGCACTTCTGTCAAGCAGGGATCAAATGAGATGTGAGAGTCCTGGAATCATCAAAACAACAGAGCCTGTTGGCTCCAACACAGCTGGAGCTGGGGAAAAGTTGCCTGTTCCTCCTCTCTTACGTGGCTTTTTTCTATCTCTTTCCTGATCTCCCTGTGAGGCAGACATAGTGGAGGCAGTAGAGCAGCAGGGAAGAGGAAAGGGTGACAGCAACTGTCTATTCCACATCAGAGGACAATTTTGTAGTGTCCCTTTGCAATTAGAAGAACGTTTGTCAACCCTGATGTCTGCCAACCATAGCTCTGCAGCCCCTGGAGAAGCTTTTCTCACCGAAGCGCCTTTATTTTCAAACAGATTTGAGAGAAAACACTGTCATTTCCAAGACCAGTATTTGAGTGAGGAAGTAGGGCAGATTGTTATTGTAGACACATATAGAATTATATCTTCATTTCTAGTACTTCTGGCAAAAGCAGAGAGGATGAGGGAGAAATGTTAATAACAGGTGGTTGTTGTCAGCATGATATGATTCAAAAGTCCTGCAGTAGCTCTGTATCCTACATTAGTGTTCTTGCAGGTCTAACACCATTAGAAAGTATACCTTAGCAGCTCTAAGACACTTCTGAAATATTCCGTAGCTCTTATAGTCATCGTTTTGAAAGTCAGTACCTCTGTGGGTAAACATTTGATATTTTATCACTGAAAGCGTTGGGAACCCTTATTGAGAAGAGTGTGGTCAGAGGAAATCAGAATTTGAGAGCTGATTCTTCGCCTACTGCATCTGGAGCCTAGCGAGGGTGCTCTGGGGAACAAATGTAGATTTGGCTTTGGCTCAAGGGAGGTCCCTTGTCGTGAGATGACATATGAAGGTTATGCATATAAGTACCAAACCTGCACACTCCCATACTGTGCAGCATTTCACAGCCAGGAGATAAACAGACTGTAGCTGTTCTAAAATAACAGCTATGTTTTTTTCTTTGTTAATCTGTTTGCTGGGCTATTAGGTCCCTTTTGTTTATTCCTGCTTTGAGTCATCTCCCAGGTCTGTGTGTCCTATAAATGGGGTATGATACTTTCTGCCAGATATCACTTGTACCTGAAATCTGGGCACTGTAAACTTTCTTTTAAAACTGTCATGAATAATTGCCAGAAGGTGGTAGCTACAGTATCCCAAACAAATGCGTGTTATGAATGGTCCTCTTTTTTAGCCTGGTTTTCCTTTAAACATGCCTGTTGGGCTTTGAGTACCTGCAGTTAAATGGTGTTGCTTTTGGCAGGGCTTGGTGAGCAAATGAGGCATAATCTCTCTGATCTCAGTAGTCTGGTCAGTCAGCCATGACATTCTCAGTGTCTTTTCTTTCTACACCCTGTCTGAACAGAGCCATAGCCCAGGCAGCTCTCAGTGGGGTTGCCAAAGATTACCATGTGCAGTGAAGCAGCAGATGGCAGGACAGTGGAAAATATGCAGTCCCAATCCCTGGGTTCATATGGGGTTCAGGGTAAAATTTCAGCGATTTTCCCTCCCTGCTCCTCAAGCCTGTCAATAAACTGCCCTTTGAGAGACAAACTCTTCAGTGTGCATTGGGAAACTATTTAAAGTTCAGTTTTGTCCAGTTTTGGAAGTGTGTTATAGACTGAAGCAGAAAATTTAAGAATTCTGTGGCCACAGCAGTTACAGTCTTTTCCACATTAGTGGGGGCATAAAAAATGAGGTACATATGAATACATCCTGAAAACTATGAAATGAGGGGAAAAAAAAGGAACTTTGCAAATTTCATTGGCTCAAAAATTTTATGACTGAATTAAGAGTGCCTCCAAAAATTTAAACTTGTGTTCTGTGCCTATGTGTTCTGATAAAGCCCTTGTTTGCACTTTTGTTTTTTCTCCCCACAGTTTCCCTCTTCCTTACTCCTTGCACAGGATGGAGTTCTCACTGGAATGACTAGATGTTCAATTTCAGGACAGAAGGGAAAAGGGCAGGTGGAGTGGTGGGCAGAGTGCAAGAAAGGCATTCTTTGACAGCAGATTTACTCTTTTGAATAATTTCATCCCTTTTTGACTCTTCGAGGGTACTTCTGTCTCATTGTTTCACAAACACCAAGATACTCAAACTCTTGTAAAATTTTGGCATTTTATTTCCATTTTCAGGGGAGAAACTAAGGCATGAAAAACCCAAAAAAGTCTACATTGGTTGATTGATTGGTTTGTGCTCAGGATAAAACTCTTATATATTTTCATCTTAGGGCTTGGTAACCAAACACATAGAGGAATATGTGTCAGTGACTAAATGAGAACCTTGATTTAAGTGACTTTCTAAGCACTCTTTCAGAATTTCCACAAGAAACGTGGCTTTTATTAATTTTCCTGTAACAGCATTAATCAGACTGAACTGTGAATCTATAATTTTCTTTTTCTGAAGTTCTTTGCCTTCAGACTCCATAGGACCCTGCCTACTTCATTTCTCACAAGACAGCAACTTTTGCACTCAGAGCAAGTCTGTTCTCTGGACGGGGCAATCCTGTTAGGAAAAAAGTTATAGTATGTAATTAATCTGGAGGTGTTTTGTGAAACTATATCATTGGGCATTCAAAAACACCACTGGCGCACGTAATCCCAACTTTTAATACTACAATTTACAGCTTTGTTCCTGCGTATGTACAGAGTGTGTGTATGTGCATGTGTGTTTTTCTGAGAGCATGCACAGCTACCTATGGGAATATTAAAATTATGTGAAAGGTCCCACTAAAAATACAAAGCCAGGAAATTCAGAATTGGGCTAACTTTCTGTCCTGATTTCACCCCATTGTGCTCAAGTATTGTAGGCATCTCAGAACAGCAGGTGATCTGACTGCCTCTTCTGTTCCTAGAGGAAGTGTAAACTAACTTAAATGGGAAATATCACAAAAACAGGATAACAATGAATTTCAGGACTCCACAAAGGAAGAAGTGTTCTTAAAAATACTGATATTAAAACAGTAGTAAGCATGAGAAACTGAAGGGTGGTAAATAGACATTTTATATAGACACTGGTTTTTTGCTATTGAATCACTTTCCAAATGTTTCACATTTTCTTATGCAAAATTTTTGTGGTAATTGGGTGTGTTAATGGTGGTATGCATAAGTTTGGATTCTTTGTAAATTTAAGTAATCTGACTTCAGTGAAACTGCATCAATTTATCTTGCCAGAAGACTGAGTTCTATGTGTTTATAGCTGCATATTTATTTTTATTTAATTTATTAAATGCTCTAGAGAAACTCTATTCCCACACAGAAAGAACGCAGGAGTGGGATTCAATTTCAGTGGCAACATTAGTAAAAAGGAATATTCCTTGAAATGCATGTCCATTTAAAAAAGCTGTTATAATTTTACTTATTGGTTATGTTCAAGTTATTTTCTCATTAAATAAGTGTGCATTTCTTTTATCAATGCCTTATTAATTTTAAAGTGAAAATTTGCAACAGGCCAGGCTTTGTCCGAGAGGGGAGTTCTCTCTCAGCAATGTTTTTCATGCAACCTCTTGACATACCCTTTCTGCCTGTGGAGTTTGAGTGTGGAAGGCATAGCACCACCCTTGCTTAACTTCAAGGTCCTCTGAGAGTGATCACAGCCTGCTCTGAAATAAGGACATAACTTTTATGGGAAGTTTAAGCAACCAGCAGTAACTACAGCTAAGCGAAATGTTTTTATTGGCTTTCTGAATAGAGGAGGTCAACACAGCTAGACCAAACATGACCAAGTCTTTCGGACCAGAAGGGACGTGTTGTCTTTGTTGGCTTGCAGTCTTCCTGGTGTACTGTCATCTTCTCTCTGCCTTTTCACCCTAATACCTTAAAGTGTTAGGGGCTGGGGGTTTACTTTAGGGTTGGGTTTCCCCCATCCCACCTCCACACAATCACTTTGAAGCTTTTTCTGCAGGAGTCTGTTGTTAAAATATTACATTTGAGGGTTGTTCATTTGGTTTTATCCAAAATAATGACTTCCGGTGTTGTCCTGTTCTGACCTCAGCAGAACCACTTGTCTCCATGCGGAAGCAAAGCTTGGGAAATGGGTACAGCAGGAGCAGGCAGAGCAGGCTGATAGCACTGTGAGTTGATCTCATACCCTGGGTCACACACCAGCTTGACTGCATGCCACAGCACACACTATCTAGATATTTTTGTGGGCTCTTCTGTCTGAGCCATGTGCTTATTTGATTGGTCTGTTATAAGTCTGAAAGGGTGTCTGCATCAGGAAGATTTCATCCCTGTACTTGTAATTGCAGACCTTTGCAACTGGTGATCTGTACACTGAATTTTTGGGATCATCACTGGTGTTGGAGATATACTTCTCACCACGTCCTAGCTGAGAATCTAATGATTCGTAACATAGAAAATGGAAGGAAATGTAGCACCTTGCATTTTATGTGCCTTGTTTATGTAGTAGAAAAAAAAAAGTGCTTCCTGTATTTGCAGAAGCTGATATTTCCTCTTTTCTTTCCCTCCAAATCTCACTAGCCCTCATCTTGTTACTTGACGAGCTCTTTGCCCATGGCTGTTTCCAGCTCCCTAGAAAAATGATTCAGCTGTGTTTCAGGACCCTCTCTTTCTTGGTGACTCCGAGACTCCTGTAGCAAAGGGTGATTTAGTAAAATTGGAACACATTTGCCAAATGATGTATTGAGGGCCTAAAGGGTGCCTCGACGCCTACCACTGTTGCAAAGCTAACCAGAAGAAAGTCCTGAGAGAAAAACAGTTGAGCAACAAATCTCCAAAGGGAGGCACATGGATTTAGGAACATCTTGAGTTATACTGTATAAGTGTCAAACCCGTCTAGCAGTGCTTATTAGTTTGTGTGGGAGGCAAAGTTTCAAGTAAGTTATTTGGCTGTAGCTAGACCATTTTTCTCTCTCCAAGAAAATACATCAGCACTGACTCAGCAAATTTGTATGCCAGTGTGACTGGTTTTAAGGCTATCTCTTATTACAGTCTTTTACCTATAGTAGTAGTAGTAAAGGAAAGTTCTTTTTCTTCTTGACTTGAGGTGAAATGATACATTTTATACTCAGAAATTTCCACATTAAAAGTTAGTACAGTTGCAGTAGGCCTGTGCAAAACTTTGTTTACACAGTGACCCACCGCAAACTGATGTCCCAGCCACCTGGAGAGGTTGAGAGACCAACCAGCTTTAGCCCCTCAGAGGTCAGAAGGTCCAAGAAACTGTATTAGTCAGTCATGTGTCACCAGGTAAGATTAAAAGCCTTGCCTGCTTCATCTCAAGGGAGTGCTAGGGTAAAGGCTGAATGTCTCAGCTTGAACCATCAAACAGCAACTTTTTTGATGTGCTACTGGTTGCTGAGAGGATGGAGGAGGGGAAAGACTGGGAGAAAAGGAAAGGGGTGTTAAATTTAAGAGCACACATGTCTGAACTTTGATAGCTATTTATCAAAGGAAGTTAAAATTGGGGCTTTTTTTGGTGCAAGTTGCCTTAGACTGCAGGATAATTCCATTTTGTACAAGTGCTGAATTTTCCTTTTGATTGCATACATTCCTAGCAATTGTAGCACCAATTCAGCAAAGCACATACTTAACTCCAATTGTTTATGCAGGCTTTAACAGTATAAAGAGTCTGTTCTGATGGGCAAGCACACTCATGTTTACCCACAACTCATACATGCAAGTGCTTGCCTAATTCAGTGACAGCTGAAATGAGAGGTTTAATTCAATAATGTTAGATGTACAATTTAGAAAACACAGTATAAATGAGCGCTAGCAAATCAGAATGGCATTTACCTTTGTTTTACAATGTAGTGTATATGAACTGCGATTAAAAAATCAAAGTGATTTGCTTTGGAGCGAAAGGTTAAGTTTTCTGTAAGCGAAACATTGCTCTGTTTATGTAAGTGCCATTAACAGGAATAACACTTTCACATATTGTTTTCAGTATTAATGTTTGAGTTTTCCTTTATAAGAATCTTTGATGCCTCACCTTTTCCTGTTCAGTGTACAGTTCCTGAGAGGAAAATATTTTAATTTAAGAAAAATTATATGGAGGAAATATACTAAAATAGCACCATTTGCACAGCAGTTATTGCTAGTATATCACCCTGTCCTTTTAACAAGCCCATATGATAGATCTGAGATGTGTAATTAGTGCTAAATAGTAGTATTTTTAATGTGAAATCTAATAGCTTTATGTTACACAGTACACATGCGTATTGTCTGCTAATCAGACATCATTTTTTCACAGTCACTTTAGAGAACTGCTGCTGTGTAGTCATAGAAATCATCCTGTCATTGTTTTTTGGGAGGTGGAAACCTATATCTGTTTGTACGCAGAACAGTCATGAAGAGCCTAAAGCCCTGATGACAGATGCCTGGTGAAGGGTTAGCGCCACTGAATCACAGGGGAGCATGGCTTGCTGTGCTGTGACAAACATCACCTCTGATTCCCATTTTCTGGTGGTGCTTGGTACATTTCTTGCCCTACTTCTGTGCACCTTTTTTCACAGGGCATACTAGTTATCCCTTAAGCTTTATGCTATCTTTTCACCCACTGGGAAAAAGAAAAATTTTCCTACTCTCTGTGCTCCCTCTCCATATCTGTACCCTGTTGTTCCTCACAAGATTGTCTCTCACTCTCATTTTCCACTCAGCTTATAAAAATCATTAATTTGTATTCCCTCCATGCCTGACCTCCTGTTGCCCTCAGCTATCCAAATGTTGTGTGCAAAGGGATAGCAGGGGCAGAGGTGCTCTTGTGGTGAAGAGCATCAGCCCCCTCCAGTGTGCTGCTCTCTCCTGCTGATGCTTCTTACCTGATGCCTTTACCTTTCTACCCTAACCTCCTCATTTTAAAAGTATAAGTAGTAGTACATTTCCCATTACCCAAGGAATGGAAAATGGAGCCAAGCAGAATTAGTATGTTTTGGCATTGGAAAGGTCAAAATATGTATCAATATATTATAAAACAAGATAATTCAGTTGATATGCTAATTGATGTCTTTGTTAGCAACATTTAAAAAAAAATTACTACCACATCACTTTATTTCACACATATAATCACACATTTCAAAGTAGTACCAAATGAGGGTCACTTGATAAGGAGGAGCAATTTTATGCTTTATCCTGTTATTGGACCGTTGCTTTCAATCTGGAATCTGTGAATTTTAATGTTACGTGATTATTTCCCAGGGGGCTGATGAAGAATAACCTTTAAAAAAATATTATCATTAGTTTTATCTTTCCTGTTTAGAGATCTCACATGTCCATTGGAAAATAGTTTGGTGTAGATAAACTGAAAGGGCTTGAAAACCATTACAAATATATTAAAAATCTGAGAAAACTACTACCATAAGGTACTATTACAATTCTAAATACCAGAGAAGAAGATTGAACATATGAAGATGAAGCAAAGTATTTACAGGTATGCTATACAGGATTTAAATGTAAGGATTAAAGCACTATATCTCATGTTTCAGGAAATAAAGTGATTTATTGTTCTGGTCAGGAAGATGTTTCCCATGCAATGCATGACTTTACAAGGAGATGCTTATGAATCATATCACCCTTATTTCATATATATTTCATTTTGCAAAAATCTGATTTATGGAAAGCTCATCCAAAGGTAGCTGTACTTGTTGTGTAAAATTTGCAGGATATTATGATGAGCAGAAGGAAAAAAAAATCACTTTTAGCAATGATTTTTCCTTTTTTGCCAAAAACTGATGTTTCTATTTTGTCTAATTTTTGTGAGAAGAACAATTTGTTATTTTAAATTCAAAATGGATTCACAATTTAAATGCATGAGTGTTTAACATATACTAAGTAGTTGCTGTACTAGTTTTACAAAAATGCAGTACTGTATCAGTTGTTTTGATTGAGACACAGTTAAAAATTTCATTTAAACCCAAAATATGAAAGGTCAGTTTAAAGATCTTAGCTAGATTTTTTTGTCTGGTTTACAGTGACATAAATTCATTGGCTTCGGAATAATTGTTATTGATGTTCACCAGTATAAGTTAAAGGTAACTCTGCACTTCGTAGAAAATCTGGGTGTTGCTTTGGTTTTTAATTTCAACTTGTTACAAAGAAATGGAAAAGGTTCTCATAGAATGGAAATTATGAGCAGTGTGGATTTTCAGGCAAAAAAAACATTTTCATGATCTCATTAAATGTATCATTTACAACACATATATATTAAAAGAAATATGTTCCTTTGGGTTAGTAGAAGTGCTGGGTACACAATGTGTTTGAACATGTTAGGCTTCCACTAGAATCTATGCCAGAGCTGTAGAAATTTGGAGGGGAAAAAAAACCCTACAACCTTTTTCTTGTGTCAGCATCTTCAGAGACAGAAACCTTTTTATCATATTTTATGTAAAATGAAGAAAGAAAAAGGTCTTATGGCAACTTAATAGACTGTGACTGAGACTGCATCTCAGCTGATAGATAAGTACTGCTATTAAATTCTCTCTGATTGATTGTAATTCTATAATATTATTAGGATTAATCATGAATTTTCTTATGCATGAAACAACTAGTGTTTTACAGTCTTCCTAAAACCACAATTTTGTCATCAGTTGGGTTTTGTATGTAGTCTTGAGAGCCCGGAAAATAAGGGTTCTTGAAATGAAACAGACACTACAGTAGTGGCTCTTAAAGCTTCTTCACTTATTTGGCTGTCTCTTCTAAACGACAGATTCCAGAGAAAAACACCTACTTCAAACAGCCAGTTTCCTGATGATACACAAAGGGTGAAACCTCAGTGCTGATAAAAGAAATGGAATACTGATGCATAGACCAAGATTTTGTTTTTGTCTTGGGGCATTCAGCTTTGGAACTGTAGGTGCATTTAGACTGTGCCCCTAAAGCAATAGTTTTAAATATGTGTTAATGAGAGATGTGTGCAGCTTTCAAAACTGCATCTTTACAAGATGTAGGCAGCATCCTTCTTGATGGGATGAGCTGTTTCCCACCCTGAGCCAGGCAGCACAACGGGTGACAGGCCTGGGCTGGAGAGCCAAAGCTATTGCATTATACCTCTGCTATTCCTTTTTTATTGTAGTATTGTTCCTGTAGTTCCAGAATAAGTGGTGGATCAATCTAGCAGAAAAAAATCAATTATGTGCAGATATGAGTGACTACAGGGGATTCTGTGAGGCTCTGAAAACAGCATACGGTCCTACACACCAGGTTCAAAGCCCTTTAGTCAGTGCAGATGGTCAAGTGCTTCTCACAGATAAAGTTTCCGTTTTGAATTGATGGTCTGAACACTTTCAGACTCTCTTCAGTACCAGCCGTGTAGTTCAAGACTCAGCAATGCAGTACATTTCTCAACAACTGGTGAAAACTGATTTGGATATTGCCCCCACTATGGGAGAAACTCTTAAAACCATACAGCAGGTAAAAATTGGCAAGGCAGCTGGAGTTGATGGAATCCCACCCGAAGTCTGGAAGCATGGTGGCCAAGCACTCCATGCTAAGTTTCACGAATTTGTGGTGCATTGTTGGGAACTAGGCGAACTACCGTCAGACCTTCGTGACGCAGTCATCATCACCTTGTACAAGAAGAAAGGAGATAAATCAGACTGTTCAAATTACCGTGGTATTACTCTGCTCTCCATTGCTGGTAAAATCCTTGCAAGAATTCTTCTGAA
>JAWWLV010000088.1:68497666-68519151 GCA_035041135.1 Platyrinchus mystaceus | reverse complement strand
CTCTCAGTGCTGGACTTGTTTCAGTATGAGGGTATAGCCATCCAGGTAAAGTGTATTTTGTGTATTTCCAAATGCACATTTTCTCTCCATCAGCTTGCCTGAGCTGGGATAACTAATGGCTCTATTAAGCCAAATTTTTCTAAAATTAAATCAAATCTGCTCCAATTGATGAGATTACCCACTGAACCGGTTTTTCACTTCCATCTAGGTGAAGTAATTGTGAGAGCAGCAAGGCTTGTATGAACCTTTATGAGAAAAATGTGATAGACTGTGCTCTTTTGGTACCACTACTGACTGTTCATAAAACTCTTGACAGGTGGTACTTGCTGAAGCATTATCTTTTCTGGAAGCATGTATATTAAAGACAATGAGACAATGACTATTCCAGCTTAGAGTCTTTCTAATAGTTTAAAAATCTTTAATGTAGAACTAAGTCTCTGAAAGAATGAGACTGTTGAGAAAGCAATATCTTCCTGAAGTAAATATGCATTTACCGAGGACAGAATATTCTTTGATTTCCTCATGTAAATACTTTGGTCATGTGGAGATATGATGTGTCCAGGATAAAGCAAGGGGCATTTGACCATGGTTCAATCAATCATCCATGCAATTAATGATCCAGTTCTCAGGATAAAACACAAGCAGCCTAAGTGGCCACTGTACAGTCTCAGTGAAGTTCACCCAGCACTGACCAACAGGCTGGAAGTTGCTGGCATTGCAATACAGCCACTTCCTCATGACACAAGAGTGCTGGAAGAGCAGGTCCAAGAAGAAAAGATTGTCTTCACTCTGGTTGAGTCTGTAGGGAAAAGACATAGATAAGTGGATTTCCGAGGGCAATTCATGCTACTATTGTTTTAGTAAATTATTTGTACATATTGCACCTCAACAATATTCCAACACTACAAAAGAGCTCAAGTCTTGATTTGAGGTGGTAGATGTCATCACTGGCCACAAAACCTGTGTCTCTCATGCAGAATCAAGATAGGGTCCTGTGAGACACTGCTGTCATTTCTCTCTCTAAATTGCTGACCAGGTAGGCTCCATCAGGCTCCCTAGGCTCAGTACGGCACCTGTGGCTCCACTTGACTTCTGGCTTCAGAAACCACTCCTTTAACTCTCTGATTTTAGTCAAAAACTTCGGAGTGAGACTGAAGACCAAACATTTTCTCCAAAGCTATTTCTGAGCGGTACTAAAATGAACTGTCACAAATTATAAGCATATAGTGAAGCTCAGTGTACATTTCTTCTCCATTCTCCCATTCAAGCAGAGAAAAAGTTGAAATTTAAATAATTATGTTTTCTTTCTGTTAGAGCATGATTTGGTGCCAGGAAAGTGTAGGTATAATTCTCAAGCATCTTCTTTCAGATTTTGAAAATATGGGCAAACTTTCCCTTATGAGGAGAGAACATGCTTTAGAATAACTGTGATAGTAAAAGTTTCCTTTTCAATGCTAAATAAAGGCTTACATTTTTGTAAATAAGACTGCACAATAAAAGACCTTATAGTGCATTTCTTTCAGTGTGTGTAATTTAGAGTTCTTGACTATTAGGAATAGTTGCAATTTCCAACAAACTAACACAGTCTGTCTATCACCATAATTCTACTCAAGTGGATGCTGTTTGCATTAAAGAAAAACAAACCAAAACCAAGTCCTTCATGGTTTTTGAAATGCAGAAGTCTGTAAATAATATGATTCTAAATAACTACAGCATATGTGAGAAAATTTGAACACGCTTTATTCATGTGCTCGTGCACAACCATACACATACACAACCTGAATATCACAGAACCACAGAATCACTGAGGTTGGAAAAGACCTCAGAGATCATCGTGTGTCCAACCTGTGACTGATCACCACCTTGTCAACTGGACCAGAGAACTGAGTGCCACGTCCAGTTGTTTCTTGAACACCCCCAAAGGATGGTATGTTTCTGTGCCTGGATGATTTTTGTGGAAATTATTTTTGATTTCATGTATGTGCTATTTTCTCTTTAAATTTTACATGATTGATAATAAGAGATTGTGCACAAAAGTAAGTAGTTTATTATAATAGACAGGAATGGTCTCCATAATTAAAACATAAAAATGAAGAAAGAAAAGGGTATTAATTACAATATGTAGGTGTTGTGTCTAATACACATCATATGGTATTGATTTCCAGCAATGGTAGACTGTAAGTCCAACTTTAAGTGTTGCTGTTAGACTTTTTTCCTTTCAGAAAACTGTCCTGATCTATTTCAGAACTATAGCATCATTTTTCCCTTTTTATTTTCTAGCAGATGTATTTTCTGTGAGGGAAACATAAATGTAAATAGATTTTCTTTTTTGCTATTTACATAGATTTTCCTTTAACTTTCTTTTTCACCACTTTCATGTTTGACCTGTTAGTGTTTTTAGGATTTACAAAGCCAAAAAAAAAGTGCTTTCCTCAGCAAAACCATCTGGTTTAGTTTCCTGTGTCTCAACAATGATATGTGTATTATTATGAAGGCCACCCTGGTGGTTTTCTAAGTGGTCTTGTTACAGCGGTGGTCTTACAATTCAATTGGAGTGATGGAAAAGTTAGACTAAGGCTTCTTTCAAGTGTAAGGTTTCCAGATTGATAAATTATGTATTGTTGTCATATTTCTGAGTCTTGACTTTTTTGCCATTGTAACTTGAATGCAGTATCTCTTCCATCAAATAACACAACTACAAGAGTTCTGATAAATTCTTCTTTCGTAGTGGGTTCTTCTTTAAAATAGCAAGTTAAGACACTTTGCATAAGTAACTGTAAATGCACACTGTGTTCCTATAATTTTAGTTTTCTGCTCTGTCTGGCAATGCGTTAAAACCCAAGTAAAATTATTGCAGGGATTTCTAAATTATTTAGGATCTGTACTTTTACTTGTTATAAGGTCGGTAGAAAACATATGGATATCAGCAGAGAGACTACATAATGCAGTATATATACAGCATCATTACAGTCCACGTCAGTGCATGCTGCAGGACAATGTTTACTCATTAGCAGGTGGCAATATAACACCAGCATGAAAACAAGCCAGACTTTTTAAAAAAAGGTCTGTTCCACCTTCCAGTCAGTCTTGTGGTGATTTTAACTTGGGTCAATTGCAGATGAGACTGTGGGAAAGAGATGAATCTCACGAGGGAGATGAGATTGCCTGGACCCAGGGAGTGAATACACCAGACAGCTTGCTCAAGGCTGCAGCTGTGCCTGCAGCGAAACCACTGCCACATCGTGGAATGTGGAGTGTGTTTGCCACAAGGTGAATCTTCCCAAAATTTAACAGTGAAGGTCTCACAAGTCTCTCTTCAGTGTGTGTAAATCATGATTTCAACATTTTTTTCCCCGTTGTAGTCCACATAAATTTTATGAATTGGGCAAGTTCAAGGCAAGTTTGAAGGAAATGTTCTCATAAACATTCTCTAGCCCTCTGCATGCAAAATTTCAAATGCATACTGTACAACAAGGAAACCCCTAGTTCACGGGAAAAAAATATTGAAGTTTATGAGAGAATTAATACAAATGAAATGTATTCTTTAATCAGCTGAATCAGTTCAATTGACATTTTTACTTTCTTTCTTTGCTCTTTTTCCTGTCATGAGTGGAAAATAAGAAAGAAAATAAAATCAGCCAGGTGTGTCTACCTTTGAACTCAGAAATCTTTTTATTCAATCAGTTGGTATTTGGCAATATTTTAAAGAATAGGAAGCAGCATCTTTTATTGGTAAATGTTAGGTAACATTAATAACAGGTACTGCTACCAGCCTCACCTGTAATAATCCAGATAGTTTCTCTTTATTAACTAATCTGTGATTTACAGGTTTATTTGAATCTTAGAGTGGCATACCACATTCTGAGAAAGCTCTATAGAATAGTTGGTTTGAATTTTAATAAGGGGGAAAAATCCCTTAAAACAGATCATTAAAATTTAATGAGGACATTTTTAAAACCCCATAATGGTTCAATTTACACTGGAAGTCAAAAATATTTAATGGTGTTGTTATGTCTGTGTGGCAACATCCTCACTATACAGTAATTGTTTTCATTTGAAATTAAGCCAGTAAAATATCATGGGCAGTGCATTCCCAAACCCAGTTTTTAGCCCTCCAACAATTTCAGGTCATTCCACTGAAAAAAGAAATGTTTCAGAGGATAAATTAAAATGTCAGGGCTCAGTTTTATTGTACTCTAGCTGTTAATATTCAGTGCATTATTAAGAAGATTGGTTATCAGCAGAGTGACTGTTCTTTCCTGATCTGGGTACAGAAAAGAAATACCTTTTTTTTTTGTTTGTTTGAGTGGGAAACATTCCCCAAACCCACAGGGTGCACTTAATATGCCACTTTTAGTTGTAGCAGAAATACTTGAATTTTAGCTGTAGGTGTTTTTGGATGAAGCCTTGACCTAACAACCAACATTAATGATCCAAAGATAGAGCAGCTGAACTTTCCAGTTGCCCTTCTTTGGCTGATTTTAAGCTTTCCCTAGGGATGGTTGACTTGGTTACCAGGTTAAGTATGTGAAGAAAGCTTATTGCTGTTTTGTGCTTGACTCCTTTCTCTCTTCGTCTCAAAATCCATGTGATTTCTGCAGTTAAAGCAATTGTGTCTTTCCTCAGGAGCATGAGGTGCATTACATTTGCAAGGTAGGTGAGTGACATTAGTGTTTTCTTAGCCCTGCCCCAAGTCAGCTTGGCAGTTTGGCTGGGTTGGATTTTCCTGCAGCCATCAAAGAGGAGAATGAAGTAAACAGTGGGGCCCTGACATCATCCAGTGCCTGCAGCTTACAAGAGGCCTGTGCAAAACAGCTGGTGGTTCCTTCAAACCTTCCCAGCACTTCCTCCTGTGAAGGAGAGTCGAGGATGACTGGTGCAAGGGAGCCGAGCAGCTGTCCTTCCTCACACACCCTGCAGATGCACTGGTCAACTCCTGCTGCTAGCAACCTCGGTGGCCATTTCATTGCTTCCAGTGAAATAAGGGTTTTAATGATGCTTTTTAAGTGAGTAGGCCATATATCTGCTTCCAAATTTTCTGTTGCATGGTGGGATTAAAAGGATCTCTGCTATAGGATTTGAGGAAGAAAATTAGGGGATCCCTAATATGAAATGTTGAACTCTTCAAGGACAAATTATTGGGAATTTTTTTTTGAGAACTGAATGCAGTCCAAGCGCATTTGCTTACTCTTTAACTTTGCTCTTAATAACAAGCTTTGTACTTTTTAGAAGCTGCAATATTTTTTAGTGCAAGTTGTGCATTATTATTTCTTGATCTGCAATTGGGTTTGATTTTTATTTTTTTTAATATCAGAAGATGTTTTTCTTCTTCCACGAGCACTTTACAGGTTTCTTTAAGGAGCAGTAAATTGCATTAGTAGAGCATTAGCTCCTGCTTCTGCCTTAACCTCTGGCAGGTGAGATGTTACTCTACACCATAACGGTTTATCAAGGCAACCTTAATGCTCTAATGCCACGTGCATGTGTTTCTTTAGACATAATGAAAAGTTGGTACAAATCATATGATCTTGCTGCACTGTGCTTCATTTTATAAGAAAAAGTAATGCTTTGTGTGGCTGATGCAGTATATTTCTTTTGCAATACAGGCATATTTTCCCCCTTACCATTAATTTATTATGCTGCATTTATTTCCAGACCAACACTACTTTTCCAAATCTGGTGGGAATTTCTCTCTTCCTCTGAGGTGCTTTAAATTCAACAAGCATCAGGTTTTTAATGTATCATAACCATTTTATAGGGGAAATAATTGACAAGGGGAAAATATTTTAAGTATGCCCTTTTCATTTTATTGCCAGTATTATTACTGGTATCCAAGGTAGATATATAGTGAAAACACTGCTCATTTAAAACTGTCCATCTGCCAGATTACAAGTGTATCCCATGCTATTGGAAAGGTGTCAGGAGGCATAAGACAGGATGATCTGTAAGCTGTGTGACAGACCAATACATGATAGGTCTGTCTCCTAACAAGGGAAAGCCCAAGAGGTGCCTGGCTGCTGCTTGGCACTGGCCTCTTACCACCATCATCTGGTTACCAGCAGCCTTGCTCTTGAAACCCCCATGCCCAGAGGAGGCTGTATTTGAATGTTGTATTCCAGCTGCACACAGGGAATTACCACTGCTCCTATACGTACATGTTCCATGTTTATGTTTATTTGATGTTTTATTTCAGCCCATAATACCTTGTAAACCTTTTCCAGTGATTCACGTGCCATAACCGTGGTATGCACCACTGGAATGTGTCTTTCTGAGTTAATAGTACTGGTAACAGAAATGATACTGGTTTGCAAGGAGGACCCTGCCGTAGAGCAGGGCCCTTCTGTGTTCTGCTTTCTGGGAATGCCAAGGTGGAGCACAAAGGAACTTCCCTTCCAAGGCTAACTGGTGCCTCATCTCTAGAAGAACCTTTTTTTCTTCATTTGAAAGTATTTCAAGAGCAGCTGAGTAACAATTGAGAACTGGTATTGGTTGGTGCTTTGTGCAAGTTCTTATGGTCTGAGCACACTTCATGTAAGACTTTTATATCATGTAGAACATTTTGATGGTGTCTTAAAAATGAGGGTGCTACTTCAGATAATATACTATTTGATCCAGATAGCAGTACAGGGTAAGAATATGTGTGAAGTGCTCAAGCCCCAGGAGGACTGTAGGGCTGTGAGTTCCCTCATTGCCCCCTTGGGAAGCCTGAAGACCGAGGATGCTGCAAACCAACTGCAGGAACTGGTTTAGAGTGAAATCTTCTTCTAATAATATGTTATTGACTTAGGTGGGACTTGACTTCATTCTTTGTGCATTCATACATTTGTGCACAGGAAGGCAGAGACCAGCAGAAGAGAAAGAGGCTCTGTGCCTGCCAGAGTTACACAGTACACCTGTGATAGGGACAGCCAAAATTTGGCTCTAAAAGTGACCTCAGGAGACATTAAAATGACATTTAACACATTACCAATAAAACCAGGAAGCACAATAAAGAGTTTTCACCTGGCCTGCTCAGTGCCAGTTTTCAGTTTCAGGTTTGACAGAATGATGGAATTGGTGCACAACTGCTCACTCCCTGTAATTAAGTAAATTAGACTTTCCTTAAAGAAGGTTTTTTTTGTTGCTGATGTTCATAAGGTCACATCTAAAGAAAGGTAGTGTAAAACCAACAGGCACATGTGTAAAAGTATAGCTGGCAAAAGAACAAGTTTGAGTAAAAAGTCCACGCAAACCAAAAGTAAATTAATCATCATTGTTATCACATTAATTTTGGAGTGATTACAGAAAGTAGTGTTAAATAATAGCAGAATCATGCACATTTGACATTTACCTTTAAAATACACTATGCTGTAAAGAGAAACAAGATTCAGTTCCCTTGGCTTAATTTATTCATATGAGGTTTGGGAACGAATTGTGTCATGAAATTGCATGCTGATGATAGGCAATTAGTCGCACTGATTTGTAGCAGTCTGATCATTTAAATACAATGTGTCATAAATATTTCAAGGAGAGGGGGGGAAATCCAAATTCTGAAAACACTATCTTAACCATGTCTTGAACAGTTGTTTATGTTCTGGAGTTGCTTGTAAAATAGTTGACTCATAACTAAGCTGATAGTTTTATTAGTAGGATCTTAAAGTGATCCATTTTTGCCTAGATATGGCTTTCACTGGGATACTGGTTCATATAAAGTCTCTTTCAGTGAAACAGTCTACTAACTTGTCACTGCAAATTCTGGCTGTGTTTGTTTTAGAAAGTACTGCTGGACCTTGAAGTACTATTACACTTTCTTGGAAGGAAAAAAAAAAAATCACACAAAATTTTCTATGTCATGAAGGCAAGTAAAAGGTAGAAAATAAAACTACCTGTAAACTAGAACTAAATAGAAGTGCTCAGGATGAAAGCTAGGATCTGGAATCCCACCCAAAACCAGTTCTGCAGCAGCTGAAAGGAGCACTGTCTGGCAGAGAAAAGCAAATTTATCACTCAGGAGGACCACAGCTGATGGTGATAACACTGCATCTTCCTATGGGAGAGACGTGCGGGCAATACAAGATGGGGATTAAGACTCTAGTTTAGAGCAGAATGCTGTGTTCTCATCACCTGCTCTTTGGCCAAAGTGAGCTGCCAGCTGCCACTGTGCTTGATTCTGCCTGTGAGAAGAGACTGAAGTTCTCTAACCTCAGTGGGTTACAAAACAAAAACATGCATGGAAAGTAGCAAACATTTGCATTAGATTTTGATGGTTTGCTTCCTTACAGAGCGAAGAGAGATGAGGGAAGGATGTGTTCAGTAGACAAGTTTGACTTGAGAATTGTCCTTAACACTAATTAGACTTCTACTCCTGAAACTAGAAGAGACTGGTTCTGCAGGATCACATTTACTGGCATATGAATATTTTGCATTCCTGCAGAATTAGCAATTTTGTATTGGGCCCAGGCACAGCCTGCCCACTTGGTTAGGGGAGAAGACAGCAAAGGTGGGTTCCCTGTGTAACCTACCAGCACAAATAGGTCCATCAGCCTACCACTACTAAAATAAATGGAGCTTTTTCGCAAATGATAAAACTAGTCAGCAGTGACACAAATTAGATTGAGAACACCCTTGTAGTTGCTTCTGATTAGCAGAGGACACAAGTAATCTTAAGCTTTGAATCCTACTGCTTACCTACTGATGGCAAAGTGCACAGTTGGACTGTGGCTTAGACCTTTCTTTCAGACTTCACCCTGAAACTCAAAAATTAACACCTAATTTTTTAACAATGACTTTTTAATAACAACCCACATGATATTTTCAAACCCAATGTGTGTCCTCTTCTGCTTTGTAACAGCTGCAGATGCCACGAATCAAGCCTGACAGTGCATGCATGTGTTGCTGGTCCTTCTGTCTTGTGTTACAGGGAATAACAGGAGTGCAAAGATTTGTCCTCCAAGGCTGTGTGTGGGGACTGTCGATGTAGCATCTGAGGTGTTATTGAAATTTTAATAGCAGCAGGTACCCAGTCTTTAACGAAAGCATCCTTTCTGCTCGAGTTTCACTAGGCACCAAAGCCTGAGAGGTGTCAGCAAATAAAAAGTGCCAGTTTGTTTACACTTAATTTTTTTTTTTTTTTCTTTTCAGTTGCTGGAACTTCATTCTTTCTTGTATTTTGATAGAGCCATAAATCTTCTAGTTCCCATAGTTAGATGGGAAAAATTACAACAACAAAGACTGAGTTTCAGTTGGTGAAGAGAAAATAGAGAGGGATAAATAAGTGTATTTGAATTTTTAACAAAAACTCTTTTAGGAAGACAATAAAATTACTTCGTTGCATTAGAATTTCCAAGATACTAAGTTCCTTTGCGTGTATGCACAATGAGAATTAATTGTAAGTAGCTACTGTAGTATTCAGAACAAACTTGCCAAGTCATCTGTCCAACAGAATTTGAATTAAAACAGAATAAAAAAAGGGCCTAAGAGAGCAGGCCTATCCATAGAAACAAGAAAAATTTGTACCTTGAGCAAACTGGATTTGTTATTCAGTGGCTACTATTACTGTGAAGTTTGTTGCTTTATTTAGATGAACATTTTGGCTCTGGTTGTCTTTGTTCTCGCTGTCTTGGCACATTGCATGTCGTGCACGATACGGTTAGAAAGGGAGATCTGCAAAAGGACATCCACCCAAGGCGAGCTGGGAGACAATAGCAGAACATCCTTTTCTTTGGAAGCAACTCCTCAGGAAAGCACTGGTCCTACCTCTCTGTATTTAGCTGAATGCAGATGAGAGGCATGATTAACACTAATGAGTGACCAGGGATTTATTGTTTACTTAGAGATAAGGCATCAGCTTCCTTCATTGGCACTTTCTGCCAGATAATTTGATCCTAGTTCACTAATTATTTTATTATTTGTTGTTGCTCATTTTGATAGTGATAGTTGTTGCTGCTTTAAGTAATTTCTTTCACCAAAATCTTTTCATCACTTGCACTTATTTTATTTTAATTGTAAATTGTCTGAACTGTTTGTCATTTGGGCCACAGTACTCTGGAGGTCCTTTACATGCATCACATGTTCTGCATCCAACAGTGCTTTTTCTGTTCAGTTCTTGCCCTCCTCCCCAAAGCTGAAATAAATCAAAGTAGGTTGAGACTCAGTCGCAATAAATCAAGACCTGTCCAAAACTGGAGCCTGCCCAGTCAAAATGTCATAGCTTGGCTTTCACTGAGGATTAATTAAAGGCCTGATATAAAGCCCAGATGTGCTTCAGGAGAGTAGCAAACTGCTTGGTGGTGGCTATACTAAAAACCAAGTCTCCCCATGAATCTGCCCACCCAAGAACATGGAGGAGGATAAGGCTGAGGAAAAGGGAAGAAGGGAGGGGAGAGGAGGAAAGGAGTCAATTGAATCAAGCATGATTTTATAGCATCTATGTTGGCAGAAAACAAGACAAGCTCTATGTTAGAGCACCTCTGAAAAAAACACAAAGCCTGCATATGTATATTTGCAACAGCCTTAGAGAACATAATTGTTAAAATGTTCAACATTAATTGGGGATGGGATAAAACTAAGACAGTGAGTGAACTTTTGCACTTTTTATGGTCAAAAAAAATATATATGTGGCATGTCCAGTCACTGAGCTTGCTTAGTGCCTGTTTTATATTAAATTCCTGAAAGTCATCTTGACTAAAATAGTTTAGCTGAGGATTCCTGAGGCTCTGATAGGGACAGATATGGAAATGTGCATGTATCTAAATTCAGTATATTTGAATGTAAATATGTAAAATATACTGAAATTACATGCTGCTAGCATTATGGCCTTTGTAAAAGACCAACTTTGGTTCCAGAGCTACAGCGATTTAATTGAACAGTGAGCACAGAATGACCCCTTTTAAAAAAGACAGGCGCTTAAAGAGTGTTGCAGCTCAGTTGTGGGACACAATATATGGTTATTCTCACTCTCTCCTGCAGGCATAGAAATACAATTTCCTGGGGGAAAAAAAATAGTACCTGATTGTTTGTATTGAATTAAACAATTTCCTGAATAAGATTAGTCCAAAATTTAATTTCATAATTGGTTTCAGTTTCTTTGAATTTGCTGTGTGTAAGTAATGAGTATACACATGTGCTCTGATGAGATGCAGTGTTAAATTTTCATAGACCTAGACGAGTGGTTATGGGATGGCAGGAGAGGTCTGTCAAGCAGTGCTGCCCTATGCTCTTCAGTCTGATGTAGTGAATCACTGTTTATGTAGCAGTCAGTTTTGATGCCCTGGATATTCCTAGGCATGGGATGTTCCTATGCATAAGTATGTGATAGACTTGTGTATTCATTTACTTATATATCTTCTTAGAGACATGACATCCTTTCTAATCTCTCCTCTGCCCAGATTAAATGAGTGTCATCTTGCAAAACAGGCAGAAAAGTAGGAGATAAGGAGCTGGACAAGAGGCACATATTAAGGTTTTATTTCTGCAAAATGTGAGCCAAGAGTATAACAGTTCTTTGTTAAGGCCCCAAGAAGTTCTGATGAAAGCCAGAGTTTGAGAGAAGCTTGGTGTCAGGCTTCACAGTCCTGCTGCCTGGGGCTCGTCCTTGTTGCATGCAGTAGATACATGTTTGTGCCACCTTGGCAAAGCAGAACCGTGACCAGCCTTGACTAACCCATATGTCAGATGGCTAGCAAATGACAGGTTTTGCTCTTCAGCATTCCCTCACCCTGTGCAGTGAGGAAAAACCTACTGAACCTTATACTTTTCTCTGCTGAGTCAATGTGTCTCACAGAAGCTTGCAATGCTGGTTGGGTACGCATTCCTCCATAGGTCACCAAAGGACAGCTTATGCTAGGTTGCCTCATGCATGGTCCTGTCTTTAAAGGAGCCCCCAACATTATTCTGACCACCTTCAGTCTCCCTGCTCATTTCTCTAGGGTGCAGCCCCTTCATGTTTTCCGCAGTCTTGATTTTGAGATGCTGTCCATTTGCTTCATCAGACTTCACTACACTGTCTTCCTCATTTCCTACTTCTTCCAATAGCAGTTTCTTTTTAATTCTGGTCTCTTCCGTGCTCCCAGATGATGTGTTCACCGTACCTGTTTTAGATGGCAGACCCTTCATGGCTGTCACTGCTATTGCCACTAGTTGCAGGTGCTAAAAGGAGTAAATATTCCAGGAGTCTTAATTGGTGGCTTTGCAGAGGAGAAAGTCCCTGTCAAGTTGCAGTGGTTGTTAGTATCAGGGAGTAGCAGGAACTGGGCTGCACCATGAGGGTGAAAGGCTGTGCACTGACGGTGACCCCAGCGCAGGCAGTGCCCTCATCAACCAGGGCACAGTCCTGCAGCATCTGAGTTGCATGGGCAGAGCTGGGTGCAGGTAACAAGGTCCCATCAACAGCTCCAGGTGAGGCAAGGTGATGGTTAGGGTTTGGAGTCCATGCAGGGTTCCAGTCAAGAGCAACAGAAGGGACTGGAGCAATAATAGAATGTAACTGAAGGTAACACAGGAAAAGTCTGGAGTTTTAATTTAATTAAAATAGGGGGTTGACCCAATTAACACAAAATTACAGTGTTTCTGTGCCCAAGCACATTCAGAGATGGAGAGAAGACCTGTACATGCATTCCCTCTGGAGACAGGGAGTCAGTGTGCCTTGTGGGGCTGCTTGCCTCTGGTAACAATAGTTGGCTTTCAGGCAGCCAGCCTAGCCCCAGTGCTCCAGCTCCCCTCTCGTCTTGAGGGCTGCTTTAAAGTCACATTTTGGAATGCTTTACTGTGTGTGGGAAAGCCTGGACCAGAGAGCACCAGAGGAGAGAAACTTAGGGCTTGCAAAGGGTTTTGTGACACCCATCCTCCAGAGGTTTACAAGAGAGAAGCTACAAGGAGCTCCACTGTGGTCTTTCCTTATGACTATATTGTTTTTGGTCTGTAATTTCCTATAAAAATTTCACCATGGGTTTAAATTTAGCAAAGCCCATCCAAGTCTGGGAACTTCTTAACATTCTTGTTTGTAACAAATTTTAACAAAGTTCAACCTTTGAGCCAGGATTAGAAAACACTAAGAAAGCTGTGCTAAATTTAAAAATCTGTTTTAGTTTTAAATGTCTTTGCAAGCTGTTACTTCTGAATGTGAACTATGCCTTTACTCTGTGTGTGTAAAGGAAAGGGGGAAAAAAAGGGATTTAAAAGGCTAAGTGCTTAAATTGACAATTAGCTACTGTACATGCTCAGGAGCTTCCCCAGCTTTCCCCTCAACCCATGTTTTCTTTATCTTCTGGGTGGTCCCTACCATCCCTGTCCATTCTTTTAGGATCCCATCCCCCCCTTTTCCCCATCTTCACTCTCCCTGTAAAGGGGCCCTTTGATCGCAGTCATCGTCCTTCCTGCTGGGAAGGCTGAGACCCCTTTGGGAGGCAGCCAGTAATGTTCTTTATTTCATACTTGCAGAACCAGAGAGAGACGAGTGGTACAGAAGATAAGACGACAGCTTTCTTGTGTGAGAAGTAATGCTGAATCTTGAACCACCCAAAGCTGGGCCCAGATGAACAGCACAAGGAGTGTGTCCAGGCTGTCAGGGATGCTGGGAGATTTGTCCTTAGCACTTTTGGAAATAAATCTTTCTTTCTTCTTTAGAGACATGGCAATTCAGCTGATGCAAGTCAGTGGATCCCATTCAAAGCAATGGTATTATGCTAAGTTACGATGGCTACATTGCTTTCTAGAGTAAGGTAGGTGCAGAACCATTAACCTATAGGGGGACAATTTCCCATATCATTTTTGGATGGTAGAAAGCTTATTAGCCTGTACAGTGTTTCTTAGTGAGACAGACAGACAGACAAGGAAGTTGAGTGTACTGTGTAGCAAGTTTGTCTTCACGATGGGACTCTGAAAGCAATTGGAGTTTTGGATCAAGCTGTATCTGTTCAAGAGGTTTGCTTCACTTAAATCAGCATAATTGTAGTAGTACAGTACTTCTTCCCTTCTCCCCTGCAGCCTAGAGGTGGTTAGGTCTGTGTAAAGGTATGGTAGCAGACCTTGTCCTGGGCATACCCAGTCCAAACTTCTTGGGATTTGCATTATTGACTTCAATCTTCTGTTAGAGTCACCAAGGAAGAATTTTGCAGTGATGAAAGCAGAAACAATTTCTTCTCCATCTCTTATCAGGGTCTGTGCCCAGCAGTTTCTATTGACCTGAAAACCCATGGAAAGTCATTTCCTGAGGGTTTTTTTACCAGTAAGGATGGTAATAATGTGATTTTGGAAAGGTGTAAGTAGTGCGTACAGTATGGTAATTGCTTGGTGTAGTAACTTAACATTCATCTTGAAACAACAATATGCATCTCAGCTCCATCAGTTCAGTAACAGTTTTTAAAGACTATTTCTTACCTTTGCTTCAAGCTTTATTGTGTACAACACAACAACTCATGAACATCCTCAAAATATGCATGATGGCACTTTAACTTGAAAATGAACATACTAAAAAAATTGTACTTGAAGTGAAAATGTCTCAGAATACTATTTACCCACTTCCTTGCTATAGAACACAATGGTATTGATGTAAAATGCTTATAACTGTAGTAATTAAGGAATTAATGGCTTCCAGGACTTCAGTGTATTGTGATCAGCCTTGATCACTTGGCCTACAGTGTCTCTGAACTTTTTGCTGTGCAAGGTATTATACTGTATTTGCTTAATGCAATTATGGAATAATCCTTGGTCCAGTTTCCTGGAACAATACAAACAGCCTTTTCTTCTCTCCATGTGTTCCTAGTTTACAGCCTGACTTGGAAGGGAGCTGTGTTTGTGAACTTTTGTTTCACTTCACACTAGGGTCCAATTCCAACACATTTCTTATTTGATTTTTGTTTTGAAAATGTTTGTGCTCCATTGTCAGGTCAATGTACGTTGTGTTGAAATCTCATCCTAGAGTTTTACCTAACTGCATAAAAATTGAAAGGAATATTAATTTCATTATATAAAAGTGTTAATAGTGTTGTATTTGTTTTCCCCATTTTACTTTTAATCTCCTTGTGAAGGTTGTAGATTTCATGTTATCTTCAGTCTCAGATTACTTACATTTGTGTTAGAGTTTGGACAAAACCAAAACCCTGCAACTGACTAGGCCTGTCTTCCAATCAGATCAGGCTAAGCAACTCTTTGTATTTAGTTCCTATGTCCTATTTAAGATGACCGGGCTAAATTTCTAGTTAACATGTTAGAATAAAATGCTGAGTCTAGCCCCTCATTATTTTCTCTTCCTTTGGAACCTATTAAACTGTGGAAGAGATGGCAAGGGGGATTGTCTGAAGATATTTTTTGAACATAAATTTGAACTGAAATATATTTTAAAGTTTTTATATTTGAAAAATATTGCTTCTATGAAAGTTCAAGGATTCTGCTAATATTTTTATGGGCTGGATATATTTTGAAAAAACAAAGTAATTGGAAAATGTTGGATGTGCTGTAACCACCATCTGCCCTTGCCTTAAAAAAATGTGCATCGTTCCATACACACATTTTAAATGATCCATCATATATCATCACTTACTACAGTACTTCATTCATGTAGGTGTTAGTTTTTGTGTGCAAAAGGTCAAATCTTTTCAAACTTAATTCTGAATGCCTGCATTTTATAACAACCTAGCTTTTCTTTGAAGTTGGAATATATATTTTTAAT
Source organism: Platyrinchus mystaceus (assembly GCA_035041135.1). Classification (NCBI taxonomy): domain Eukaryota; kingdom Metazoa; phylum Chordata; class Aves; order Passeriformes; family Tyrannidae; genus Platyrinchus; species Platyrinchus mystaceus. The sequence goes on along the minus strand of JAWWLV010000088.1, from coordinate 68,503,505 downwards.
ATAATAATTCATCATTAGCTCGAGGGAAGAAAGGAAAAAAAATCACGTTCCTGCTTCAAATCAAGTTGACTGAGGTCTTTTGGTTGATTGTTCTTACTTCTAATATCAGAATTGTATTAAAATTGTATTAAAAGCTGTAGAAATGAGGTTACTCCACCACCCTAGAATATTTCTGTCCTAAAAAAGACAGAGCATTTTAAATGTGAAAGTTGGGAAGAGAGTAAAAAGGTACTTAGTGAATTATTTGTCCTATATGCCATGTTTAAAAAAATTAGTATAAGCTTGAAGTTAGCCCTTGGCATTGCTTGAGCTAATTCTTCATAAATCCATTTAAAATGCACACTAGACCTGGAACAATTTTTTAGGGCCAAAGAGTACCAGTGTAAAATTAGAAAAACAATATCTTTGAGTTTGTTCTCTTGGCTTCTGGGAGCTGAGTGGGTAGTGAGGAGTCCCTTCCTTGTAATAATGTTTTTACTAATAGAAATTTAGCAAGAGTTTAAAGAAGATAAGTCAGATGTAAAAAAAGAGAAGCATGTCAGTGCATTTTATTTGATGGTAATGCTTTTTTTTTTTTTAATTCTGGTCAGGACAAAGAATAAGTGATTAAAATTATCACAGGTGAAATAATGAAACGTGTAGGGATTAGAAAAATATACAAGTAGATCTGTTAACTTTGTTTAGATTTAGTAACTTGTCCTTTTAAATTTGTTTCAGAAATTTTACACTGTGTTGCCTGTTCATGTCATTATAATTAGGGCCCTCTTGGTACTTCCATTAGCAGTGAATGTTTTCTTGCATTTTGTAACCCAACACAGAAATTAGAAAAAAAATAAAATAAAAATACCTAGCTTATTTTTTGACATGTGGTGTCGGAGTCCAAGTGTAAAGTTTGACACTGAATTTAGCCTGAGTTCATGTTCTGTTTGCCATGTGTAATGTAATTTTTCAACATATAAGTCCTTAGCATGTGTAGTTATTTTTCAATATATGGTCAGGGTCCTTGGCTGTGCTCGTAAGGAAGAGGTAACAGCATCTTTCTGTTTGTAGTGGTATTTTCAGGCTGGCTGCAGACTGCACCACTCCCAAGTTGCTTGGGGCCCCTGAAGGTATTTCCTGTATCCAGGTGATACGAGTCTCAGGTATGGACTGCTTCTCCCTCCTTCCCTCAAGGCACCATGTGTCTTCCAGAAGCTGGGGAGAACAGTGGTGCTGCCCAGAGGTCTCTGTGATGCCAGCAAACTCTCCTTTCTGTGTTTGCAGGTCTGTGCAGCAGCTTTTCTGTCTGATTTACAGTGCTGTGAAAGTTGACCCTTCTATATGCTTGTTGTGTAGTGATTGGGTTTCTTTGTTTGTTTTGTTAGTGTGTTTTTTTTTATAAAGTGATAAAAAATAGTTAGAATTAAATACTAATTTACAGTTGGCACAGAAGATCTGGCAGTCAGCTCAGTCAATAAGCCACCAGATAGGGGTTCCTTGCTGGATAAAAGCTACTGGCTCAACTATTCTGTCTTAGAAGGCAGTGCAAACTTTACAAAAACCAGAAAGGCAGGCCAGACCAAACATTTCTGCACTGTTCTTTGGGCTGTGGCACACACTGATAGGCCTGCATATGGTGGTTCCAGTTTTGGACAAATTTGTGTTTGGCTAGGTTATTATGAATTCCATTTCTTTAACTGGATTTTACTCCAGGAAAGAAAATTTGAAATTCACAATATGAAAACATGGAGAAACTTCAGCAGTGGTTATTGCAAGCTCCCAATGCAAATCTGTACAGTCTTGCACTACTGCTTGCTTGAGCTTTCAGTCGCACAACACATGATCTACGCTGAAAGCCTATCTGGGAGAAGTGTGTAGTGGGTCTGTTTGGGCTTTTTGCATTGTGATGCATTTAAACTGACCAGGGGTCTAGCCACAAAATCGAGAGCATCACACAGGGATGACCTGGTGATAGGCTTTGTTCTCAGCTCCATCCTTCTCATCTCTGAACATGGATTTGTAGTCTTCAGGACACAAAGTAAGCTGCCTTATATATTAACCTCTTCCTAGGCATAGTGGATTGAGTACATGGTATAGAAGACTTTAAAACAGGGGATCCTCAAATACACAAAAGCCTGTCTGGAATGCTCTGTTGTTCTAAGAAATTTGTATGAAAACTTCAAAACTGAATTTGAGGCAGGCAAAAGGGTAAAGTTTAGAGGAATTTGTTGCCACCTACAGCCGAGTAACAGTGACCATAGGAGCTGATCAATACAGTAAATATAAGTGTCTGTGGAGCCCATAAAAAAACATTTGCTTTTTCCTTGCTGCCCACAGTTTAAACTCAAGCAATAACTTAATGTGCAAAATGATACATTTCCATTGAGTAACAAAATAAAATGAAGACCTTTTAAGTTTTGCCCATTCTTGCAGTGTGTTTTGCATGCACAGTATGAACAAATTTATTTGATTTAATTATGATTCCAAATTTCTGCCTGCAGCAATATCTATAGAGTATTCTTTCCTTACCTTAAGTATTTTAATATCTGATGTGACATCAACTTGCAGGGAGGCTGCTGAGCTGCTGATATGGCTCATGATGCCCCCAGCAAATTTTCAACTAATACCAGGAAAGATGTCACTACATAGACCCATAAATTATATTTTTATTTCCAGATATACTGTAGGTATCTCTGTTGAGAATGAATTTTGAGAAACTGACTCTCCTGTGGCTAGAACCGGGGCTGGGAGGATGATGAATAATACCAAGGTAAAGATTACAGTGGAGTGATGGAAAATCTGATTTCTCTCGTCATCAAGTTCATAATATGACTCACAGCTGGAAAGAGAAGTGGGGGGAGGAGGAGGAGGAAGGTGGCACCTCTTGGCAAGAAGAGAGGAGAAACAGGCAAACCATCACCCCACCCTAGAAAGCTCTCATACTTGGGCAAAAATGGCACAAAATACTGGTTTCTCTGGAAGTTTGCTTCAACAAATGTGACTGAGAACATTTGATCCCTGAGCATATTTGTCAGGAGAGTTTTCTCTATTTTTAAAATGCTGTGGCCAGCAAAGGGAGAGCTGCAGATCAGGTGTAAGAAATGTCCAAGCAAGATATAATTCAGTCTTCATTCTCGGTTTTTACATCTGTAAAATGGACACAATCTGGATGCCTCGCAGAGGCGGTTATGAAGCCAAGCTCACTCGGGGTGGTAGTTAAGATGTAAATTGTCACATCAGTAGGCATTATTATAGCTAATTACAAATAATGTTATTCTGAAGGCACATGTACAAATTTGCAGGATTTCAAAAACAGTACTAGCCCTTATAATAGACGGAAAAGATAGATATAATATGGGTTACAATTCAAAGGGTAACTGTGAAAGCCAAGTGGCTTTTACAGCAGATTAAACTATATAAGTGGAGTGGCTTCAGCTTTTCAGGAATAGGCAGTTTCGCTATTTCATTCTGTTGTAGGGTGGGAGAGGAGGGGAGAACATAACCAGACAAATGCGCCCACTACCTCTCCAAAAAAGAAGCCCCAAAACCTGCACAAGCAAGAAACCAAATCCTCCCAAAGAAATGTTGTGTTCCAGTTTTGAAATCAGCCACTTCATATAGCATTTCTTCCATTGCAAGAGGTCCTATATTAGATTAGTGTGACTAAAATATTATTCATGTTAATTATTAATATTTATAAAGTTAATCAATAATATTTCCAAAACAGCATAATCTGTGATTTCTTTGTATTTCAGTGAAGAGAATTTGGATGACAGGGCATGTTTATTTTTTCTCTAGGGATCTGCTGATTGGTTAATTAAATATTTTAATCAGCCACAACGACCTCTGTATTTGGGCTGCATATTGGTTTACACTGGATTTCACATAGCAATGACTTAGTCCTGCACTGACTTTGGGTTACAGAAATAAAACCTGCCCCATCCATGGTAAACCTTGCTTCTTATCAGGTTGAGTAGTAGTGTACATCCTCTGACATCTGTACCATTGGCAGGGAAATGAAACTGAGCTGAGCTGCTCCTGCTAGCCCAAAGTTCCTGCTTTGTTAAAAGGTTCATAGCCGGTCAGGTATTTTTCAGTATATTTTTAAAAGCTTGGTTGAGCTAATTTAATTTCTGTTCATTAATTCCTCCCCCCATGCCCCCCTTCAGAATAAATGGCCCTTCACACGAATCCAATTTAGCTTCAATATACCTTATTCACACTGCCTTTTATTGCAAGCCACAGTTCAGCCAGCTGTAAGATTGCCCAGCTGCCTCAGGTTTCCCAATTTAGCCCTGGAAACGATTTCAGCATGGCTAAAACTTTTCACTGGCCAATTTGGAAACAGGATTCAGCTTGTGAAAAATACCCCCAGAATGGCCACTGAAAGCAAAATAAAACAAAAGAAAAAACCCCTGTACACACACAAAAAAGGTGGGTTGATACGAGATCTGGCTGTGGATTTTTTTTTTTTCCCTAGGGTTGAAAGGATGTGTATGGACTACATCGCAGGAGTTGAAAATCAGTTCTTAGCCTTGCACTTATGCTACCCTCTGAGGGACTTCTCTTCTTGGTCTGGGCTTAATTGCAGCACTGATATAAACAAGGGGCTTAGTGTGAAACTCTGTACAGGCAGCTGGAGGTGAACTGGCAGTGAAGACCAGGATTGAGTTTAGTATTGAGGCAAAATCGCTTGGTTTTATCTGGGAGCAATAGTAAAAGAAAAAAAAAGTGTTTGCAGCTGTGTGGTGAGAATGCATGTCTAATCAAAGAAGTCCGAGGCATTAAATATTCATGTTTACATGGCTCAGGGTAAAAAATAGTAACACTTCCAGGTCTTAAACACCATTGAACTTGAAGCTATGAACAGAGGTCCTGCCATTAGATCTGAGTTGTATTTTACAGAGTCTATGTGTGTGCTGCTCAACAAAGGGTTGATTAAGCATGGATTTATTGTTGCATTTTTATAGAAAACCTTAACATGTCTTGGAGTTTATAGAGACAGACATGTTAATAAAAGCCCTTTGGCAAATGTAGAATTCTAAAATAGGCAACACTCAAAGTTCTTGCAACTAAGAAAAGTATGCATATACACTGTGATTTTGTAAGTATTTTTTGATCCTGTATATAGATCACAGTAGTTAGGGAGCAAAGCATGAGACTTATTTGCCCACATAACACTTTGTCCAATGAACCATATTTTTATTTAAGAAAATGGGATTACTTTCTGTTGCTTGTAGTAGAATCCTAATATATATATATATGTACATATATGTGCATATATACAATGTTTTAATATTATTATTATTTGTAAATAACTAATTTACAACTTAGTGAAGGTAAGGAGAGGCATATATTTTTTAAGGTTAATGGCAGTCATAAAGATACCACCATGAGAGAGAGGAAGAAAAGCAGTTTTTCATAAGACCATCCTTGGCTACATTCATACTTTTGAGTGTGTGGGTGGAATTTTATCCCCCAATACTTTGCAAATATTGGTAGGATTAGAGTGCAGCTCTGAAAGGAAAATCTGGTCCATTGGACATTTTTATTTAGGAAGTGTTATTTGATTTCCAAATGAGGGGAAAGAGAATTCTTGATGCCTGCTACTGACAATTTAACTAATAACTTCAAATGTATGTCTGTATGCATCATTACCTTCACCACATGCACATTTTTGTCCTTCTTTGCCTTCTAAAGCTTTCCCTGTAAAATCTTGTTCATCATCATTTTAGACAGTTTCAGATAGGAAACCTGAATTTTAGGGTCATGACAATTACATGTCTGTAGGGGACAGATACCAGCTCTCAACAAAAGGACTTTCAAGCCTAAATCACAAACCTTGGAAAGCAAACATCTC
>JAWWLV010000088.1:68476986-68492108 GCA_035041135.1 Platyrinchus mystaceus | reverse complement strand
AGCAATCAGTTTGAGGTCAAGTAACTCTGGACAGTGTCGTTTAATGTATCATCGTTTTTTCCCTTCTCTGCAAGTAAACCACCGCTGCCTTCTGCTCTCGTTATTTAACTTTTTTTTAGTACATTTCCTGCAGATTGTTCCCCTTAGAAGTCAAGGAAGGTACTGCCAGCATTTGAAGGGGACTGGGAACATCAACAAATGGAAACAACTCTAATGTGAACCAATGGATTATTTGCATTCCAGTGCTTAAGTTATCACTTAATAGTTATAGGCTCTGGTGGCAAGACTGGACTGTGTTATGTTAGACTCAGGAATAAATGCTAATATCTTCAATGTTTTCAAATTCCCAACCATATTTGGTCAATTGTGCTAGTGTTGACCCTTGAAGGCTGCCAAGAATCTTGTTGGCAAAAATGCCACTTTGGTGAAGAAATAACTTCTACCACAGCTTTATTTGAAGGCTGTCCTCATTTAAAGGGGTATCATCTCACTGTTTCATGGCTCAGGCTTTGTCCTGTCTCTCTTTTTTTTTTTTTTTTAATTAAATGTGTTCATCTCCCTAATAATAGGTTTAGTGTAAATTACCCTCACGCATTACATGCTTTTCTCTACTTTGAATGTTTTAATCTTTATATAATCCTTTCAGCAGGGAAGAATCTAGTTAATCTGCTCCGCAAACTGTTGTAAAGTGTGGTACAAATCCTTCTGACCTGCATGCACGTGCTCGTTTCTGTAAAAACCGAACACAATTAAAAGTTTCTTTGCATTGCTGAGTACAGCAGGTCTGACCAAGACTACTGAAAAGACAAATACTTGTACATTTAGATATAGGATTTGGTGTAGCAGCCCAATCTAGCCAACGTTCAGTCCAGTGTCTCTGATGGCTGCCAGCTCACTGTGCCTACCAAGAAAGATTACATACTTGGAGTGGGCAGTTGTGGAATAAATGAGTCATGAAGGAAATTTCTTCTCTTTCTCTCTTTTAGAGTTTCATTTATGTCCTGAAGCACAAGAAGTCAAACCCAAGGTTTTATTGAGGATTTGGTTTTCTTCAGTTGTGTGCTTTTTAAATACAGCTGAAGCTGATCAGGCATTATAAGGGATGTTGACTGTTCTGTGTGCACATATTTACCATATATAAAAAAATTCAGTGTTGACAACCTACGTTTAAATAGTGTTGATTTCATAGAGCTAAATAACCTCTAAATAGCATCTTCTGCTTTACATAATTTTACATTCACACACTTAGACACACACACAAACACGGCAGATTCTTTTATTAAAAAAGCAAGCAGGAAAGCAAATAAGCAAAACAATATTTGCTGATTCTGTTCTGTTTCCGTTCCCACTAGAGTGCTCGCTGCGCCACACTTGCTGCTGATTCATTTTTCAAATCTTGAATGATGACTCTTGCCTTGTCCCTGCTGTGCCTGAGATGAAAGCAGATGCTCTTGATCATATGGTGTAATCTGAATCCTCAGATTTCAGTTTGACCTGGCATGATTTCTTATGAAGATAATAGTCTCTCTGCTAGCCAGAGCTGTTGAAGGGAAAGGAAAAAAAAAAATCTAAACAATGCAGGAGTGTTGCATGTGGGGTTCTGTTCGGCTTTTAAGTTTGTTGGTGATTTGACTTCACCGGTCATTGTTCTAGCTAGGATGCTAGAACAAACCTATGGAAGTTTCTTCAGCAACTTTTTGCAATGTTCTCTGCAAGCATGTCTGCAACACTCATTTGAACACCAGCATTTCATTTCAGCAATGTTCTTGTTAGTGGGGTGTCCTTCTGGTAACCGACAGCTGTGTTCATCAAGACTTCTCACAAATGAGATGCAGACTATGCTATCTGGGCCAATAAACGCAGGAATTAAACTCCTGTACAGGCACTCAACATTTTATTACTGTAATTTAGCCTGACTGGTTTCTGCACAGAACTGAGGTAGCAAAGCTTATGTTTTCTGTGGTTGACTGTCCTGAAATATTTGGAAGAAGGTAGTAAAGTAGCCATATCTGATGGGAGAGAGAAGAGAACGTCTCTGTGATGCATCTAGCTAAAAGTTAGCTTACCCATTCAAATGTGGTCCAGCTGCCTAACCGCAGACCTTGTTTGGCCTAAATTCTGTCTGTGTTGAGCAGAGTGGCTAATATTTTGCCCTTTCAATTTGCTGAATTGCTGTCTATCACAGCAATGCAGGAGAATTGTTTCTTAGTGCTAAGGATTTTGAGGTTCTCAGGATTCATTCATAGTGCTATGAATTTGACCAGATACTGTCCTTAACATCATTTAACAATGCTTTTCAGGTGCCTTTTGTGTCTTCTTACCCTGATCTTCAAGGTATGTGTGTTCTATATGCATGTAACATCTTGCTATGACAAATATGCAGCAAACATACCAGTCTGGTAAGTTGAGACAGGCAGGCTAAGAAACATAGCAGTGTGGGAAGGAGATCAGTAGTCATTAAATAAAGACATTGCACTTCAGGAACATGTGGAGCAGAGAATATCCAGAGAGTTACTGAAAGATGAAGACTCAATTTGATCAGAATAATGGAGCTGAGAAGGAAGAAACAGATGTGAGATGCTGTTGATGATCAGAACTGGACATTTTTTAAAACACGCTCAAAGGAAAATGGGATAAAGGAGATGGTGGAGTGGGGGAAGGAACAAACTTACTTTAAAGAAAAAAATCCTGGTCAGAGGAAAAGAAACAGTATGATATTAGATATAAGTAATGAAGATCTAATTGCATTCAAATGAGGATGACTAGTTTTGATAGGATGAAGAAAGGCTATATAAATATGTCTGAATTGTGAAGGGCTTGTTCTTTGTTCCACTCCCAAGGTGGAAGATGTAGGCACTTGGGTCATGAGGAATAACTCATTGCCTACAGTCCTTAAAGGACTACTGGCAAAATGGAACACCTTAATTGCAGGGAGGAGACCTGTTCTTATTCATGTATTAATTGGGAAATGTGATCTTATATTGTCTGTACAAAGCTCATTTCAAAAGATTAAGACTCTACCAAACTTAAGGCACAATTTTGTATATTTCCAATTGCTTTCAGTTTCAAACTGTAAATCCCACAGCCAGGGCTATCACCACTGAAAACATGCCCCCTGAACCTTGGCTAAAAGGCTTCAGCCACAGTCTTACTTAGCAACAGGTTTTAATCTGAGCACTAAATATTAGTCCAGAGGTTACCGAGTTCTAAAGAAGTTAATAAATCACCATGGACACAATCACGTATCTGCAAAATACAAGTGACAAAATATAAAGTGTAAAGTAAGAGTGGAGTGATTATCTGCGTAGAATATCATCCCTTCTACTCGGGCATGGCCATATATCCTTCTGCCAAATCCTGGACGTTTCAGCTCACTTTTCCGTATTTGTTATGTTCTGCTTTTAAAGTATGAATATCTTAAAGACAAGTTTGGAGGTTAGATTTGCTCACTTCAGAAACGCACTTTACGTGCATTTGCCAAGTTGGAGATCTTTGTCAGAAAACAGGAGAGCCTGAAGCATTTCTGCCTTAGTGCTTAGTGTTTGAATAATATTTTGACTGTTACTGAATAGGCACCATTATACTATTAGTGCTTTTCTCCACAGATTAGAAATGGATTGCAAAATGAGGCTGTTTGTTTTCCTTGATTACTAGGAGATCAGATATTGGGAAAAAGAAGTCATGATGATTCAAGAGAAGGTATTTTAAAATATGACTAAATTTTGTGACTCTCACTGGAAATTGTTATCCTTGTGAAAAGTACCTGTGAGTAGTATGAGGCTATGCACCATATTGTGTTTTGTTACATTCACCATGGATTCTTCCCCTGTGTTTAAATAAATAAATAAATGGAAATTGAAGTGGATCTTCAAAATGTGAAGATTAAAACAAAACCTCATGATTTATTTAACCTAAAAAGCGTAAGTGTTGATTTATTTGCCTTTTTGGTTTCTGCAGCTTTCAGGGAATACTCAAGGTATGCTTTTAAATTTTCCCTTGAAAATAGAGAGACTTTAATATTTTTTTGTTTTAGTTTTATTTCTTTTAAAAGGAAAGCTGAGAGGCCTCTGCCATCTCATGGCTCTGGGAGGAAGAGGTCTAAGGAAAGCACCAAAGATCCTGAGAGTGACAGCAAAAATCAGAACTCTGTTCATGTCCTGCAGCACAAGAAATCTGTATTCTGCCAACTGTGGCTTTTGGTCAAACAGTTGAATTGATAACCTACCAGTTCTAAAAGAGCCACTTCAAGAAACAGTCACACTTCTCTTTTCTCCTTAGCTGTTCTACTGCCTAATGTAAGCTGGAGCCTCCTCCCCTACCCAAACCTAGTTTGTCTAGAAATTCTTTTCCCTCAGAGTATAACAGTTTTTGTAAGTTAGAACAACAAAATAAGTAATACCTGCGTATCTGAAATTTGATTGATGAGTTACTACATTAATGCAGTAAAATGATCTTTGGCACAGTGTTCAGATAGTTCTACTTCATAACTTCTGAAAAGCTCAGCAACATGGCATAGATGCATGGGAAGAAAAGCAAACCTTGACAAAGATGAAGCGATGCCATAGGAAAAAAAAAATAAAGAAAAAGAGGACAAGGTGCCAGAAGATTGATTAAATGTCAGGTAAATAAGGGCTATAGTGAACACTGGCCAAAAAAAAAACCAAAAAACCCCAACCTAAAAACAGCTCCCTTCCCCCATATCATTTGAAGATTTTTATGTTATTATATAAAGGTTTAAATTTGTTGCTTTTTCTTCCCAAGTAACCGAGAAACACATGCAAAGTACTTTTGGAAAATTCACTCTTGTACTCAGTTATTCATAAAAGTATTCCTGTCATTCAAACTCCACATGTTAAAATAATTTCTAACTTTTATTACCCACATTTTAAAGCAATCTCAATATGCAAATTCAGGAATTTGGAAATATAGAACTCTTCTGATAGACAAAACATTTCCTTACATTTTTAGACTTGCATTGTCCCTGATAAATACTGTATTGATTTTTGCACTGAAGAGGATTTCAGCACTCTTTCATGATGTATTAAATTAAACCTTTGCATTGGAAGTCTGATGTTGTGTTAAAAACACAAGTTAAATCTCATGGATGATGTCACCATGCAGTTAAATACAGAGGTTAACACTCTGTGCAGGTACTTTCCCCTCAAGCTATCTGAAATAACAGAGTTGCTATAATACAGCTGTGGCTGCTGAGGAATGCTGAAGCACAGTCAATGACTCTTTGCATTTTTAAAAGGAATGTGTGTGGCAGAGAGAGGTTTAATTGCTCCTGCTATATGTCTCGTAGTGTGGGGGAGCCTTTGCTTGGATGGCTTGGGGTGACTGCTTTTGAAAGTGGGTCTGACATCTGCTTTTTTTATCCTCTCCTCCCCTCCTGAAATAGGACAGTCACATTCAACTGTGGCAGCATGTTTTTTTCTCACTGTCACCCATTCATTCCCATTGAATAACTATTGTCTTTCACCAGGCACAGCTATGTCATGCTCTCGTATCTGCAGGTACAACCTTTAGGATGGCTTTGAGCTTTATTTTCTCCTCTTCTTTTTGACCTTTGTTTTATTGCTGGAGTTACTGCAAAGTAATCATTTGACTGCCCCCTTCCTGAGCTCCCTCTTTCATCTCTCCTTAACATCCCACTCTCCAACACAGTATCTGCTAATCATCACCATGTTTTTCAGCCTGATGCTGTCAGATTATTTTTAATTCCTACACTTCTCATACACTGTTACTGTGTTCATATGAATAGGAACATCCGGACTAGATTTATCCTATGCGATCTTTGATTCATATAGGTGCATAATTCACCAAGACACGTACAGTCAGGGGAGTTGGTTAACTCAGCACCACTAAAAATACAGGAGGGGACTCAGGAGAAAGAGAATATGCTTTTTCAGGGAGGTGCAAAGAAGGAAATGCAAGATAGTCACCAGTTACTGTAATTTAATACAGAAAGCCAAGCACTAAGCTTGAGAAAAGCTGGTCTGAGCTCTAAGTCTTGGATCTTTCCCAGTTTCTGAGTGAATCCAAATTATAATCTTTGCTTTTACAGAATGCTTGAGGTTGAAAGGTCTGGAGGTCATCTTGTTCAGATGTCCTAAAAATGTCCTTGTTTGGTTTACTATAAAGCATAATTATTACAAAGAGTAATCCCAGCTAACTGGAAAAGGACCCCAACTTCCATGAGATTCAGTCCATTCCAGTGGTGAGCTGGAAATTAAATGCAACCAGAGGATTTTACCTGTGGTCTCTCTCCTAGTTAACAGTCATACAGCTCACTGAGTTTCTTGTAGTCCCAGGGATGTACACACAGAGCAGCCTTGAACAGCACTTGCTCTGTTGCAAAGGAACACAGTGCCTCCCTCTCCACATTTCCAGCATGAGCAACTTGCAAGAGAGAAATGCAAACATGTAAACAGCTGTTGGAGAAAAGGGAAGGAGCTTCAAGTAACAGAATCGGCTGCCAAATTCATCGCTGCCATGTGTGCTGTGTATTGCTTGTCATCTCAAGTGAGTCATTAAGAGATTCCCCCCCCAATAGCACTTTGAAGTGCTGTGACAGCTTGAGAGCATCTATAAATTGCCACAAACAGCCCTCATACTGCGTTAGCTAATTGCTTGCTCTTTGACTTATTAGGAGTCACTGAGTTAAATAATTTGTCACATGTGTGGCTCATAATAAATAATGTGACTAGCCAGTTTGTGAGCTGTTTCAGTGATATATAGTGCCCTTTTTGAATGCTGTCAGAAGCAGCCAACAAATATGACCCCACGATTGTCAGATCTTTGTGAAAATAATAAGGCCTGACAGGGCAGCAGGTTACAAAAAGAAAAAAAAAAAAAAAACAACAATAAACCACAGCTCACTTCCTGAAGTATAATGAAAATTATATTAATTTCTTCTTCAGGTTTCTTATAAAACAAGGTTTTAACTTTATTCTTGAGTAGTAAATTAACAAGTGAGTAAAACTTTATGGTAAAATATCTCTATTTCAATTTATATAGGAATAGTTGTGAAAGAAAAAAGAGGTAACTGTTTCCTAGTTACTGAAAATGTCCTGCATCCTCTGATGAAGTCTGAAGTGAGTATCCTCTCAGCAAACAATATGTAGCTTCTGAAATATTGTTGTAGGGGTTTTAATAAATCTGATTGCTTTCTCTACAGTTTGTCTAGATACATAGGGCATATTTTTTCTGACCCTCAGTCTTAGTTCTGGTTGTGTGTTTCAGGTGATGCATTCCCATACACATGCCTGTTGGGAGCTGGGCTACTTAATTTATAAACACAAATATGGCACTGTTGTAGGTGGTTGTACACACGTAATGTTAGAGATGCCTTTAGAAAGAATATGGTAGAACATTATGTATATAGTAATAAATTCTTGGCATCTTCAGTCAAATAGCAGTCCTGTCTGACTTCTGCGTGGGAGAAGAGTCCCCAATATTTTGCCAAAGCAGCAAATGTGGTTTTTCTCACAGCTGAAGGGTGATTTCTTCCCAAGAGACAGGACTTGTCTTGCACATTTGAATTCTGATGTAGACTGGATCACTGTGCTATAAAATCTTCTTTTCCCACAGTTGTGTTAAACCAAGTGATGAGTGGTGTTTAATAAACCTTACCAGTCCCTTACAAGCCTGTTCCTGCAGTGACCCTTGCTATTGCATTCCTCTTATTTGAAGTTCGAGGTGCTCTTGCTGTTAAACTGGTTCCCAACTTGGCAATCACTGTGGTTTAGGTCGTGTTAACTCAGCAGTGCCCACTGCAGTTGCTTCACGTGAGAGAAGACTCCCCTTTGGCTGTATCTGCTGAACATCCTGGTGGTTCCCATGGCTCTTTCTAAGTGTGTTGTGCTCTTCTTCAAAGCCAACCAGCAAAAGCTTTTCAAGGTAGGGGCTTGCCTACTGTTCTTTATCTTCTTGCATCTCCCATCATGTAGGTGTCTTGTGAATGGTTGGGTGAGAATTTAATCTGATGTGTTCTTTCATCAAAAGGGAAGGGTGTTGGTGGATTGTGCCTATCAGCTTTGACAAGGATAAGAATTATGGTCAATATACAAGAGGCCAATGCTTATCAGCCTCGGACTTAATTAATGAGTTGATGTTTGTGCTAGTCACTGGATATCACGAAGAAAGAGGTTCTGTCCTCTAGTCTCAGTCAAATGCCACAGGGACTTGCACCTCTGTCTCTGGCATTCCTGGCAAAGCTGCTGAGCCCACTGAGCTGCTGACTGTTTCACTGTGCTTTTTTTCTATTTCCTGTAGAAAACTGGGAAAGGCGTTTTGTTTGTTTTGATGCACAAGGGCTTGGAGAATTAATCTGAAAATCTTTTGTGGGATCTTTCTGCTACCTCAGGCTTTTATCTCATTTTTGAGGGCTTTGGGAGCTTAGTGTTATTTTGCGATAAGGCTCCAGGCAGCCCTGATAACACCTAATGAGTACTTTCCAGTAACTGCCTTATTCCTGTTTTTAGACTGGGCCTTGCAGTGTTTGAATGAGAGACACCTGACAACTTCTAGATAAAGATACTTCCCATCAATGAAGAAACTGAGGCTGTGTTTCAGATTTTGAATTGAGGAAAATAGTTAAAATAGCTTTCTGCTCATTGTTAATGAACTCATTCTATGGGAGTGAAATGCTGAGAGCCATGAAGTCAGCAAGATCAGAAATTCTTCCCATGTGGTCTGGGTTTATTTAAGGCTTTGCTTTTATATTATCTTCTTTTATTTTGGAAAAAAAAGACACTTTCAGTCATTTCAAACTTGCTTATGTTTATGAAAGAATTTTCCAAAATTTCACTAGCTGAACAAGTAAATAAATACAACCATTGTGAATATTCTAGCTGGTTCACCTTGGCAAAGCTACGTGTACAAATCGTGTAATTTTGACAGAAAATTGGTCCATCCTTCTTTCATAGACTTTTGTGAGATCTATGGTAACATCTGGTTCTAAACGAAAGACATTTTTAACCAAACCCTAGCATTTTCAGCTTTTTTCATTTTTCCCATTAGTTTGGAGAGTGTGTGCTTCTTTTGTTTTTCTTAAAACCTCAGCACTGGAGTCAAATGACTTCAAGAAAATCCCAGTTGCCCTTTGGAAGATAAAAGAGGGGTGGATTCTGGCACTTGGGGTTATAAAGCAAAATCTGAAAGCACAAAAACAAGAAAAGACTTTCCATCGGAATATTATCTTAACAGTTTATTTGCTCACTTCTAAAGTTGTAGAAACTTTTAGGTTATTAGAAAGTTACTGATATTTATCAGTTACTACAATTCTGCTCCTTTCCATGTGGCCCTTATTTCTCCCACTTCTCAATTTAATCTATTTGCATGCTTACATATTATCACTGGGATAACAGGCAATAAAAATGCCAGAAAGTCTAAAGGAGTGAAACGAAAAAGTCACAAACAGCTCCCAGCTGCTATAGGCTTGACTTGTTCACATTTGGAGGTTTTGGTTTGGTTGGCTTTTTTTTCCCCTCTTAAAGACTGCACTTTTACCTCACTTCAGTTTGGATGGCTGCAGTAATTAAATGCCTGTTCAAATTACTCTTCCAGTGTGAAGAGTGATTTCTCTGTTCAAACCTCAGGATTCTGCTTAATCCAGTGTAGCTGACTGCAGATGAGGCGAGATAAGGAGGCATTTGCCTCGGGTGGAGAAGATGAGTATATGTATTAATCCAGAGATCTCTGTTTGCTTTAATGTTTTCTGTCATATTTGTTATCTTAACAGGACTAGGTTAGTCCCTTCATACTCTCTCTGCCTTGGCAAATAATACCAAGTGCATTATCGGGAAAGTTAGCATGGGACTGATTTCAGTTTACTTTTGTGCTGTGCCTTGTTGTGTTCCCTTTATAATTACATCTCAGTAGTTTGATAGGTAGAGACATTTTTCTGGTATTCAGTTAATTACTAATAAATAATATGCCCAGTTTTAAAGTATGTGTTCTACAAATGAATTTTTTGTATTTATACAAGACTTATAAAGTTGACAGTGACTGGTTGCTAGTCACATATCCTACCTTAAGATACATACATGTGTAGTTTTCATCTGCATGCCTTTAACAAAATACTTAAAAATTTAATCTGTTGTTCTAGTAAAATAAAACATCTTTGGGGCTGAAGAATAAAAATTAAAGGTACTTTTCAGTAAGAAAGCTCAGGTTTGGCATCCACGTATATTCAAAAGTGAAAAACTTCGGAGCCACTTTCATGTGCTTTCTCTATTTACATCTGCCTCTAGTATACAAAGTACTATGATGTGCTCTACTGACAAGCTCAATGGAACTCATTCTTTATTTTCACAGTCCTGTTACTAACACAAACAACTAAAAAAACCCAACCAAACCCAAGAAGAAGAACAACAAAAAACCCCAACCCAAACAAAAAAACCCACCCCCCAAACAAAACAAATCCTCTCACTAATTCCATACAAATTAATTACACTAAGCACAATTTAGATAGATAAATTTATTTTGGCTAAAATATGCAAAATGTCTTTGCTATTCTGTTTCAATGTGGAAACATTGTACACTATTCCTCTACAGTTCTGTTTTCTGTGAGGATTTATAGTGCTGTTTGACCAAAATGATATTTGAATAGCTGAATTATTCTAGATTGCTTGCTTTAACCAAGGTATTGGACTAACTTTCAAGTTGTTCTGCTTTGAGCAGGGTGATGGACCAGATGACTTTTCAAGAGGTCCCTTCAAACCAAGCTTGTGATTCTGTGGACTTGGATCTGCAACACCTTTTCTTTGTGTCTGGTTACTGATATTCTGTGCAGTCGTAGGGGCATTGTGAAAGCCAAGAATGGGTCAGAACTTCAGTGATATATAATTCCTTTCTGTTTGCCTTCACTTCTGCCCACTGCATTGTGAAAGTGAAGGAAGGAAGCTTGTCATTTTGAAAGTCTGGAACATGAAATAATTCTGCTGTTTGGATTTTAATTTGTAATTTTGCGGCTTGTGTTTAATGATTTCTATTGTTACATTTACCTTTATGGTTTTGAGAAGGACCACTATACTTAGTTGTGCACACACTACTACAAATGCATGTGTACTTCACATGTATGCAAAGTGTATGCCACTACAATTTGCAACGTATTTTCTTAAAACTGAGAACAGTTCTTCTATTTTTTTAATTTTTTTTTTTTCTGAGAAAGGAGGCAAGATGACTGGTCAGAAATTTGTGGCAGTGCACATAGGAGTCAGTTTGGGGATTTACAGTAATGCTTTAACAAACTTGTTATATTTGAAAGTGCACTCTTACATATTGTCCTCTTTCTGAGTTGTTTAACATGCCATCTAGAAAATGCTAGACAGAGAAACATCTATACAGTTTCTGTGAGAACAACTGCATCAGTGTCTTCAGCATCAGCAGCTTTTAAAAATCATTTTAAAAACAAACTTGGAAGATCCTTGCTACATGTGAATTGTCCAGACCCTTTTCTGTTCTGCTAGCTGGTGAGTGGGATAAGGGCCTTTTGCTGAAGATGGCTTTTAATCCTGTACAGGTCTTGCCTTGTTCTCCATTCAGGTGTATGGAACTTTCTGCCCTTACTAAATGGGAGCAAGGTCAAGTCATGCACTGTGAAAAAGCTTCAAAAAATTGGTGCTGGCTGAACACTCCTCCTTAAAAGGGGCTGGAAGTGCAATGCAAAACAGAATCTGGCACAGAGCATGGGTTAAATGGACTGATAATTCCACTGAGGTATATTTTTTCAGTCTTATGTAAGACCTCCTGACTGAACCTTAAGAACATCATAAGCTGCTGTTCTGATTTGGAGCTACAAATAATAAAAACACCTAAAATATATTTCAGTTATGTGTTCTTCATCAGTGGTTTAGTTAGTTTCAACACGGCAAACATACTAGTTTGCCAGGTTTGTAGGTTTAATTTGGCACACTAACATCCCAAATTATACAATTAAACTCTTCTACTATTTGGATGCTTCTGTTTATAAATCTATAAACTTTATAAGAAGCAGAGTTAACTGAATTGTATTTGATTACAATTATTATTGCAATTATAGAATTAACATCATTAGTGTGAATTCAGCAGATAGGCATGGTGCAGCTATTCCCATGGTCCTTTATGGCTGTAAAGATGTTGCTTCCGATCTCCATGGTACACTACACCATGACTTTGGAGACAGGAAAACAGATCTGTTTCAAAAGAGCCTTACGAGAGGTACGTGTGAAGCTTCTTAGGTGAGATTCATTATATTACATCTATTTGTTAAACTGGTCAAATATGACCTTTTTAAATTGGACATTTGTCAAGGAAAAGACAGTCTGTCTCAATCATTGTGAAAGTCCTTCGATGATGCATCCTACTGAGGTCTCATTATCTTATCTCAGTGGATCTGGCCTTTTTATTTTATGTATATTTTTGCATATGGAAAACTTACTGCAGAGTACTTAATTTATATGTATGTACATATAAATAATTTCTCTCTGTGTATATACATATGAAGAATATTTTTTCTGCAGCTATGTATATAAAAATATATACATATTAGCTATCTATATATGTACATATATATAAATAAAACATTTTGGAGCACTTCAGCCTTATACATTTTATTAAAGGTTCAGCAAGTCTAAATCATGCAAACAGCATCATGTCTTCTGAGTTTGCTGCAGAAAAGCAATGAACCATAGCCATCTCTGCAAACAGCCATAATTAAGAGCCATAAAAATAAATAGTGACCTGTCTCTAAATTGTCTTCAGTAATTCTTCCGACTGACCTAGTGTTAGCATCTTTTACCAGTGTATATAATGTAATTTATAGCGCAGCCTAAATGTGACATGGCTTAGGCTTTTTAAATTTGTATGTTTCAGTACCCTTAAGTAGCCCAGTACAGTTAAATCTTTGTTCCTTACAGAATGCATGCGTGTGTACAGTATATATTTATCTGGTCTGGAATAAGCATTAATCTTTAATTACTGAATAAACATATTAAACAGGTGTGGAATAACTGAACTTTCAACTGTGCAATGTTTATCTACTAGGGCAGTGGATACCTTGGCTCTGCAGTTTGAAGGTTTCACCTTGATGTGCCCAGGGTTGAAATGAAGGAGGGAAGGTTGGAAGGGCGGGCACACAAATGCCCCAAATCCCACATAAATCAGAAATTTCCAGTTATAAATTATGCACCATCATAACATCCCGTTAACGCCATTGGCAAGCCAGGGCTGAAGCACAGGGTAGTTTATAGCGGAAAAATGGCTTTTCAATGGATAGCACACCCTCGGACTCCTTCTCCTCCTAGGCTATGTGTGCTGGGCTTGTGGTGTGAGGAGATATAAAGCAGCATTTTTCTAGCTGCCTGGTGAAACAATGAGGGCTCTGTTAGCAGGAGCCCAAACTTCTGTAGTCCCTGCCTCACAAGGTTGGAATGACTGCTTAAACCCAGGTTCAAAGCCCTTGGCCTCCAAGTGCTTTAATTTAGCACTGTTTTTGCTGTGCTAGCCTCTGTTTTTTCTGCTTAAACCATCTAAGGTCCCCTTGTTTTGCAGGGAACTAAGCAGCTCCTTTTTATAATTAGATTAAAGATAATCAAATGAATACTTGGATATTTTTTAATGTCATTTAATCTTTTTTTTTAACTTTTGCAAAATTGCTTTTAATCTATTGCCTAGCTTCTTGTAAATTTACACTTTTTTTTTTCTTCTTCACTGTATTTCAAGCTTCTGGTTTTCTATTTTTTTTAAAAAAATATCGTTTGACAGGTATTTTTAAGCATTTTTATTTGATGCCATAAAATAAACCTTTACCAGGTGTTTTTAGGTATGATTCACAACACTTTCATTCATTCATTCACTGTCAGTTTTCCAAAAGTTGACTGGTGTGAAAATAAGTGAATACAAAAAAGAAGCATGCAAAAAGTGCAAAAAGGATAAAAATGAAGCAGGAAAAAATGACAGATATGGAGTAACAGGGTAAGGAGCAGAGCAGAACTGTGGCTAAAAGAGGGCTATGCATTAATAAAAGTAATAAGTGCTGGGGCAATTTGCTTCTGGTTTTAAAACACCAAAAACTAATCCTAAACATAGACGTTATTCAGAAAATAATCACTCAAAAGTTTGTTAAAACCACTGCTTTCTATGAAAGCTGTGAAAAAATATGTAACAGCTGATGTCAAGTTTCTGAAAGAAAAATTGTTTCAAACTTAACTTTCCCATTCTTCCATAATACACAAATAATACAAACATACTGGAAACAGGAGCAAAAAAATCTGATCTTGTACCAGCGACTCAAATCACAGTTATATTAAAAATCAAAGAAGTTGTACATGAACAACCACATCTAAAACAATGGGGAAGGAGGGTGAAGGAAGGATCGTCTGAATTTACAGTGTATAGATTATCTCTGTGCTCTTCGTCTAGTCAAAAAGCATCATGCTGGAAAAGACAACAGGAGATTCACTACCTGGGTCTTGACAGGAGTCTCTTTTACAGACATCAAAGTGGAAGCCCAGGTGAAGATCAAATTTCCAATTTGTCAGATTAGTGAGTATTTGAGGAGTACTGGCTCTTAAGTCTTTCATTTTAAAGATGGTGCTAGAAGTCCCAAGGTTTGCCCTTCTTTTATCATAATAAGATCATCACCAGTTTTTGGTTCTGTTTCTTGACTTTCACTCATTTGAGTAAATCTTGTGTGATTACGATTGTGTAATGTGCTGTGATATTCAGTTGCTTTACATACTTTTTTCTCTTTATTTTGGTCTTGTGTGTTGTAGAAAGGTTGAAATCATAGAACATCTCAAGTTGGAAGGGACTCATAAGGATCATGGAGTCCAACTCCTATGAGTTTTTAGAAGCATAGCCCTTTAGGTCTGGGATGTACTTGATGATATAATGAAAGGGTACTGAAGAATTTAGGTGCCTCTTATTCTGTGCTCAAGAATAGGACTGTGGGTGAATAGTCCTGATGTAGATTTGCAGGGCTAGATCTTGCAAATCTGTATGATTTATTCTAAGTGCATCAAAGAATATTGAGCCTATTGTTTGTAATACAACATTGGATATGTTTTCCTTTTTTGCTCTGAAGTCACGTTAATTTTTTTCCACACAAGGCACCTAATACCAAGTTTCATGCACAT